>JAPFBL010000251.1:4295000-4895000 GCA_026182355.1 Hermatobates lingyangjiaoensis
AGGAAGATTTCAGATAGAACAGAAAATTTGGAATTGAAAGTTTGACTTGATTACTATGTCTTATAAAATAAATGAAATTATTTACTTTTGAATGTTTTCTTTTTGTTTTATTAAATATGCTTACTGCTCTTATATTTTGATTTATGTTAAGAATAATATATCACTAGCTTGAGCCATTGCAAAAATTTTGTTTTTATAACTAAATTATTGAAAAACAACAATAACAGTTACCCTGCAGATCAAATTTAGTTTATTTATTTTATTAACTGTTGACATGATTTCTCAACACTCTGGGACCCAAGTGGTTAAGGATCTTCCCATAATTTTCTATCAACAGTAGAATTGACGCTATCAGATAACATATGATATCCATTCTTGCAAAAACTCTGAGAGTTACCAAGAAAATTCTGATATACCTTGGTGTTTAAAAACAGAAAAGACCGACTTTCTGGCAGCAAAGATAATGCTCCAGTCAGAGGCCAGGTTAGTCCAATGTCCTACTGGACTGGTAGATAGATCTGGGTTTCAATCTCGACTACCGGCCCTCGATCCACTCTGGGTCTCAATTTATTCACGCGGGAGGTGAGTAAATCTTAGCTCGTCGTCCCTCGGAGAGGACGTTAGCCGTGCTCGATGTGTGTTCTGTTATAGAACTGCCACTGCAATCCTATCAGTCTTATTGAATTAGCAGTCCGTATCTTTTTTATGGAATCTCTATTTTCATTCGTTATTTTTTTAGTTTTATTAACTACTGGTTCCTAGAGTTTTATTTCTTTGCTTCGCTGAATTTTTTTTGTATTTTTACTTTACTATAAGTAAAGTATAGTGATCGTGAAAAAATTCGATCTCGAGATTTTGACGGAATTACATGTTTTGAGGTCCCAGAAGTCGTTTTATGACGTTTTTACGATGATGTCTGTGTGTGTGTGTGTGGGTGGGTGGGTGGGTGCGTGGGTGGGTGCGTGTGTTAGCATTGCTTGTTACCACGCTACGGTCCAGAATCTTTGATGGATCAAGTTGATATTTTACACAAAAATGGGCCCCATTTAGACGAAGATCCCTATTGTTTGGGAAGAATTATGCATGATGGGAAAGTCACTTTTTTTTGCCAAAAACCGTTTTTTTAAAACATTTATTTCTCCTAAACTGATAACCCTAGAGTTTTGAAATTTTGACATTATCTTTGAGGTTACAAATGGAACAAACGAAAAATATATCCAGAATTTTAAAACCACAGGAAATATTTTTTTTTAATAAAATGTAAAAATTTTGACTTTTAATTCAATCTCAAACCTTATGAGAGCGATACAAACCATACTGTTAGACGGATCACAATGAAACTATGCCTAAAAATAGAACATTATATGGAGAATGAGGTGAGATATTTTTTTCTAAAATTACATTCGCTAAAGGGGCGTTACAGTACGATCTGTGTTTTCAGAAAATGTTTTTTTGCCGCTAAACCGCTCGTTAAAAAATAATGAAAATTTGACCAAAAATGGAACAAAAAATTAGCAATTCATAAAAAAAATTCATTAAGTTTCAATTACGGGAAAGAGCAATAACGATATAAAAACTCTTTGTTTACCCTAGACTAAGAGATCACCTGCTATACTTGTCGAATTTTTTGTATTTTTTTTACATTGTTTACATTGACTTAGAAATTTTTTGAGCAAATCCACTGAGATAAAATTGATTTTATAAAGGAACAGTTTAAATTATTTATTGACTTATATGAGATGTAAGAGGAATAATATTGTGCAGGAAAATGATAACACTCACTCAGAAAAAATTCGTATATATGTTATTTGACAAAGGGGAAGGAAAATGATCTTATTAAATACTAACAAGCTTATTATTATTATTATTTTAAAGATTAAAATTTCCAGTATGATAATTCTATAAAAGACCAAAAATGTAAATGATAATACATAATCTGAATCTTTCGTTTAGAGATTAATAAATGTAATTATCGTACATCTTTAATTAACAAATCACCTTAAAACAACATTTTCTTCGCAGTTTAAGATGTTTTTCAGAGAAAAAAAAGGTATTTTCCTGTTTTTAATTTAAAAATTTTACTTTAATATTCAATGTAGAAGGATGTCAAGTAAACGATGTAAGAAATCTACTGGCTGTTTGAACGAAAGCCATTCTCTTGTAGGAGAATAAATCATTTCAAGAAATGTTCAATTTGGTTTTTCAAAAATGTTATTACTGCTGTAGTCATACTAATGCAATTATTTGCAAATAATAAATTATCTGTGATGTACAAAAATAAGCTGATAAAATGATATGTCCTTCAATCACTATCTGTACTACCTCAGGAATGAAAGGCCAATAATTATATCCCATTTAGATGTTTACGTTATGCTGAAATGGGACGTTATGTTTTATATACTCAAGAAATTTGACATTAAGTTACTTATAGTAAAGTAGAGTGTAGGCCACTCCAGATTTTTTTATGTACATTTTTATTATTTGATTCTTTAGAAAGTTTTTTATCTATGTTTAGTTTGTAGTTTTTCAGTGTTTCAGTAGAACCGAAATCTGTTTACCAAATTCTTCATGAATTGAAATATTGTCATGGAATTTAATTACTTACACTTTTCTCTAGGCTAGTTTTTCCTTAGCTTTTTTCATTGTTTCAGCATTGATTAAACTTGGGGTATTCCTATTTCATTTTTTCAAGTCGTACAACTTCTCTATTCCTTTTTGCTTATTGGTTTTCTATATTTTTGGAATTCATATTGTGTATAATTAACTATTCATTATTATCACTTAAAATTTTCTTTTATGGTTTTCAGATAAAGAGGCAATCCTTCTCTGGTTTGTCCAGTTTTTTTTTAGAGAACTTTGTTTATCTTCACATTTCTGTTTTTAAATTACACATGAAATTTTGTTTGCTGTTTGAATAACACTTTTACAAAAAAATGATTTGACGCGTAATATTGGTGAACTGATTGATATTGTCATTGTTAATATTATAGATATCTTTTATGTTTTTCATCCTTACGTATATTTCTTAGTTTTATAGTAACTTAAAAATTTCTTAGACTTTGGTCAGTATGTTCCAAGTGCTCATTTATTCCTGTCAAAATGAACACAGTTAACTATTCTTTATTCATTTTTATTCCTTAATTCTATATCTTTATTTGTTTTTGTTTCCAATTTTTAATTCTATTTCTCTTCCATAGTAGAGATATGAATTACAGTTCAGAAATAAATTATATCTGATGTGTCTATCGAAACCATGTTATAAATCAGTATTTTATAAGTATCCCACCTAGAGTAAAGTCAATTCTCTTTTCGCAGAGTACTTGCAAGGAAAAGTTTTAAAGCCAGGTTGTGTTTTTATGTTATTGAAAGCACCGACTAGATATTTTGGTTCAGATACTATGATTATGAGAATGTAATTTATAAAATTTTGACTTTAATAATAAATACTTGAGAGAAAACCAGTAGTTTCTACATTAACACCATATGAAGTACCGTAATAATTATCTGAAATTGGTTTAAAAATCTAATTATCAATCCTTGTAAGCAAGCAATCTTTAAGATAAGTGAAACTTATTGCCACCATTCAGGGGTTTAGTGTTAATAAAAATGAGTGTACACACTTATGCACTAATTATCACCACATAAAAACTTAATGGTAACATGGAAAATGTGTTTTGAATATTTACACTCAAAATATTTACTAATAATTTTTTCATGGCAATTTCACTTTACATAAGTAAGATAAGTATTTAAATTAAACAAAGTAGCCATAAGATACTCCAAGGGAAATTATACTTAAATTTTCCACAAATAGAATATGAAATAATACATTAGTTAGATTTATCCTGAGAGCAAACTCACATCTCTTTGGAATTAGCAATGAATTATTTATAGCTATCCCTCAAAGGATAGAAAACATTTTCTTCAGCTCCGTCAAAGTGCTATTCTCATGAATTTTAAATCATTGACTCCAGTATGAAAAGATTTGTCTGTGTATCTCCATTAAAGGCAAGTGGTAGTTTTGTACCTGTATTTTGTTGTAGTAATCTATTGTGACTTATATTATCTCTGCAATTATTAAAGTTTGATCACCTCATTAGAATGGATGAGATATTATAGACACTGTGTATTAGATAGTGTTTTTTTTTCTCTCAGCACACAGAAAAGCTGGCCCAGTCAGGCTTTGTAAAAGTTGTATGTATACATTGAACATTGAACAAAACAAAATACTTGCTAAAATCGATATTACAAACAATAAATGAATCCAGATACATAAAATCTTGTAACTGCAACAAAATCCAAGACTTTTTTTCTGATGAGTATACTTTGTAGCAACCATATAAAATTTTATTACTTATTTTTATAGAGCAAAATTTCTGTTATATGTGTATTGATCCAGAATATAAAAACATATATTGTAATTATATAACATACTATCCTATATTACAAGTTTATAACAGTAGATCATCCATAATTATAATTATTTAATAATTCAGAATGATTGTAATATAATATAATATCCCTGACCAACGATATTATACAATCCTAATAGTGCCTCAATATTATTCATCTAATTTATATTCTCTTTAATAGTTATAAATATTTTCTATCTTTCATTTTACAAATTAACTCCTGAAAAAAAATTTAATGTGTTATTACAAATATATCTGTTTTCTTTGATTATGATAAAAAGAAATTTTAAATTGGTCTAAACACAGTGATCAAGTTGATAGTTTGTTCATTTATAAAGTTGCGTTTTCTGCTTTCAAACTAACATGTATTCCCTCATTCTATGGTTAGGAATTATTTTCATATTATGCTATATTTGGGTAAATTAATCAAGATATGTGTATTTTCATTCTCTTCTTTTAGTATTTTATGGACAAAAAATATTTTCTAATTTTAGAAAATATATTGCAGTGCTATTTTCCTTCACAACATTTTACCTTAAAAAATATACTTTCTGATATTGTAAGGAGTTGTTTTTGTATTTCATTATGATCTGTCGAACAATATAACTAGTATCATGTTTACAAGCTGCCAGATACAATTATAAGTTTATAATATTTACTTTTTATAATATTGACCATTTCTCTCATAAAAAAATGTAAACTTTTTTCAAGAATGATAATTTTATCATAAAAAATGAAAACTTACAGCTCCTGGGCTTCGAAGCACATCAGGGCAATACAGTGGACTTCGTATGACACAGGAATGCAGGAAAACTATATAGCTATTGTTGGTTATAACATCGAAAAATACTATCAAACATTTTGTAGCACTTACAAATCTTTCTTATACTTATATATTAATAAATGTAATATTATTATGAACTTCCGTAGTTCCTCATATGTCGCCAGTGAAGTCGCCCGTATAGGTTTCTTGAACAAATTTCCCGACAGGCTGTATTATCAAGGAGTCTAAACTTATTTTATGGATGTCAGGGATAATTGTTTTACTGTTATGAAATAAGTATCTCACAACCTTTCCGAGACCGGCGGGCGACTTCGCCAGAGGTATTTACTAACCGCAGTGGCACTAACAATATGAATGAATTAACAAATGATTCTTAAGTAATAATTAAGAATTAAGTAAGTAAGATTCATAATTAATTAAGGAATTGAAGGAATCATGTCCTCAAACATTTTATCGAATACTTCAATATTGCATCTGCCAGTTGAAAACAAATAACTGCAAGATATGAGATATGTTTATTATTTATATGTATTATTATTTTATTTGTTTAATTTTATGATAACCGACGAACGTATGTATGTTTTTATGCATAACCGGTTCTATATTTTGTCTACCTTTTAGAGGCTTGAAGGCTTTATAATAATTTAAGCTAATAGACAGAAGTGACATTCTGTTATGTGCAGTATTATTGGTTATTTCATGTATATGTTATGTATTATTTGCTGTTTGAATTGAGTGAAATGAGAGTGTTGAGAGGACGGAGCAGTTGTAAGATGTATAAATTATCAGGCAAGGAATAGTGTTCAAGAGCAATGTATCACTGTCTGTTGACTGAGCTGCTAATCTGCAGTTTCCATTTTCAGTGGGTTCTAGAACAGACGGCTCTTTCCTTTGCCCTCCTATCACCTTGCCTTTAATAACAACAAACTGTCTAGAGCCACGTATTATTAACAAGCAAACACGATCCTAGCACTTTTATGCATTAAAGTGTACATTTCATTACTACAATTACAGAGGAACAGACTGGTCAACTCTAATAACCATTAGATTTATTTTCAATAAACAAAATATTTAAAAGTATATCATTTCAAGATAAGCTTTTAATAACATTATATATACAAATTTAAATTTTATAGCCTTTTGTTGTAATGGCAAAATACTTATTCAGCAAACGTAGTAATTTAAATCAAAACTTAATCTTAAAACAATAACAAGAGTAATGCAGTATTTTTAGTGCTTTTTGATAACAATACTATTGATTAGAATCAAAAACGATTTTATCGTGCAATATACGATGGGTGCAAAAAATAGATAAATAGTTTTCATATTCACGGAATTACTATGAATTACTATGGAATTACGTCTTTGCTGTACCTTTTCCTTCGCTGGGGATTATAGTTAATTTTGAATGACCTTTTTAAACTAAATTGGACCTATTATTCTTTCCATCCTTCAAATAATTCCATCTTGGTTTATTTGTTGCTTCTACTGTTGTTAAACGTTCTTAAGGTCTAGTACAAAACTGCTTAAGACTGCAGGATATTAGGACATTCCAAACATTTCCAAATTATTTACGAACTCATTCTTAGGTATTCTTTTTTGCCAGATACTGACATGAAAAAGAAATTATTTACTCTATTGTTATTTCTTATTGGTGGCTTGTCGATATATCATACAACAGCTCATTTATTAAAATCAGAAAGCGTTCAATACAGGTAATCATAATGCGTTCACTTCGATGACCCAGTAAAATAATCTATCAAGAGCATTCCATCTAACCAACATATAGGTCAAAATATTCATGTTTCATTCTATTAATATTTTCGATACTTCATCTCCCATAGAGGTATTTAATTATTAGTGGTAAAATAAACAGAATATTAGTCATTTTTTTATATAAATGTCTACATGGGAGATGTTTATTAGTTTTTCAGTCTTGGAGATAGTACAGATTGTGATTGATCGAGTTATCCATATACGTTATAGTTTTTATATATGACGCAACCAATACATGTTATTATATCATTGGCTTTACCACAGCAATAATAAAACTTTTCTAAAGCCAAACTTACAATTTTGTATTAAGATCCCATGTTTTCCATGATCTCTTACAGGAGAACATTGCTTTTGTTATTTTAGACAGTGGATCTATTACATTCTTTTTCTAATTTAATTATTCATCTAAAGAAACTACAAGAGTATGTCTGTAACTGTGAAAGTTTTAATTTAATCCTTTATATCTTTAAGAAATTTGTAAGGATCGATTCAGGTGGATTTACGAGTGTACCTAGACATTTCTACATTACTTATGTTTCAAGAATTGGGAAGGCATGTTTCTTCATTTGAAAGACAGTTCCATCAAGTATTACTATTCTTCTAATATAAGTACTTCTGTGTATTGTTGCGTTTCATTATATAGCCACAACTAATCACTACAATGGGAGTGATAGTACAGCTCCGTGAAGAGATTCTTTAATGTTCATAACTTAAGTTGCGCTCTATCCAATACATATAGTAATTATTCTTTCACAATATTAGATGGCGACCCCCTACAAGGTCCTCAGTTTTAGGACTACTTAGTGCCCATATGGGCTCAGTCGTCCCCCTCCGAAGAGGGAAGTACCCGTTCCCCCGGGCCAGGGCTCATTAAGAATGAGTACCAGTATAGGAGCATTTGCCAATAAATGCTCCCACCCACTGGTGAGGGCCGGAGGTCTAGCTCCTCCTTGGTGTTATGCAGACACCCACCCGAGAAGATACTGCTTCTCACACAGCGACACATCACATACGATCATTTGTGTCTACTCTACCTGAGTAAGGAACCACAGCCACCACGAGTCCGACCGCATGACGAGGCATGAGTGACAACCTGATAGTTCGAAGAGATAGATAAGGTGAAAAGTAAAATTAATAAAATAATATAATATTATAATAATATAATAATAATTCTTTCACAATATAAGTATAACCTATTCTGTAGTTTTTGGCATAACTCATTTGTATGTTAGTGCTTATTCATCAATTCAAAGGTAATCTGATTGAAGGCCACTCCAGATTTTCCTTCTCATATTTTTTTACAATTTTAAGTGGCCCTACGCTCTGGTGTAAAGCACTAACAAACAAAAATAGGTATAGTTATTTAAATATTCAAGAGCTTTCGATCCGGATTTTGATATCAAATCTAGACCTTAATCTGCAATAATTTGAAGCAATAAAATTGTTAATACATTCATTGTTATAGCATTTCGTATATGGATTTTTAAGTATTTTCTCAATTTTTTTTTATTCGTTAAATCTAATTGAAAAAATTGTTTATTTTTCATTCATACCTCATACACATTTTTTTCAAACTTTTGATAACTTGTTATCAAACTCTTTATATATATATATATATATATATATATATATATATATATATACATATATACATATATATGATATTTATATAATATATAATTTATGAATACAAAAAATATATATTCTTATTATATTTGTACAATAAGAAAAATTACTCATTTTATCATAGTTCAATTTTTACGAATGTGAATGGATTTATATTTTTTGGGGTTACTGTACTATGCTGAATCAGAAAGCATATATTCAACTGTTAAATAAAAACTATGAAATTAATCATTACTTATTAATTTTTTTTTGTATACCAATAAAAGGAAAGGAAGTTTAATAGTAGCACATAAACATAACGTAATACCGTTTGTATTAACTAAGACACCTACAATAGAAGTTTTCTGTGTATTTCATAAATAGTGATAGGTGCATCTTTGCTATATATCTGATTGAATTACTTAATACTGTTATATTAAGGTGAATTTAAATAATATTTTTCTAATTGTTTGACATATTTCATAGTCTGCTGCAGTTTTTATTTTCTCCAGGGATTCCGCTAACGGATTCTTTGAGGACAGTTGGAATAGTTCCAGCTATATTTGAGAAGGGTTGTGTCTAGTATGTTTTTGATAATCTCTTGAATACGTTCCAATGTTGATCGTTCTTTTAAAAGAAATATTCAAAGTTTTATCTCTAGTAAAAGGAATACCTGGACCTTTACTGTCTCTTGCTCTTTTTATGATTGTTGGTCTGTCACAGTTTTTTTCAGTACTACCTTTTAAATAGATTTAACAGTCTTTCCGTTTCATTCATTTTGTTTGGCTTTAATTTTAGCTGATGAATTCACCATTTTTTTGTTTTTTGTGGTAGTGTCTTTATAGTAATTATAGTTTTTTTAGCAGTTGTAGGAATATGATTGGAATCATTTCGTTATAAATTATTTAGATTAGCTATGTTAGAAAACAAGAAATGTCAGAGATAAAGTTCACACTATATCTTTGACACATTATTATCCTCTGACTTTAACATTATATGTGACAATCTACAGAAAACTAACAATTCACGAACTATTCATTAAGAGACAGACTAGTCAAGACTAACTCATTTACTCACTGAAATCGAGCATACTACAGCATGAACATCCACACAAAAAAATTGGTTATTATAGCAACTGATACATTGTTATTTTAGCTTCTTTTTTCAGATATTCACATCCATAGAAGTATATAAGGTAAAGATGTATATCCCTTTCTTAATTTAAGACGTATCTCTCTGCCATAACATCATAGTAATAACAATCTGCATTAAGGTTAGCTGGTATAAGTGTTTGCCTATTTCTAGAATACCACTCCCGTATCGTGTCACATAGGATAGTATAAAACGATAGTCCCGTATCAACAGTTAGGACTATTTGATGGCTATTAATTTTTTTGAAATAGATTTATTACATCCTGGTCAAACATGTTACTACCAAAAACATAATTGTAAAGTATATAATGTGTTATTTACAGGTTATAAACCACTTAAGGTAGTCATGTAGTCATAAATAACCAGTGAGAATAAAATCAAAATTATGATATAAATTAGGTAGGATATTATGAAAATGAAATAATTTTATCAAAATTTAAGTTTTAAAGTTTAATTAAAAATTATTTATTGAACAAGTATTTGTGCACGTTGAACTATATTAACTGTTAAAATTTAATATATAAGTTAATTTGAAACACTCATTAGAGAGTCTGCTGGTCAGATGGGTAGAACATTTCAGAATAGGATTATAGATATATTCAGAGTTTTAATAAAATATAGCTTATTTAATTTTGATAAAACACATTTGTTATTCATTTCATGGTTTTAACTTTGGTAATGTAGATATTTTAGACTTCCATGACATAATTGAGTACAAACTCTCTAGAAGTGCTTGAATTTAATATTTTAATGAGCAATTTTTTTCCTGTTTTAATGATATCATTAAAATTAAGTGATTTATTTTTTTTTAATGAATCTGCCTCAGTATGTTGTTATTCTGATGACAGCAGTGTGGTGAATGACGATCCATTACTAGACTACATACTAGACCGTGTATTGTCGGGGGTGTTCGTCGCCTTGTTTGTTGTCAGACTGATATGGGTTGGCTAAGTCTCCTTTCATCTCGAAATCCATTATAGCTTTGCAAACCAGCCCCTAGAAGGGCAATTGATTTTTGTTTAATTATCACTTCACAATAGTTGTATATATCTAGGGTCCCGTCTTTCACCTTTTCTTCAAGGAACGTCATTTCGTTTATTTAATTATTTCGACTTTGAACGAAGCCATGCTAATGTCATTCCAAACGATACACAATTTCAGTTTATTTTGCACTTACTTCAGCTTGTGAGATTGAATATCTATTTGTTCTTGATCTATTCAACTCACACGTAATCAACAGTGAGTCAAAACATTCAATAAATCTATAAACACCTTAGTAATTTTAATACCTTAATTACGTTTATTTACCATAAGATCTTAAACATAATAACTTATCTGAAACTATTTATTCATATCAAACACTTATAACTTTTACACCATTGACTATATATATATTTAAAATAATTTGTGCATCACGTTTTATTCAAAAGATGAGACAGCGATGATTATATAGTTCTAATCTTTTCCTTAAAGAATTCTCGCGGTCATTGATAAGTAAATAACGAATTGTGAAGATTATTATAAGCTATTTGATATCTAGAAACATAAGGAATTAACAGAAAAACTTTTCCAACCTTCATAATATTTTAATAATCTGCTCAGAATTGACTGAAAGGTATTAGGTACTTAAACATTTCCAAACAGTTGGTCCAGTTACTGTTATCTACAATTAGATAATACATAAACATCAAGATAACATATTTCACAATAAACAAGATAAATAAAAATTAAGACATTCATTTCTGAATGAAATATTTTTTGGCCAACTAATCCAACTATTCCAACTAATATTCTACTAATTAAAATCATATTATAACAAACTAGATAAAAAATAACTTATCTAAAATAAAAATATAACTTTTACAAAAAAAATATTTATTTATCGGAATTTCGATTTTCGTGGCGTTATTAATAAATCATAAAGGCTTTGAGCCAAAGTTCATAAATAATTTATATCAAAAAGCAGAACCGCAATTTGGCTTCAAACACCTGTATGGAAACTGAATTAGTGTCAAAAGGGATGGTATGGCATAAAGGATACATTCAGTTAGAGTATTCCTGGAAAAAGGGGGTAAATTTTACCAAAAACCATTCAAGAGAAGTTAAAATTACAAATTGATATAGGGAAAGTGTATAGCAGAATAAATAATTTTAATCTAAATATATTAATGTTGGCTCTTCATAAAGGATTTCAATATTACTGGACATATATTTCCATGCCTGTCGCTATATTTATTCAAAACATTATTTAATATGGCTAAAGTTATTTTTAATTTAATTAATATCAGTGAAATATCACTTTATTAAATATACACGTACACACCATCAACGTACCATAAACACTATCACAAAAATAACAGAAGTTTATTCTGAGCATTGAAATCCAAGTGGATATATTTTATGAATATTATTAATTCCTGACAAAATAAAAGAATAATGTTATACAAATTAAGGTAGTTTTTATTATTATAAAAATATAAAGTTCTGAAAAAAAAAGATAATAACAAAAATAGTTGTTTTAACAAAAAAGTGATTAATTTAGAGAAACAGAGTAGTTGATTAATAATGTTTCTTTTAGAAAGAATAAATAATGTAGACAGAGGAGATTGAATTCCTCTACCTCTCAAACCATAAAGAATTGGGATGGCGGGAATTCCCAGTAAGCAGCTGTAAACATCCTGGATTGTGAAATAATTACTTCCAAGTATGACGCGGGCTCCAAAGTCAAGTCTACCCGAGCAGCAATTCCTAAAATATCTGCGCCAATCATTTATTATTTGAAAATTATTAACAACATAATCATTTCATTTTCCCTTTTTTCAAGTAATTTTGAAATGATTAGTTACATTTTTTCTCTCAATATTAAGTTATAAAAAGTAATGAAATGTATTTCATAAAAGTTATTCTAATTAATTAATTATGATAGTACCACCCAATGATTTACTTCTTATCTAAAAATTATATTTAAATATTTTAGATATATTTAAATATGTGTTTCTATGATTCGAATAAAAACTCTAAAACCATGATGTCATTTACATATAGAATAAAAATACTTATCAAGAATCAGTCAGTTTTCTTAGTTAGACAATACTGATACGAATTGTAATTATTTAAATTCTTAACATTTGAAACATATTTCTCCTTTTATTACAACCAATCAACAAAATCCAGTTTAATTAATTTTACTTTACTGTATATTTCATTATTACAATAGTTCTGTAATTCAACCAGACCTATATTGGCAAGAACTGGCCATATAGGAGATTCACACTGGTAATACAAATCTTTGTTTCTATGTAACTTCATCCAACTTAAAATATATTGATTCACGAATAAAATTTAGAATTGACAGTAATTTTTGTTTTGAAATAGTTTTGTAAAGATCAATTTTATGTTAATATTGTTATATATAATTAAGTACAATACTGAAGAAAGTGTAATATATAATAATATATTCAATAAAATGTAATGTTTAACTTTAACAACAATTTAGTATCATATTTAATTATTGTATATATGTTGAAAATATAATTTACTTTTTCTGCCATTGAAATGAACAATATTCATTTTTCATTTTGTTGATATATTGATTTCTGTATTCACAGTGAGACTTTTTGTATTTATTTTTTTTTTATTTTTTGTTTTAGCTTTTTTTGAGGGCCTGGGGTTGTTTTCAGTGAAGAGAGAGTTAATTAAATAAACATGGATGATTTGGTGTCGTGACGTAATTATGAAATAATTATTTGTGCTGTATTGCTAAGTTACAATCCAAGTGTAGTATGATCAATTATTTTGTTTGTTATATAGTAGTTTGAATGAGAATTATAACTCATTTAGACATGGACTTAGGGAGACTCGAGGATTCTTTGTTAAGCAAATTGGGAGTTCAACTGCCCATCAACCTAAAAATTAACAGAATATGATAATCCAAAAACTTTCATACTGAGCTCTATTGTCATGGACTTCTGACAAAACGCGAATCTTATGCCAATGAACACTGAATCAGCATTCCTCTCGTTTACAAGCAACCTCAGTGGTCTGTACCTAATCTAAATCCCACGCCAAACTCATCAACTAGATAACAGTTACAGGAGGATCCATTAGGTTGTGGTCACTGCTGCATATACGTAAGGATCTTACGTAAGACATCTATTGTTAGTAAGACAGATCTAATTGTTAAAATTTTAAAGCAAGCTGGAAAGAATATTTGGAAAGTACAAACTCTATTATTACTGCTAATCTGAACTCCAAATATGTTTTCTCATTGCAAGAAAGACCTACTGCAACTCCACATTATCAGAAACGTCCTTCAGCAATAAGTTTCACGTCACTGCGATTTACTGGGTAAAGAGAAGACAAAGAGATTGGTAAAAGAAAGAACAAAATGCTCTTGTCCCAATTGCACTAACTTAGCTACTCAATCATCAGAAAGAACAAAGAATTCTATCAAAAACGCATTGATGGACTTCTGGAGAGCAGCTGGAGCTGGTCAAGAATGAAAGCGATTCTGAAATTTAAAACTATTCCCAGCAGCTTGCACTGGAATATACCTGATGTCATGTTTCGAATGACTTAGATTAACATTATTTCCAAAGACACTTTCCCAAAAACGGAATGGCGAAATCTCCCCAATGTTCTCTCTGTATGCAAGAGGAGTATGCTGATGACTTATTTATCCATGGTAGACATTAGGTTGTGTACGGAGAAAACAACCCTCAGGGAAGGGCACTGTTTTACTAACCATCCTGTACCAAATGACATTCACGCCAAAAAACGGATGTGTCTTCAAAAGATCTACCTTTATTTGTCATTTAAAGCATTTATTTATCGTTATGTTTGCATTTCACATACTTGTTTTTATGATCCCTATTGTCTTCATCTATATTCAGTTTGTTTGTTATCATTTCCTGGATGTTTCAATAATTCTTAGTAATTTAAGTTGCTAAATTATTTTGTTTTCTTCTCTTATTATTTTGAGTATCCTAAGAAGTATTGCGTATTGTTTTTTATTTCTTAGATTGTGAACTAATTTAATTAGTTACTACCTTCAAGTTCAAAGAGAGTAATACTTTCAAGTTTTAAATATTAGCATTATGTAAATTAGTCTAGTCATTTTGGTTTGAATGGAATATAACGTCATTATTAGATCAAAATATGTTGAAAAAAGAGAATATATTAGGTCCTTGAGATGGCTCTCTGGTAAGCGAGTGGAAATACACACCACCCACATAATTAGCTCTCGGCCATTAGCAAACCGTTTATCGCATTTTTCACAACAGCTCCCATTTCTGCAACCTACCTCACATAATGACTCAACTTTTTTCCCTCTCACTGTGAGATATTTTCCAACAAAGTTAGAAACACGTACGAATAACAATAAATAGTCCAAGAGAAACTTATTAGCTTTAATTTAATTCGATTATAATTTCACTAGCTACCGCCCTAGATAAAATAGCCTGCGTCTCAACCATTCTAAGGGGAACACATTTTTTTTACTTTTTCAGGTACATTTTTTTAAGAAAAAATGTACATTTATGTGCTAAAATGAAAAGAAAAAAAAGTTGCGTCCAACCGAATCAAAATTTGTTAACATTAAAAATCAAGTAAAAACTATTTTAATTCATTGTAAGAGATAAGTTGTTATTTATAAATTTTGAAAAAATAAGTCATAACAATTACTATTGAATAGCTCACAGCTCCCTCCTGAGCTTCTAATATTCCTCTTGACACTGACTGTCTGACTACTTCTACCTTCACAAAACCGTCGAACAGAAAACAATGCTCCTACTTGTGTAGTTTCTACCCGCTTCACATCATGAAGTCCATGCCCACTCTCCCTCATTCCATATAGATAGAATTTAGAGTAAGTTTCAAACCTAAAATCTAAACTCATCCAACTTCAACTTAAATTTCTTGAACGCGGCTTTCCCCAATGCATTTCGAGTGTATTCAAAAACTCTTCCATATAACCTTTAGAAAGCTGTCTAATATATGTGAAAAACATCTTTTGCCATGAAATAGTCAAAAAATGTTTAATATGTGTTACTTTTGGTACTAAGTCGTGCAGGAGGTATACTTGCCTTACTTGTCTTACTATCAATGCTGTCCACTGGAATCATTATTATAAAACTCTCACTCTCACATTGTCTCTCCCTCTGTTGTTGTTATAATAGCCTAAACCTAAACGATTTAACAACTTTCAGGTTATGTGAGTGTTCGTCAAGGATCTACTTCAGAACAGATTCCACAAAGGTACTTTTTGTTTTTTATTGCATATTAAATCTTTCTTGAAAACGATTTTAACTTCTTCCATTTTTAAGAAGGTTGACCTCAATAGAATGTAAACATAGGAAGTTTAATATTATTTCCGCTAAATAATGATATAAAGATTTAGCGAGTGCTTCTCAAATTTTTGAAAAAGAATGAATAGACCATTTTGCGTTATTGAAGGCCTTCGTCGTCTTTTTAATCCCTCTTAACTTTTCAAAAATGTTACGTTTTTGAGATGCTGTTTCTAAATTGAAGGTGTTTATTCGGTACACATTTAATAAATCTTACAATCTGGACAAAGTGGATTACTAAGTTTATCCGGTACAACTCAATCTGTGGCTGTGAAAAATTCTTAAACGATTCAAACTTATATTCAGTGAGATTCTTAAGTCTTTCTACTTCTGTACAGTCAGTGTATTAAGTTCAGTTAGGGAGTAATTGTTTGAATGTTTATATTAAGTAAAGGTTTATTTGAAAATTTTTCAATTCACAATTTTTAAATATGCTTTAAATGCCAAACAAATATATATTTAATATAAGGTAAATACAATGATTATTTTATGCATTATATAAAAGTAATATATTGAACAAAATAACGATTTGAACTTGCATTCATACTTACTGTTCTGCGGCAGAACTTTGTATATATGTTTTACAGAGGAGTATGGTGGGATAGAGGTACGTAAATCCCTGAAATATTATTTTCTTGATTTTTATATTTTTTTTTCATTGCGATGAGACCAATCATCGTAACTGCTACAAGTGAGTGATGATCATTACGGCATTGTTTTTTCAAAAGGAAATGTGTAATCTGTTTTTGTCTCTTTTTTGTGAAATTCACAAGAAACGAGTCATTGAACAATTTACTGACTTACCCTGTAGATAATTTTGTATATGTCCCTATCGTACAAATCGGATACTTTTTACTATTTAGTAGGGAGATCACATTTTGACGAGAGTATAATACATTTTCTGCAACGCTGAGTTTCTGCATCACCTCTGAGAATTTGATATATTGTAACATGTTCAGCTCTTCCGTTTGTGCTCTTCTGCATGCTCGTACACCAGATCTAAAACAATTGCCTCAGCCATCTTGAGAACCATCAAACAGCCATGAGATGCACTCTTGTGAACAAACAGTTTTACTAGCTGTTTGAAGCTGTCAATGTCACGTTCAAAACAAACTCTGACTCACAGTTTCTCGAAGCCAAGTTCAGGGTTCTCATGGCAACCTCTTGCCAGGAAAGATTGATAAATCTTTTATCAGTAAATTGATAAAAGATTAACTAATAATTAATTTGTCTAACATAGATTACAATCTTAAAATAATCGTTCCAAAACTCACGTAACGTGAATCTGGTATTTCTAGTAACTTCGAAAACCGTTTAAACAAATGTTTTGTGTACAACATCCTGAAAGTAGATATAACTTGCTGATCAATACGATGGCTATTCGTGTCTTGAAGGTATTTTTGTTTTTTGAGGAAAATTTATATGAAATTGTCGTTGTGTCCTAAAAAAATTAGCGTGATAAGATGTTCGCATCTCGAGGTATTACTGAACTCGGAGTACGCCCACACATTCGGGCATTATAACAAAAAAAATACCTAAAGTATATTCAGAACACCTTGACACTTCTAAATCAGTCAAAACCTCAAATTTCATCATTTTTATGTTCACTAAACTTAAATTATAGGGAGTCGTATATTGGTTAAAATAATTTTTGAATTATAATCTATTTGTAAAATATCGATGATTTATTTCATTAGCACTGTTCATAACATTTCTTACAAACCAGGATTAAGACGGAATTAACAGATCAATGACAAAAAGAAGGAAAACATCCTGACCTCATAAACCTTTTACGATATAGAAGGACTTCCTTTTCATACATTCAAAAATTTATTACACATAACCTTTTTACTGCGCAATAAATTAAAATTACTTTTGAGATAATTTTAGTTTCTGTAAATGTTCTTGATGAGCTGGTTCGTGGATTCATCATTGGTAAAAACTTCCTGACAGACGATCCAGTTGTGAGTTAGTCTTATAAATAGAGTAAATGTGTAGAGGTTACGTTTTGTTACAGCAATATAGTGACGTCAGTATGGGGTGGATCGAAGCACCCTACGTCATTCACAAGATGAACACACTGCTACAACTGTCTCAATGACAAACTTCACAACTAAATTAACGGACATTAATTGCTATCTGACCACACTGTTAGTGCTTTAGTTGTCTGCAATGTTCATTAGAAGCTGTCTGACGCAAGGCGAAACGCCATTCAGTTTTGATTAGAATTCCCCAATGATTTGACTACTACTTATCCCTAGAATACCAGAAAAATTCCAAAGCACATAAAAAAAATAGATGAATAATAAATCAATTTCCTTACCCTAGTACAGTGATATCATAATCACCTTTGGTTCTATAAGCACTTACTATAGCATTTGATTTTCTCCTTCTTTCGTTCGCTGTGTACTTTAATAACCAAAACCATTATACAGTTTTGAACTAATTATTTTCATTGTTAGCTCAGCTTTCTTAATTTTAATTAAAGCTATTATTGCAAAAAGTTTGGCTTTTATTGCACAAAATTAAAAATGTTATTTATTTCGTTCTCTCGAAACTAAGTTGAAAGAGTTTTGTCACCCACTCTTCCGCATTATTCTCATTAGCAAAAGAGCGAGTTATTATGATAAAAAGTTATCATAATGAGTTATAATAGACCAAATTACCTATTGTATAAATCGTTTTTCTTCGAATTTTATCAAGTCATGAAGTAATTTTATTTGAAACTGGACCGAAGGTTCTTCACACTGGTCTCCACCGCATAATTTCGTTTAGAATCTTAAAAAACATGTAGAGTACTGAAGTGCCTGCTACATATTAGTGTAGTATTGATACAATATTTGCAGAGAAAGGGCCCTTTTGTTTATTAACGATATTGTATCATGAAGAAAGGTATTTTATTTCTAATGTAGTGCAATCAGTTATTATGTGGTATTTACTCATTGTAGGGTAAAAATCTAATGAAATGGTCTCCACATATAAAAATAATGCCTTATTTTATTTTATATTAATTTTTGTACTTATTTACTTTGTACTATAGATAACTCTCTGGTGTCATTGTATTTTTTAGTTAATGCCTGAGGAAGAACACTACGTGTTCGAAACGCGTTGTTTATATCATTAAAATTTTTATATGTGGAGACCATTTCATTAGATTTTTACCCTACAATGAGATATTTTATTGTGTAGTATATATTAAAACATATTTCTCTCTCTCACTCTCTCTCTCTCTCTCTCTCTCTCTCTCTCTGTCTCTCTCTCTCTCTCTATCTATCTCTCTCTCTCCCCCACTTTTCTTGTTATTCTAGAGATTTTAAATATGATGTTTACTGTTACCTTTAAGTGAGTATATGTTAGTTTAGGTTAGGTTGCAGTGGTAGTCCCCCATAAAAGAACACACATAGGACAAACACATTGGCCTTTTGTGATATCACAGAAAGAATGATTCTACATTAGATGACATAAATTTTTCTTAACTCCAGTGAATTTAGACTAGGGATCTTTATTGAGTACCTGATATCGTACAGGCTCGGGACCGACGGCTTAACCCGGATCTACCAATTCAGAGTCGAGCACGTTACCACTGAGCTATAATAAAAAATTAAAAAAAAAAGTATATGCTATTAAAAATTATATTAATTCTTGACTTTTACAGAGTCAGTAAACACAAGAATAGAAGTAACCATTAAGGTCTACCTGTATTTAATTGTCATATTCACTTACCTTAATCTTAATAAAATCTCAGAGTTCAATATAAGTAATTTATTAGGTGTAAAGTTGTTTTTAATTTCAAATAATATTTAATAGTCAAATAATAATTGAATTTATTCCTACTTTAAGGCATTAATTAAAAAACATTACAAAAGGATTAATATGATTTAAAATTAAGCTTAGAATATATAATAAAAGAGAAATAACAATTTATCATATTTGATTTTAGTTGATTATATTCTTGTCACCTCTTTCAAATGATTGCCAAAACAATTGAACAATATTATTAATTATCTAAAATCTAACTCCTTCATTGGTAATCCATTAAATGCCATCAATAATTGTTATCTTTATATTTGTTGATTTTTTTAAAAAAATCCTTAAATTAGTGTTAAAAATCTAACTAAACGATGTTGTTCTTGCCTTGTTTAATAATTGGTAATTTTATTTGCTAAATCATAGGATTTATATCAATGTTATTATTACTGGTTTCTTCATTACTGAATCAGAGTTATTCGTAAACATCATTAACTCTAGGCGTTTGCAAATTGTCCTTATCAGTCATCTAAATTTAATTTTCACAATAATTATCAACATCTAATAGCCAATTAAATGAGTAAATTATTTAAATTGATTATTTATAAGTTCTACTAGATGATATATTTATAGTAAAATTCAGTGTGGACCACTTCGTATACTCTCATAAGCATTAGATAATTAATAAAGGATATTTAAAGACATATATATATATATATGTTATTTATTGTCCTTGTTTAGATTGTTTATGAAGCAGACCAGTCCTTTTGCGCATCACAAGTAGAATGTTCTTATCCTTGTTTTAAGGGTGTTATTTTGCATTATTTACAAGTCTAACTATGTTGATAGAATTTGTATAATTACTTTTTTAGTGACAAGTTTAGGTGTGTGGTTCATAATTACTTGCTGGTTTTAAAACTTTCTGACGTGTCAGCAGGCTGGTAAGATTACGTCCAAGTTGATTTTGCCAATTTTGCTTGGGAATTAAACTTCAGACTGAACGAGTGGTGCGTAAACTTTGTTCATTGCAAACCCACTTCCTTCAAACTAGGAAGATAACTTGAACCTAATCTTCATATATATTATTATAAACAACAAAATATTGAAAATATAGGTAAATACAAGAAATAATATAAAAAAATGTTAACCAGAACCATATGTTTCAAAAGGTGGGAAGTGTGGTTTAGTTATTATGTGGAATCAATATTAGCATCGCTAAATCATTTTCCCGGGTTAATACTACCTACATTGGGTGTCTTAAAGTTTATCTTACTCATGAGTATTTATAAAAGAGATCATTACTGTATACCTGATAACCCCGACAAATAGTCTGCTGAAGATTTTGTGAATAAAATAATGAATAAAAATTAAAAAAAGACTGCAGGCGAGTGAGACTACTTTGACGAGTGAGTATAACAATTTAATCAATTAACAAATTTTAAGTTGATGTTAAAACGAGATGGGCTGCTATAGTTCTCTTAGAAGGGCTTGTAGATGCGTGACTACTTCCGTTGTCTTCATTAGAAAAAGTTACATGAAAAGACTTTGAACTTTTATATAGCCTCAAAGACTTTCTACAGGAAACAAACATGAGTTCAGACATTAATCTTACATAAATATATAAGCAATCAGTATAAATGTTAACTTATCAATTTATTATTGTTGTGAGTATACAGTAAATAACTATTTATGTAATCATAAAAACAAAAAAATGATAAATTAAAGATTAAAATATAAAATTCCTTTTTTTTTAAAAAAAATATCTTTTTGTTCCATACAGCTTAATGTATGTATAAATATTCATAGTTTAAAACATACTTACAAAATACATATATTACTATTATATTATAATATATTATAATCTCAATACCACCAATGCAAATTTTTGGCATTTTAGATTAAGTTCAATAATAGTAATATTAAAATTAACTTTTTTTTCTAAATTTATCTGCAATAGGAATCATACATTTTTATCAATTTTTGTAGTAATATAGGTTATTCATTGTTATTTGTTACTTCAATCCTAACTATTCCGATTTACTTGAAATTAAGACAAAAACTCTATAGTGAATACTAGAACAAAACGCGCACCCAGTATTTTTTTTATTCTTTTAGTTCGTCTTCTTGGAAACATTACTGTTGTATGAAAATCCTAGACAACAAACATTATTTATCTATTAACCAAGTATAACAGTTGGTTAGAATAATAAAACTTAATATCACATACCGCTCATATATTCATGAGTATGTTGCACTCCTTTAGGAGATTTAACAACTTTTACAGTGTATAAAGAAAAGTTATCGTGTGAAATTAATTATTATCATTAGTTGTTGACTGGATATTTTCTGCAACGGGCTACTAGCAGCAGGCAGGCATTCTTGAACATCCCCTAGTTATCTATTAATTTGTTCATTTGATATTTTATAATACCAACTATTTATTTCTAACTAACCAGCTAAATATCTAGTCTGAAATCAATATAATATTAGGTCTATTGATAAGGAGAATGCATGTTAACAACTGAAATTGTCTATGGCCCACAGAGTTGATGCTTCTCATACACGAATTCCTTCCAGCTGTCATCGGTCTCCTTTGTATAAGCCAAGTCACTTTGTTTTTCTGATCCACTCTTGTCTTTTCTGACTTGTTTTTGGTCTTGTTCCAAGTCCTAGTTTTCTCTTTCCTCCACTTGGCCAGCTCTCTACCACATTTCATCTTTTTCTTCTGTAATCCAATTTTTCCACCACTCGCACTAAAACTAATGAATTATAAAAGTTTTTTCTTCTAAAAAAAAAAGATAAAAAGAAAAACAGTGACTTATTGCTTGTTTTATACTGTTTAAAGTTCTATTGTGACCGATCACGAAAGGTTTAATTTATTTTCTCATAAGACATTTTTTTTTCAGAACTAGTCATATCTTAAACAATACTGTATGTTTATATCATAGTCATTGTTAGCTTTGTTACCCGTATACAAGGTTCCCCTTTGACCATTACCATTTCATAAAATATTTCAACATAAATCATGACTACTAACAATAAGTAAGTTGAACTAATCACTTTATTTTAAATTAAAATAGTGTTTTAATTTGTTGAAACTAATATCTTAAATTTTAGTTGAAATTGGTTCTTTATGATTGTTTCAATATTAAATATAGAATTAATTTAACATATTTCTTATATTGAACTCTGATAGTTTCACATGTTAGTGCACACAACTGGAAATCCATAGGTTTTTCATTTTCATGTTATGTTGCTATTTATGATGGTAAAGAAAACTGAAATTTATATTCGAAAGTACTCGCACAAGAGCAAAACTAATGAATCCACAATAACAGCAAGAATAACAATAATTTGTAGTTATCTTGATATAAAGTAAAATGTCTTTCTCATGATGCAGTATTTTCTCATTACAGCATTAATGAATCTATATAAACAAAAGAAAGTCTTTGTCTGTACATTGCTTAGAACTGACTCATTCAAGTTATCTTTACCTTTCATACGCTAAAAAAACCGAATACACCTTTAGAAAGATTTCTGTCTGTCGGTTTGTCCGCAAAATTTTATCACAAGTAAACTCAACCACCATAACACATAGCAAGCTGAAACATTGACTGTAAATTTTTGTATGTCTAACATAAAATCTAAGCTCTGACTAGGTAGGGAATTCAACATAGAAGGGAAGTTACGGACGTTTAAAGCACAAACGTTTGTCTTAAATAAACTCAGCTACCATAAAACATAGCGACGTGAAACTTTGACACTAGATTTGTGGATGTTTAACTTAAAATATAAATTCTAAATCGATTGAAAACTCAACGTAGAATCAAAGTTATAGACTTTTAAGCTATCTTTGTCAACGTCACAGGCGTGTTTATTTTGAAAATATTCAGGTATAGCAAGTAGGTATTGTTAGTTGATTTCAATTTAATTTGCGTATATGAATATATTGAGTACTTGAGTTTATTGACGACGTGTTTCCAGATTTCATTATGTACTATCTACTCAGAATAAAGAGCTTTGTGAACGATCAATTCTCAATCCTTACTAATGACAGGCAGAAAAAATCAACAAAGAAGTTCTTATGCTATATCAAGCTGAAGGAAGCTCTTACAAGTCAGTAAACAGAATGATTAGTGATGAGGAACTGTATTTCTTAACTCCGTGGCTGCTCTTGGATTGCCTGCTCGTAAGTAAAAAGTTAAAGTGGGAGCACTAGTCATTTACGATTTAGTAGCAGTAACAAATTTCATGATACAAAACTTGGGTGCCCGAAAAATATGCAACGGGACACGACTCTAAGTTTGTGCTCTGCTCAGATCGCCAAAGAGGCGGACATCATGACTGGGTATGGTACTGGGGACTATATGTGTATACTATCCATGCTATTGATTCCAAACCACTATTCGCTTCCATTCAAACGATTGCAATGTCCCGTCAGCGTCTGTTTTGGGTAACGCTAACTAAGTAGCAAGAGGAAACTCTATCTACCCCAGGAATTGAAGTGAGTGAGACCAATTTTTTCTCACATGGTCAACTGTAGTTTGATTGCTCAGAGGTTCGAACTCTTTGTTCTTCTGTGAACCTAATGGACATACAGCTAATGTGGTGTATAAAGAGGCATTTACTTAACACTGTACTAATAATGATATTTTCTACTATTCTATAATTGCTAATGATATTTTGGAATACCGTGTATCACCTCCGAATTATTGAAAAAGTACCCGTCAAAGATGGGCACGTTTGCTGGTAACTCATATGATAAAACTCTGACATTTGACTTTAAACGGTTTTCTGTTGCAGCATATGAGAATGTTTCTTTTTTTAATTTTTGGCAACCTTTAAAGCATTGCTAATATAAGTGTCGGTGTATTTTAATGAGGTACTAATATAAGTGACGATGTTAGTTTTATATTCAAAAAATTTAAGAAAGTAAACTCTTGACACTAAAATAGGATAAAAGATGTTTTTAAATTTCTTGGATCAGTAAAATAAAAATGGACATAAACAAACACATTAGTCGATTTTCTATTCACACTAAAACATAACTGTTTAAGCAGTCTATTAATAAAAACAGCTAAGTAGGGCAGTTGACTATATCTTTCTTCTTCCGTTGTGTTAGATTTTCGGCAGTAAATATATTTAAATTTTTAACTTGATTTGACAGAATTGAACTTATTATTATTGAACAAATGAGATATTCCAGGGTCATATACACGTAGCAATACCAATGTTTTGAGCTAACTTTATATTTCAATTAAAATGACAAACCATACACAATTTAATTAAATGGATTTTAAAAGTGGTTGGTTGTGAGACGAAATAATCTCCTCTCGCAGAAAAACTTAAAAGATCAGATAGAGATGTCCTATTTCAGTTATTTAGTTTAAATATAATTGATTAAGACCAGCTATTTTTTTTTTAAATATGGTTGCACAATTTCTTAATGCAAAGTTGGATAATTTTATGCTACTAACAAATAATTTTAATTGTTTTTTCCTTTGTAAAGAAAACTGTGAGTTTCCGTTTCCAAGTGTACCAGGCTATAAATGAAATCTCTCTGTATAAGGGGAATGCTACCAAAACAAAATGTAACCGACCAGACTATTTGTTTTTCCAGAGTTTTAAAATACACAAGAGAATTGAATATAACAACCATGAAGAAGAATTGGAGAATTAAGTTTATTTAGTGTCATGTTGTATTATTAGGAAGGGATAATTGGAAACCCAAGCAAAATTAACCTACTGCAGTAAAGTATTACCTCCCACACCGAATGTCTGCACAAATGTTGCACATTTTTTTATAGCATTCATAATGAGTTTTTTTTTATATTACTTTCTGTTCTTATAAATGAAATATTATTCTTTGAAGATAGTCAGTGTAGAGTGAAACGTTGGAAACTTTCGTTTAAATATAATTTCTTAACCGATCATTAAAATAAATCTTTTGCTGATTTGATTGATTTGTGTCTGAAAAATAAAAAAACCTGAATAAGAAAACCGAAATGGGTATATGTAAAACGGATCAGTAAAAAATCGAAGAATTTCGAAATATATATATATATATATACACTTTAACACAGAGAAAAGAACAAAGAAAGACACTACAGAACTCACTTCCATATAAAGAAGAGCGAAAAAAACCCTTAAAGGGAAGAAGTGCGAAGTACTCGCTTTATATATATATATATTGGTATAAATAGGCAGCAGATCCTCTTTTAAACAGATATCATTAAAATTAACCGCAGTCTCGGCATTCACTATCTTAAGACTGAGAGATTCGATCCTACGAACTTCCTGCTAACAGGGTTCTACTGGAAAAGGATTTAGCCAAGTGACATGTTAAATTAAAATCGATGACTCATGCTTAGTCATTGCTATTAATAGATTAAAAGGATTAGTGCAGGTTAATATAAAGAGAAGGTCAAAGGTCAACAAAGAAGAAGAAACAAGCTGTTAGAATAACCGCTTATATATATATATAATATATATATATATATATATATATATATATATATAAAATATTGTATGAGTCCTTCAAAAGGAATTTGAAATTTGAGGAATATTAATAAGCCATGTACATTTGTGATTGTTCCACAATGATTAGCAATGTTTAATTTATCCTTTTTGTTTGATTAATAAGAAAAATTAAAAGGAGGATGAAATGATAAAACATTCAATTATTTGTAAACATGTTTTTGCAATAAAATTGATTTAAATTGTTCTAACTGTTTGCCTAATTAGAAATAAAAATAATAGAAATACACAACTTGAAAGACTGCAATTAGTTTTATTGTACTGCTGAATCATTGAGCGGACTGCTCTGTCTATGCATTTTTCATGTCGTTTCTAATCAAGCAAATCTGACATTTAGAGACTAAATCATTAAATTGAACAACAAAATTTATATGTACACTTAAACATATTTTAGTAATAACGCAACTTTTTTTATTCTATTTAGTAAGTGTTTGAAGGTTAAGGGTGGGATGTAGTTTAATAGATGGAGTGCTGGTCTTTAGTACTGAAGATTGCACATCTGAACTTTGGCCATGATCCTACATGTTCCATTTGGAGTTGGAAAATCTAACGCACACTGTCCCTCAGAGAAGACTTAAAGTTGCTGGTGCCGAGGGTTCCCTTATTAGTAACTCCATAATATATTTGGTTAGATTGCAGTGGAGTCCCACAAGAGAACACACACAAACGATTGGCCCTTTGTGATACCACAAAATGAGCATTCTACATAAGAAATCCTAAGTTTTGTCTTTTCAAATGTATTTAGAGTAGAAATCTTTACGAGTACCTGCTATAGTACAGGCTGGAGACCTACGGCATAACGTATTCTCAGAGAGACGATGTGCTCAGATTTGTTTCATCTTCAACATGAATAAATCGAGTAACAGAATGAGTATTGAATCCCGGATCTACCAATCTAAAAACGAAAACGCAAGCTGCTGGACTACTCTGGCCCTTTCAACTCGATAACAATGTCTCCTCTAATATACTCGTATTTAAATGTGGCAAATTGTAGCACCCTTTCTATATAATCAGTCAGGTAATGAGTTTTAGCCATAAATAAAATGGGTGTAATAATAAGTAATATAAGAAATGAGCCAAACATTCCAAACTCTAAGAAAGGGAAAGCCCCTAAGTGAAGTGGTTGGAACACATATTGAGAGGTCAATCACCCTATCCGTTCAGTGGGTTTGAATGATCCTCCTTACAGCAAGCTGCAATTTCCTGACTACCTCTGATATTTGCCTCTGGCGAAATCAATATCCTAAACATAACCATCTTCAAAAACACAGTATACTTTTTGTTGAAATCTAATATTAAGTAATATTCACTCTTGAGTAAAATAATTAATGAGGATTTTCATTACAAGAATTATATTAATCTCTCTTTATAAAGTTCGTGAATTTGTATGTTTGTTTCTTCGTTTGTTTGTTTGTTCACCCATTCTCCGTGGAGATAGAAAACAGAAATTATAGTATATATCATTTATTACCTGAATAATGTTAAATAAAAGAAAATTATTTTTCTCCCGAAATCAGAGCCAGGGTAGTAAGCGTTTTGCGTGCTCGCCGATGACAGTAGTGCAAGTGTATTTAACAATGCAATAAATGTAATTATTAGCGCAATTATGTAATAATTATGCAATTATTAATGCAATTATGTAATTATTGGTGCAATTATGTAATAATTATGTAATTATTAGTGCAAAAAAATATAATGAACTATTATATTAGAGGTTAAAAAGGAATAATTTTAGAAACAAACTTGAACTCAACTGTCCGGTCAAATGCGAATGTTTTAAGGTAATATTATAAAACACATCTCTTTCATTAATGTTATTTTATGTTGCGTAAATAAATTGAATATTTCAATTTACAAGTTTTGTTTGTTTTAAATATATTTTATTGTGTATATAACTTGAATTGATGATTTATTTATTTATATGATAATTAAATGATTTTTTTAACTTTTAAATATTTTTTTGCTAAATATACTTACTGTTTATATATATTGAATCACGTTAAGAATACTACATATATCAAAAGCTTGGAACATATAAAAATCTGTTTCCGTGCCTTAATAACAAGAAACAATTAAAATTATCCCTGTCAATCATGTTCAGTGAATTTATTTCAATTACTATTGCTATCATTTCTGAGTGACACAAAGAGTCACGAGCAGTCTAGTTAATTAATAAAGTTGCTCAGGAATTATCAGAGAGAAAAACAATACTTATTTATGCTAATGTATCCCAGGTAATATATCTAATTTTTAATAAATTTATACTTCTATTAATATTATCAAATGAAATATTTACTAATCTATTATTTCATTAAATATAGTTAATGGGTTAGTTCCACTGAGGTTAGTAATATTAGAATTAGTAATAATACATTCCGTCATACCTCGTAAAGAAAAACAAACTTAACAAACAACTCATGACAGAACACCTAAGACTATCCAACACATTACAAACTGAAACATTTCTAACAGCTACCTTTACGAGGTATGACGGAATGTATTATTACTAATTCTAATATTATTTCATTGTTACTTTTTTGTATATTTGTATTCGGTCTAGTATTTGTAGCCCTGAGACTAATTAATAATGGCATAATTAATCCTTCTTTTTTTACAATAGGAAGGTAGTCATTTAAAAGTAGTAAACATTACAACGGTATATCAATCATTTTAAACTAATATATTTGCATCATTAGTGACAAAATGTAGTAATCACATTAAATTAAAAGTGTTATTAATTTGTTTGTTTATAATTTTGTTAATGGGTTTCTACATTTTTTTTCATTTATAAAATATGTATTCGAGGTTTTATAAGTTCAATGAACTAGCGATATATATTTACAAGTCTGATGATTTTAGTTTATATTTTTGAAATAGAGAGGTGCATAAATCCATTTGAAAGTGACGTAAAGAGGAATAATAAATGCGGGAAATGTAAAAAATTCTTCAAATAAAAAGCCAGCGTGAGGAATGTTTTCAAAAGCGGCATTGAGTGAAGTGCATTGACCAGCCACCCACATTAGTATGCCACTGGCTTTGTTCAAGCCCTGCTCGCTTTAAATTTACGTCATTCCTCAAGTGAAATTAGGAGTTGAGCTGGAAACCGTTTAGAGAGCAATCACGAAAACTCTTTTTTGTATACTAAAAAGTGTAAACAACACTTAAAAGTCAATGCAGATGATTTGAACAACCATTAGTTCAATATGTAAATATGTCCAGACATTTAAAAGAAATCAGCTACAAATATAACACTCTAACAATCAAAGGGTAAAAAGTTAATTAAATAGTTTCCACATACAAAAATTTAATCGTATAAACAACGCGTTTCGAACACGTAGTGTTCTTCTTCAGTCATTAACTAAGGGTGAGTGTCTGTAGTACAACTGACCCAAGGATGCAGTTTTACCACAGACCTCAACCTTAGTTAATGCCTGAAGAAGAACACTAAGTGTTCGAAACGCGTTGTTTATACGATTAAATTTTTAAATGTGGAGACTATTTCATTAGCTTTTTACCCTGCAATGATTAAATACCACATACTAACTGATTACACTACCTTAGAACTCTAACAATCGATAAATCCAAAACATTATTTTAACCAAGCTTTATACGTTTTGCAATTTAGTTGTAATGAACTGCAGACAGATATTACAGTTATCAAATAATTGTTACGATAATGGACGTGAATATAATATGATACAAATAAATAAAGTTACAGCTATAGAACACAAAAAAAGGACGAACACTCACGAATCTCGATAATTTCGGCGTCTTGCCGTCTTCAGGAGAGTAGAAAGAAAGAAAATAAAAGGGGAAGGAATGAAGGAACGGAGACGTAAATGCGTCCACTGGCCGATGTAAACGATGATACAAATAAAATACGATACAGTTTAATTTCACTAAAATTTAAATTGAAAACAATTAATACTCAATAAAGAATATTTTTTAAAATATTTCCTGGCCTGCACCTTGACAGATGTCTTACCTGGGCTCCACATTGCCAAAATGAAAGGAACAGAAATGCTATAGACTTTTACTTCACTTACTTGATAATCGTTCAAAATTAACAACTGTCAATAAACTGTTACAATACAAATCAATGTTTATGCCTATTTGGTCTTACGGTATTGAGAAATGGCGAGTAACAAAATCTAGCAATGCACAGAGGATACAAACTCTCTATTCAAAAATTCTTATAAAACTTCTTCATTGTCCTTTCCACATACCAAATGAAACAATCTATTCAGACCTCAGGATTTGAACAGTCCATCAAATGGCAATATCTCGCAACAAAGTCTTCTACAAAAATCTTTTTAACAATAATACTCCCTTAGTCCTAAACATCTCCTCAACAAATATTCCAGAAAATCCCCAAAGGCATCTGAAGAGGAAGTGGCCTAGAGACTTATTGGTGTGAATTATTCTAGTGCTTTATAAATGTAATCTAATTTTTATAACTTATTTTTCACGCCAGGAAATATAATCGCTGGATTATTTCTTCCCTCCTGCATCCATGTCAAGTGTATATCCCTTTCATTATTGTCACTAGTAATGTTACATTTACGTTGTTGTGACTATGTAAAATAAAAGTTTAAAAAGAATTTCCTGTAAAAAGAGATCTTTTGAATCTCTTTTTACAGATTTTAATATCGTTAGTTTTCACCCTTGTAGGTTTGTGGTTAATCAAGGGGCAAAAAAGTGATTCCACCAAGAAAGGTTACCCAATCACCATATGCAACGAACATTACTGGGGTGTCAATAATGTGTTGGTTTTGTTATGTGTTGGTCACACATCCAAGGGTAAACCACGACCAAGGTTACATAATTGAGTGATTACTGACAGCTAGTGACTATGACAGTCGACTTTAAAATCAATGTGTTAAAAATAAGGTAACGTTATAAGATAATTTTTTCTCAAATATCTTATAAATAAAACTTATTATTTCGACTATTCCGTTTTTAAAAGTTATGTAGTATAGTTTGGTAAATCACAGTACTTTTCAGAATTTAAGTAAAGATCGATGACTAATTTGGAGAAAAACATTTCTTTGAATCTCGTTTTAGGTGACAATCAACTATTATTGATGAAGAATGAAATATATATAATGAGGTAGAAACCATTCCATAAACTATATTATTAAAGTTTATAGTCTTCTATTTATGGGTTTATTTATCAGGAGTTCTTTTTACGAAACTAACAAGCAATGTTGTTAGTCACGTGACTTAAGAAGAGATTAATGACAGTCATATGGTTAAGTTTAGGTTCCTGATAATATATAAAGTGTTTCTAATAATGGATACATAGTACCTCATCTGTGTAACAGTACACGGTGATGTCTACTAATGCCCACATCCCACTGAAAGATATTGTGGATGTACTTTCATGTTTTGCTCAATATCTGTAAAAATCTTTGACCGAAAGATAGATTGATATTTGTTAAATATATTATATATTGCAATAAGTTGTAAATATTATAAAGCTATGTAGTGTGTTACACTGATAAATTTTTTTTATGTTTAGATGGCAGTTGCATGTCTTATTACAATGGAACCATAAAAATGTAAGTAAACACATGTTTTATTATATCTTTCACACTTTTTATTCATGTTGTGTTATGTCTTGTGATTTATGTGTTAAAATGAACACATTTAAATGCATGAAAATCACTTTCTGATAAAAGCAATCTAGAAGCATTACCATGAGTTTTATATGTATGATATTTGAATAATTGATTTTGTAAAACTAATAATTATTTAGTAGAACAGAATAAAATGCGTACTATCATTGACATTTCGAACCACAGTTCACCATTTGCAGAAGATCACAACAGTATACAAGCAGAAGAGATGTATTCATAGTGCCGTGCCAAAGATGAGAAAATTGAGATTTCCTTCACCTTATTGAATATTTATAATATGAGAACTTGATATATCTGACTTAGTAATTTTAATCTAAGAGATGCGCTTTAATTTTTTATAACATAAAAATTTAATTATTTCCATTAAAAATACAGAAGGTTTTGCAAACCACATTTAAAAATTATGTGTTATTACTTATAGTCATTAATTCCCTTATAATATTTTTTCGTAAGTCAATTAAAACTAGGCAAATCAAATTTCTTAAAAGTTTGGGAAGATTAATTTCCGAAATCTAAATTAAGAGCCAGAAATCCGTCTTCATCACTATTAGTATTGAAAGGTCTATTTTCAGAGGAATGCTCTTGAAAATCATCAGAGTTTATACTGATATCTCATTAAAGTGATAACTGAGATTAGTGGGTATTCTATTGGTGTAGAGTTAATATATCCTAAGGTTTTCTTGAGTATATGTATAAACATGTTAAATTACTTTTAATACAGAAGGCAATGCCACTTAAACTTAATGAATTATTTGTCCACCGTTTAGTCTATCATTAGTTGAAATTTAGCCATTTCTGAAAAAATTTTTCTTGACGACTGTGTTTAAGAATGGTGGTGAATTAATAAACTGTTTGATAAAGCATTTGTTTGAGCAATAAGGGAAGTCGCATCTATAAAATTGCATTCATTGCTACGCTGGGCAAAGTGATAAGGATCTTGAAAAAATAATTAAAAAACACCTGCAGAATATTATAAAAAAATAATTAAACATTTATTTTAATATACTAAACATTTCAATTAATCTAGGGATAATTTTTTTTTTTTATTAATATTATCTCTGGAATATTTAAATTGGATAGTTGCTTGCTGGTAAATATTGCCACAGCTGTCGAAGTGTTCTGTAATGTGTCATAAGATTGAAAAACACATTTTTATCTGTTCGTTGAATATGAATTATCTGGAAAACTCATAGAACTTGTTCATTTTCCTCTTGAATTTTTTGAAATATATTCAATTACAGAGTAATGCGTGTTTCTTGGGATATTCCTAGATATTTGATATAAACATACAAACCGAATAAGCTGTCTAAGAAGTGAACACTTTGATTTAAAGAGTAAACCTCATAAGGAAAAACACAAACAAAGAATTTGGATAACTCACTTCAAATTTTAACATCTGTCCTCATCAGGAGGAAATTAGTCAACTAAGAGGCTAGATGACTGACGAATAGGCAATCAATTAGTACAGTAGCGTTTTGAAACTAAATAAAAGAGATAAAAGGAAAAAGAATTAAATAAAGCCCTTTGAAGATGCTTTATTTTATTTCTTCATATCTTGAGAACCATTTTATCTCGCAGCCATCCCTTTTCCCTTTTAGCTCGGTAACAAAGCACTGCTTGATCTAATAGACTAGACGTGTATCAGCCAGTACATAGCCTCCTGGCCAGCCACTTCTTTTCTGATAACGACGAATTCAGAAATATTCAACAGAGTCAGATTTCTTTTCCACTCTGTGTTTTTCTCTATACTTTAATATATATGACTCTATATTATCTGCAGTGTAATATATATATATATATATGAATATATAAAAAAGACTAATATCTTTCAACGGTAACAAGTGGTCTTCGCCATAGTCGTCTCAACGTTGAGGAGACCGCTTGTTACGGATGAAAGTTTTTAGTCTCTTTTGTCATTTCTTACTGTATGCTGTTACTTGTATGCTGATATTTCTTTCACGTGTTTATTTTTATACAGGGATATATAGGAATACATGTTTAAGCAACAGTAGATGATGGAAAATGTGACTAAGATCTATCAACGAAAACAACTGATCTGTTATTTTCTGTATCTGACAAAAACCACTTGTTTTGGTTGAATGGACGATCTTGGTCATATATCTGATTTGCTTACAGTATTTTAGACGCTGATATTTATTTTTTAAGTATATCATAAAATCTTGTTTTACTTATAGATTAATTTATTATTTATTATTATTATTTCTTTATAATTTATTATTATATATTATATATTTTAATTGTTATTTATTATATATTATTTATAGATTATAGAATTATTATTTTATCAACTATTAGTTTTGTTAATATATATGTTACAGGCACAGTTTGAAATCCGGTGTTCTATAGAATGTCTAAGCATTGTATACAATGCCTAAAACCAGCCGACAATGTACTTTAACGATTTATATTTCACATATTTCCAAGGCATTCTATAGAATGCAAAATGAGAAACTGGTAAAGTATAAAACAGATCTCTGATTCGCTTTGAATATGCCGTGGTAAGGTGATTCGATTCATGAATAAAAGTGATAAGGTGAATATCGATTCGTGCAATAAGTAACAACTCTAATGAGATTGATAGACGATGTTTTCCATGGATTTGGAACTTATGAAGATTTTAAAAAAAGTATATGCGAGGTCACAATTCACTTTATGTTCTATGAACTTGATTAAAATTTAAGATATTCCTCAACACAATCAGAGAACAAACTCTTCTCTGGTCAGCTGCAATTGCTCAGATCAGTGGCTGAGTCCAAAGATTCGTCAAATGTATGAGCAAACATGTATACCAGAACATGAAATGCTTTTGCATTAAAATATAACAAAATGTCATTCAAGCCTGCCATTCTATAGAATGACTGCGTTTAGTTTCTAATTTTTGGCTGAACCGTCATCAGGAGAGTAGAGATAGTGACATCAAGCGCACTTGCGAAGCGCAGTGACTCCAACCGTCGATAAGCAAGTGCGCATGGTGTACCTATCTCTACTCTCCTGATGACGGTTCAGTTAAAAATTAGAGACTGTTGGTGTGTTCGTATCTTTACTCTGTGTCTATAGTTTGTTCTGAAACGCATTTAACTATATGATCAATCCACAATATGAAATGGGAAAACAAGGATAAGATCTTTCAACCGTAACAAGCGGTCTTCGTCAGAGTCAAAAACCCAACAGTTGAGTTTTTAACGAAGACCGCTTGTTACGGTTGAAAGATCTTAGTACTTTTTTTCTCCGTTTCATATTTTGGTTTGATCATTGATTGTTATTTCACTTGTTTATGTGGAATATTGTTATATATATAAAACTTTAAATTACACAAAGCACGATACAAAAAAGAATAAAGAGAACACTTACAGAATTCAATATTTCGAACTGTTGTTCGTCATCAGGAGTAGACTAGAAGAGAGGACGAAATATATATATATATATATATATATATTAATACAACAAGAGGTCTTTGTCAGTGTCAAAAACCCAACTGCTTATTGTTTATAGTTTATTGGCGAAGACAACTTGTTGTGGTTGAAAGATCTTAGCCTCTTTTTTCTCCCATTTCAATTTGTGGTTTGATCATTGATTGTTATTTCACTAGTTAATGTGAAATCGTGTTATATATATATATATATATATATATATATATATATATATATATAAAGATTTCACATAAACACGTGAAACAACAATCAATGATCAAACCACAATAAGAAATGGGAAAATAAGACTAAGATCTTTCAACCGTAACAAGCGGTCTTCGTCAGAGTCAAAAACCCAACTTCGTCAGTTGGGTTTTTGACTCTGACGAAGACCGCTTGTTACGGTTGAAAGATCTTAGTCTTGTTTTACCATTTCTTATTGTGGTTTGATCATTGATATATATATATATATATATATATATATATATATATATATATATATAAGGCTGTAATAATTATTATATAATTTGAAGAGTAATATAAATTAAAATCGCCAAATTTCAATGACTTAATGGTATTTTTAACCTTTTAAAGTCATTTGTAGAATTTTTTTTCTTTGGATATTCTGACAGCTCGAGTCAGTAACTGACTTGCTTTAAAGTTTCATTTAATTTCAACATAACTTTTCTTTTCCTTTGTCACATTGAACTTTTTCATTTTTTTCGTATTCAAAGGATTACAGTTGCTGACAATAGTAACAAGTTTTAAAACTGCCTTCATTATTTATTTCAAAAAAGTTTACCTTTCAATGTGCTGTTTTATACTTAAAATATTGACTTAAAAATAGACTTCGTGACAAAGGGTTAACGAATTTTTATTTTATTATGAACTACGTCACTTTTCCTATGTTAATTAAAATACTAATAAATACATTTAACTAATTAAACTTTCTTAGGACTTTTTTTTAATTTATAACTGGAATTTTTTTTACATTTTTTTTAGTAGATTCATATAAATCAAGGTTTTACATATCAACTTGACGTTTTGGTATATTTCACAAAGTGTTAGCTATCAAAATTCATAGTTTTATATATCAAGTTCAATAGTGAATTGAATAAAAAAAATTATTTCTGAGAAAATGACTTAAAGCATTTATTATGCGTTATAAATGTTAGATAAGCCGCCTTATCATAAGTAGTAGAAGATTTCATCAGAGAGGTTATTTTGCTCAGAATTTCAACTGCGGTGTAAAACTTATCATAAATGATAAGTTATCATATTATAAGGTTATCATGAATTCAAAATTTAATGAAAAGTTTATTCATGATTAGAATGACTAAGAACTACCAAGTTTTCACATAAATGATTTTATACAACATTGACTTGTTTCAAATATTAGTGAGTACTTATCTTCAGGTTACATTTTCAATATAAAATATCAATATGTAGAAATATTAGTATATTTTATATTGTAAATGTAATCTGGGTATTAACAGTAAGTGATCGAAAATCATCCAAGTTTTATAAAATCTTTTATGTGAAGACTTGGTGTTTCTTTCCCGTATTCTATATCATGAATAAATACTACATTGTATTCCAATAAGATTCATAATTTTAAATTATTGACAATAAAGTTACAAAGTAGTAAATGATACATCATAAACTAGTTTCACAGTCGTTCACTAGTTTTGGATGTTGTCAATTTTCAAATCGTGAGTTCTACTTCAAGATGGATAACGTGTAAAACCGGTAAATACTACTACCCCAATCAAGGAGCTATCATTTACTAATACGATTTCAACTAATTCCTTTTGCTTACATAATGCGTAAATTTTACAGTTATATATATTACCGATTCAAAAAGAAAAAATTAATGAACCATAGCTCATCTAATGTATACCAAATGAATTATATCAAAACATTTAAAATCATTTGAATAATTTAATTAACTTATATTTCTAAATCATTATAATCATACTGAAAAACTGAATAATCTAAAAGACTTAAAAAACAATGACCAGAGGCAGATATTTAATCTTTATTTCCACAAAGCTTTGATTCGCAAATAATAAAAGCATTTATAAACAGTAGGAATAAAAGATTGATTCTTATTTCAATTTTACAGTTGATTTTCGTCGAATACAATTTTCTTTCTATTTCTTTTCTACTTTAAGTAAGACCATGTCTTCTAAGATGAAGTTTTCTTTTATTTGAGGATTATTATTTTTTCTCAGAACATTAGACTAAATTGGACAAGGTATAGTTGTTGTTTTATCCATTTATATAAATATTCGCAATATTCTTAATCACAAGTTTTCTTTCATCTTCATTCATTTCATATGAAGGGTAGACCTGTAAATAGTAGAGATATAATTTTTATATTTATTTTTTTTTAATTTTTCAATCAGAAATATACCAATACTATCGTCATGGTCAATTTAATTTAACCTACTCTATTTTAAAGAACCAGTGATGGATCATTGAATAAAATTAACCTCCTTTTCTTTTAGGTACCCGGTGTTGAGTTCCCTTTTTTAATATGTCCTTTGCGAACAAACTTATATTACATTTATATTCACTATATTTATTGACTATATAGTCATACATATTATGCATATAATATATAATATGATTCTATAATATGATGATATATTGGATAATGTAGAGAAAAATATCTATAGAATAAATATATGTTGATATTATATTATATAGCATAATTTTAATGAAAATAATATATATTCACTATAAAATGAGAAAGACGATCAAAACCAAACTTAAAAATGTTCATAATCGAGGAAGAGTAACACCAGATTAAGGAAACATTTACTAACTCTAATTTTTGGAAAATCCAAATCTTTGTCTTCTCTTTTTAGGAGAACGGAGAGGCGAAGCACGCCAGAGACGCTAGAGATATAATATATACAAAAACAAATGTAACGGTGTTTTATTGATCATGATTAAATTATATTTTTCATTTAATTGAACTAATATTTTTTAATAATAATTAATTTTAATCTACAACTAATGTTTCTTCAGTTTTCAAAAAATAGTATACATTTTAGCTAAATTATTATTTAAATATCCTTAAAAATATTATCAACTGTTTACAGAAGTTGAGAAAGAGAAAGTGAGAGATAGGAAAAGAAAAGTGAAGTATATTGTATAAACGAATGAAAGTTTGAAAAAGAGAATATATGTATTACAAAAGTGTGAGAAGGAAAGAGAAGGGAGAGAAAGAGATAGCTAGCTTGAGTATATCAGCAGGGGATATATTATTGAAGGGAGGAATAAAGTAATCAGCCAAGAAATCTCCATCATCATATAGTTTATACAAGATGATGAAAAAATAGATCAATTGAACATATATATGTGTTTGATTTATTTAAAAACAGCAGATGTTATTTTAGAAAATAGATTTAAAGTTGCTCATTGCATTGACATTATTATTTTATCTCATAGAGCAGCTGTAAACTAAGCAATAAATTTCTATCTTAAATTGAATAACAAACATCATTAAATGCTGTACGTTTTATATTACGTGACTTAGACGTAAACAAGTTTATTAGTCATACTTTAACGTAATGAGTATATAACATTAATTTATACAATTGAAATTTGGGTTATATAGTAAGTAATTCTTCAAACAGTAACTCGATTTTAATTTTAATTAAAATTATAATAATAATTGAATGTTGACATATTTTTTAGTCATTTTGATTTGTTTAAAAGATGTCTTAAAGGATATTTATTTGGGTTTAGTAATAAATTACTTTTATCTGTTGACGTTTCTTGTCTGATAAATGGTAGTGGCCGGCAATTTAAGTGAGTTCCTAAGAGGGATCGTTCAGTGAAAGAGTTGGGACGGCTTATCTAAGCAGTAGCCGAATGTTTTACCTTAGATAAATCGAAGGCAAGGTCAAGGGTTTGACAAAATAGACCTTTACTACTTCGTTTCCTCCCTGTTTTTTTTTTTTTTTTTTTTTTTTTTTTTGAAGGAAAATATTGACTGATAATGTTTATTTCATCGGTATTTCTTTATTATGTTATCACTTCTCAAAGCACCATACTTATTATATCCTATTTTCGAAATAATTTTAAGAAATGACTTCCGATCAGGATGATTTAAAACCATTAAGAAATGAAAGATGAAATAATATTTCTACAGCTGGAAATTAGTTCATTTTTCAATGATTTGAAGAGTTCGACAGGTGATTGAAATTAATTGGCTGTAAAATATTTGAGAAAGGTTGATTGTCATATTGTTTGTTAATCGAATATTAAAGCTATACATAGCAAAATACAGTAGCGTTTCAATAAAACTGCGTTAATTGATGCATACGAAGAAAACATTGGAGGAAATTAATCGAAACTTGCTGTCAATTCCTTAATATGTATCACGTTAGTGAAAGGGATATTTTCAATCGTCAATATAGAATTGCAAAAGTCCAAGTAACGTTCATGTCATGTTATAATTTAGAAAATAATCTTCCTTGGAAACACTACAGAGGTATACTTTTCAACCACGAAAACCTACGGACTACAGAAGTCTCCTAAGAAAAACAGAAACACCCAAAATACACCTGCAATTTAATCTCTCTGTAATTTAAAGTTAAAATATCTCTGTAGAAGTAACATTTATTATTTTCAGTTAGCTTGTGGATGAAAAAATAAATCAATTAAAGCATGTTTAGAATATTTTTTAAGGAATTTTAGGTACTCGAATTATTGAAATTTTATTAAAATTTTTCCAGTGCAATTTAAATGACGTTAATATTTGCATCGGTATCATCACAATAATTGCTTCTTTAACCATTATATTGATGTTGGTGTCAAAATTTAAATTTAGTGAAATTTAAACACTGTGATACGCAACGAAGGCATTATGTAAAAGTAGATCTTATAATTGACTTTTAATGTTGAAAACACTCGGTAAGACGGAGTGCATCTTCTCGTTAATAACTAAAGTCAATATTGACAGTGAAAGCAGCACCAGTAAGACAATATCCTCGTTAAAACCTCTCACTTGTTTCAAGGTGATTCATAGGCAAGGCTGCAAGTGGGATAATGGAACTTATTAATTCGATTGACGAAGAAAGAAGAAGGCTTTTAGAAGCTTCAAGGTAATGGTTCGAGTAAAGTGGAAGAAAAATGTCTTTATTACTCCCCCCTCTGTCTTCCAGGGAGGAAACAAATGGCAAAGGTTCTCCTCCCATTGCTCTACTGCAAAATGCTTGTGATGTCTCATAACCCACAACAAACCCCGGCCCCACACGGAAAAAGAAAAAAATAATAATTATTAATTAGACATGTTTTCGTTCTTCCCACAAGAAAGATTTGTGCTAGTATTTTGTATTATTTTGTGCTAATTACTCATGACTAGAATTATGAAAAAAAACAACAAAAAGTCTGCGCAGAAAACATTTTGTCGACGCGTTTCACACTTAGTGTTCATCCTTTTGTTACATATCTAATATAAAACATAAAACATAAAACAGGTTATGATTAAAATATGAAACAATTTATATGGTATATTTATGATACAGTATAAAACACGAACAAAATATAATTAAATATTTTAATTAAAAATTGTTATTAAATCAACAAAAGTTGTGATTAAAATATAATATAATTTATAGTGCACATGTAACCTAAGAATGAACAGTAAGTAATCCAAACTTGTCGAAGTTGTATAAAATTTTTCGTATGGACATTTGGTGTTTATTCCTCTCATTCCAACAGGTCTTATGTTTAAATTACTAGTTTTGTCATTTTTGAATAACAGATTTTGTAGGTTTCATGGGTATTAGAATTGGTAAGAAATAAACGAAAATGTTTGTTACATTCTAAACTGAGCAGATACTAATACCTGAACAAGAAATATATATCAACTTAAAATATAGCAATATTATATGTGTGATCACGTTATATAGTAAAATGAAGAATACAGTTGTAATGAGATAGTAAATGAGCAAGTATGTGAGAGGTAAGGAACACAATAAAACTCACGTAGGGAGTAATCAGAACAATGATTTGTTCCCTTGATTCCCAAAAAAACTGGAAGGATGTAAAAAATAGTCTGCAAAAATATTAAAAGTGAAAAAGATGAGATTTTCAGGCTTGCTATAAAGAACATACGATATCATTTTTTAGAAATATTAACCATTACTTTTTTTGTTAATGTTCTAGTAATTGGATTAATTTTGAAGACAGGGCATTATTTTGCAGCAATGCACAGCTCCCCAGACATGACATATGCCCTAGCTCTTATTCATCATGGTAGGCTTAGTCGAGGCTTTCATGAAAGATTCATACATTCCTGCTCTGCAAAGTAAATTCATTCTTCATACATGACCTGAATTATAATTTTCCATAAAAATTACTTCGCTCTTTCTTTATTCTAAGAAAAAGATTTCTCTTGTCCTAATCATATTTTTGTTCTGCTTCCTTATACATATTTAGTATACCTGATACACTTCTTGATTGTAAGAAAAAAATTGTTTCTGACTTAGTCCTTATTTTTCTTCTGTTTTCATATTTATGTTTGGTATTTAAAAAAAACCTGGAGTGGCCTGCACTCAACTTTACTATAAGTAAACTTAATATCAATGTTCTTGGGTATATAATATATAATGTCTCATTTAAGCATAATGTAAACATTTAAATGCGAGATGTTTATTAGTCTTTCATTTCTGAGGTAGTACAGATAGTGAGTGATTGAAGGACATATCAATAGATAAGCTTATTTTGGTACATCACACAGCTGATGCAAATAATCTCATTAGTATAACTACAGTAGTAATAACATTTTTGAAAAGACAAAGTGAAAATTTCTTGATACGAAATAATCTCCTACAAGAGAACATGACATTTGTTTAAATAGCTAGTGGATTTCTTATATCGTTTACTTGACCTCCTTCTACATTGAATAATTAAGTCAAATTTAAATCAGGAAAATACTCTTATTTTCTCTGAAAAACATCATAAACATCGGAGGAAAAATGTCGTTTTAAGATAATTTATAATTTACTTATTAATTTTCAAACAAATTATTTTCATTTTGAATTATCTTTTACATTTTTGGTCTTTTATAGAATTATTATACTGGGAATTTTATAGTTTCTTAGTATTTATTAAAATCATTTTCCTTCCCCTTTGTCGACACTCATATATATCAATTTTCTCTAAGTGAGTGTTATCTTTTCAAAAAATTGAAAACATTATTAATAAAGATATGAAAATAATAGAGTGATGGGATAGAGAGAGATGGATACAAAGAGAATGAGATAGAGTGAGAGAGATTGAGAAGAGGGTATTCGTGAGTTGGTGGTGTTAGGGAAAAGACAAGGCAATCACTATCGCTTTTCACTATCCCTATCACAATTTCTTTTTAAATCCCCAATCCTGAAGTATACTTCAGAGCACTTATAGGTAATAGGCAAGTTTCACTGTCTTCTAGAGGTTAATAATATTAATAAGATCTTATGCGTTTTATGGTCATTACAAATTTGCAAATTGATATTCATTTGCAATCTTTAATTTAGTTTACCAGTTGTAATTAAGTCTTTCATCATTAAGGAATAAGTACATTGTCATCTCAATTTTAAAACTGTTTAGAGATTCTGGAAAAAATGAACTTGAATCCACTGCAGCAACGATATAAATGTGTATGTTTTTTTTACCTTTTAAAATTTATATATATTATAACTTGAGTGTTTCAGTGTATCTGTAGAACTATAAATTAGTGTCTGTTTGCCTGTATGTGTTCCCATTAACTCTATATAAATCCTCAAATGGCATCAAATTTGAATTTCAGAGGTTTAAATTCGATGTCAATTTTCTCAGTAAAGTTTTTGGTGAAAAAAAAATTGAAACAGTTCATTTATAATTTAAAATCTCAGTATAAAAACAGGTGAAAATTTTTTCCACCACTTTAATGGACAGTTTTAGCTGTGTAAATGGTATTCATAAAACAGTTCTATTGGGACGAATTTTTATATGTACCTACGTCTAAATCTATATATAGGTCAAAAGCAATAAAATTTATAAAAGAATAAATGACACAATTTCCAGTTTGAAATGTGTTAAAAGGAATTGCTTTGGGACAATCTGAAAACATATTCTCCATTAAAAATTGTACACTCAATACTGTTATTAGAAACATTTTTGTATGTGGTGTCAGCGAAGTCCTCAACATTTTAAAGATCAGGAAACATATCAAATTGGTGTTTAAAATACTGACATTGACTTTTCAGAGCCAGTATCAAAACGGAAGATTTTTTATTAACTGTCGTTAAGCACTAATAACCTTTTATTTGTTTTCCCAGCATTCGATTAGTGAAATTAACGTAACTAATAGTGATTGCCAAATATATTATTTTTAAATTTATGGTTGTATCATATGTATATCGATAAGTCCATCATTATCTATTAGTTTGGATAATATACTCTAAAAAGGAAATGTAACGAAGCACTTATATTTCAAATAAAAACCTGTTAATTTATTATATTATTAATATTACTCTTGTCACTCATTCTGCTCTACACTATACCATTATACTATAACACTATACCATATGGTAAGTTTCACAGTCACTCATTCTGCTCTACACTATACCATTATACCATTATACTATAACACTATACCATATGGTAGTTTCACAGTCACTCATTCTGCTCTACACTATACCATTATACTATAACACTATACCATATGGTAAGTCTCGCAGTCACTCACTCTGCTCTAAACAGTAAGTCTCACGGTCACTCCTTCATACCCGTAATTTTCAGTCTCACAGCCGTTCAGAGTTCCAAAGTCACTCATTTTTCTCATACTCCGAGTGTCACAGACAATCAGTTTTACTCAAAATCTGAGTTCCCCAGGACTGTAGCTCTACAGTGCAACTTTAAACACAATTTGATCATGTATGTGGCAACAATAATAAAATATGATTTTAAAATCAGAGACATTGGTAAACAACGCAAGATTATTGAGACTAGGCGTAAAGTTTTCTAAGGAAACTTTTATAATTATCTTTATATCACAGAAATTAATTCGTTTTGATTGCCTTAATCTTACAATAAACTTTATCTACACACTAATATTATTATTATTATTATTATTATTATTATTATTGTGCATTTAATATATATTCTAAATAAATGAGCGTTTTTTGAAAACTCATCATTGTTCAATGATATGTATTCGTCTTTGCAAAGCATTAACAATCAAAAACATATTAATGATCAGAAAATCGCGATACTGCTTCCTTTACACATAGAAATCATAATGAGGTTGAATTTTCATTGCAAAATGAAAACATCTTTTCTGTAATGAATCACTTAATTCTAATCCTAAATGAATAATTAGTGCGAAAACATAGCGGCTTTACCAACGTCACACTTTTAAATACCTCCAAGGAGAATCTCCGCAGACATTATGTTGCAGTCATTTGCATAATGCAAGATAACTATCTCATGCAGTTTTTGTATAACTTAAACCAAGTTTATTAAAATATAATCAGATGTGCAATATTGATTCCTTATTTAATTCACAATATACTTACAACAAACTGCTTACTTATTTCAAATTTTCCCCGCATAAGTTGAATTAAGTAAATTACATGTAACACTTCTTAAAGTAGCCATTCCATACGAATTGACTTATTCCAACAAATGTAATAAGTTTAATTTTAATTAATTTTGATATTATTTCTTACTTTTTAATAATTAAAAAAGAAACTAGAAACATTCATGCAATGTAAATTCTATAGTAATTAGTAGCGCTAAATGTGATTTTTTTTGCACATTATATGTTTTGGTAATAAAGCATATTTATTCTTGACAATTAGCTTAGTGACTGTGCCACTTTGTTGTTAGCCTCTCCATGTTGGTTATTTTAATTCGATAACTTTAACAATATATATATATATATATATATATATATATATATATATATATATATATATTGATACCTACAAAATTCTTGTTCAAAAGCAATTTCGTAGGTCTAAAATGTATATACTCTATTACTAAAGTATATCTGTACTTTTACCAAAAAATATCATTTTAGTAGTTATTAATTTGGCAACACTTGTTTTATAGATTTACAATGGGGGTAGAATACCATCAATGTAGGTATTCTAACTTATAGTTTAATACCAACATTAAAACTTTAAGTGCGATACAACTGATATCTATTTCAGGGAATTCTAAAAAAGTGGTAAAACTAAAACGATAGATACGAGTTTGTGGCGGTAAGAATATCGTCCATTTCTTTAAGGTGATACATGGTATCTCGAAGATTTAATAAAGCCAGAATATTAGTTGGTAGCAAGACTCATAATTCTGGGCTAGTTTTATTATTGTGTAGATATACACATGAATTAATAAAGAATATTTCCAAACAACTACAATTAATTAATTTATAGTGCTTAAATCTCTAAAAAGGGATGAAGTGTAAACGAATAAAATTTTGTCATATCTTAAAATGAAGAATAATAATATAAAACTTGGTCCGTAAATGGCAGTTTAACATGAAAATAAAACAAATGAAAGAGCCAATTTTATACTTTTACACTTTATTAAAATTTCAAGAGCATATTAGACACTCATGAAAAAATCTGGAGTGGCTTTCACTCAACTTTGTTATAAATAATGAAATACCAAACTCGTTAACAACACAATGATTTTATCTTCTCACAATCTTTCACCTTCAAGTATGAAATTTCAAAATTTTTACATTTTATTGAAAACAGAATATCTTTTTTGAATATTTGTTTTGAAAATTTCAGATATACTTATAGTAAAGTAAAAAACTTGTTACAAGATTGTAGGAAATTCACTAGAAGGGAATTATAAAGAATGCAAAATCCCTGAGTAGACTAAGACTTGAAAAATTGATCATTTATTCTTCAGTGACATATTAAATTATTAAGTCATAGAAACTTGAACAATAAAATTATTTTTTATATAGAATTATTGTATTCCCTGATAAAATGAGAAATGAAAGGAATAACATTTCCATTTCTTTAAAAACATTGTAACAAACTGCTTCAGATGAATGTAACCAATTAAAGAAATTCATTTAGATGGATTCAATTACCTAAATTTCTATAAAGAACTAACTATTATCTTTTATTATTTAATTGCATGAAACTATTTAGTTTTATTAATTAAGTCCATAAGAAGATTTTTTACCTTTGTTTTTTATATTTTTACAATACTTCACTGTTTTTTTGTAAGTGATGGTTCCTTTTGTAACTAAACTTGAAATGTTGTTCTTTTCATTTCTGATTATAATTAAAAATAATATATTTATCCTAAAAAGATTAAATGCTTCTAGAAAAGTATTGAATTAAAATTAATTCATGAAGTTAACTTATATTTAGAACGTTGTTGTTCAAACTCAACAAATGTGTTGATAAAATTTGAATGAAGTTGAGATTGTATGTCGTAAGTGACTCTGAGCCTGAATTATCATAGAAATAGGCTTTCCTCAAGGTTAGAGAAGAAAAAGGTCCTTTCTTTCACAAGAACAGAAATTCATTCATTACATGTACTTCCATAACATGACCGCAAACTTTTACAGCATATTGCATTACAGATGATACTGAAATTGTTAAATTTCTTCAAACGCAGTTGTTCATGGCTGGCTAAGCACGGGTGATTCGAAAGTAAAAAATATAACTAATTTCTTCTTTTCTTCTGGTATACATGTTTTTTCAATTCTATTTTTCAAAACATCTTTAAAAAAATTAATCAAAAATGGCTTGAATTATAATAAAAACGAATATAAATCATATTAACAGATGCAGAGTTAGTTATTATTGGATCTTTTAATGGTTATAAACCTGTATTTAGAAGTAAAATTATTATGCTCCTTATGTTTTGAAGGAAGTAAAGAAGGGAAGTTAATCGGAGTCATTAATTTCTTTTATTAGCATGAATTTAATTATGAATTATTGTATTAAAATATAAATTAAATATAATACTTCTTTTTAAATTGAATTTAAACAGAATCGTTTACTATTTTGAGGACTGGATCTCCTAAATTATAAGAATATGAAATAGGATCACGGATTTTTGCAGAAAACACGAGCCTACGTATAGTTTTATACATACCATCTGTGATTCTGCTATATATACACTATTATTTTGTACGAATTTTCACTTATGGAGACAAAAAATCCTGTATGTTTGTCATGTCAGGGCTGAAGCTGTTTTCTCTAACTATTGGCTTGATGATCTGACTCTGCAGTATTCTAACTTTCGTGTACTTTAAACATATAAAAATTGTTGGTAATCTAATAAAATTGTATAGCAGTAATTAAAAAAATATATAAATGTTATATGAGTTTGAACAACTGGATTGATATAAAGAAATATTAACACGGTAGCCAAAACATTTTCAGTGCTAAAAAGCTTTTTAATAGGTTATGTTTGTAGGATGGATAACTTAAAAAGGCGAAATTATGAATAATTAGGTAATTATTTAAGTACTCTTTTTTTATGATTTATTAAACATAAAATTTCTGGAGTAATATTTAATTTTTGTAAATTCTAAATTTGAAATGATGTAGAAGTGGTGACTGTGTGAAGGAGAGAGGGGATAAGTGGCATGTTCTCCTCAAACGTTAATAAGCCACAGTCGACAGCTCCGTCATCCCGGGACCGTCCTTATATGTTATACCCTTTGCATCATCTTTAGCTTTTTACAGTGGCTTAAGTCCTTTTGATTTATATATACTCATCAGAGGTTGAAATAACAAGCATTAAGAGATAAACTTGTTCAACTGTAATGATAAGCTTCTTCATGCAGCAATTCATTATTCCACTTGTTATTGTTGTATTAAATGCCAGAATTTTATCATTTTTTATGAAGTTTCTTATTAATATTTATACTAAATGAAATTAAAAAAAAAATTGAGAACAAAACAATGGGTGCATAAATACATAATAAACAGATCTTGATAAAAACCAAATTAACAAAAGTACTGAAATTTCTTTGTATCTTTAAAGTTTTAAATATAAACATAAGTGTAATTTAGTACATATAATTTTATAAAAACACATAATACTATAATCAAAACTATCTGAAAAAACGGGCTCCAAAATGACATATCCAAACAGTATAAGAGGAGATTAATGCTTTCAAACAACATTTTTGTTAGTAAGATTTTATAATTAATTATAATATAATTATAATAATTTTAAATCTGACTTAATCTAATCTCTTAGTCTAATCAACCAGGTTAACTTGTTATTACATTTTTTGTTTGTTTTATTTAGTTCTCTGATGATGTTGTAACAAAAGGCCTTAGAGCATTTTAATTAATATATATTTGTTTATTGTGGTATTTAATTCATACATTATATCAAGAGTTATTGCTGATTATTAATATATATATATATATATATATATATATATATATAATATATATATATTCACTGATAAAACGAAATACGATCCAAACTGGACACAATACGAGTTCGAGATTAACAAAGAGCAACACACAAAGTAGGGAAACACACTTACAGACTCAAATTTTCGGGTAATCCGTCTTCAGGAGAAAAGAGAATGGGAGACCAAGCACGTTGTAGGCGCAACTTGCTGTTGTAGGGTTACTTGCCGTTGCGCCTACAACGTGCTTGGTCTCCCATTCTCTTTTCTCCTGAAGACGGATTACCCGAAAATTTGAGTCTGTAAGTGTGTTTCCCTACTTTGTGTGTTGCTCTTTGTTAATCTCGAACTCGTATATATATATATATATATATATCTTAATAATGAAGGTAATGATAACTGTGTAGAGTAATCAAAACAGAGAAACTTTTCAGGAAAAATCTAATTGTATAAATTTGTATTGGCAGTTTTATATATATATATCAGTTCAGTTAATCATTATTGCTTAAAAACTTCGAACGTCTAACATTAAGTTTTTTGCTCGACTGGTTTCAAATGCCTTTAATTTTCACTAATAACTCCCCCCAGTGCTTGTCTTATTATTTCTATAAACTACTAACAAGTGGTGCCTAGATCTATATGACAAAAGAAAATTTTTGTCCGTATATTGCTTATAACTGACCCATTTCAAGTTATCTTTACGTTTCTACATTAGAGTTACTGAATCCACTCTTCGAAAAATTTCTGTCGGTCGGTTTGTCCGCAAACATTTTTCACAAGTAAACTCAGCCAACATGAAACATATCAAGCTGAAACTTTGACAGTAGATTTGGTATGTCTAACTTAAAATTTAGTGCGGAATGGATTGGAAATTCAACGTAGCAAGTGAAGTTATGGACGTTTAAAGCACAAACATTTGTCTCAAGTAAACTCAGCTACCACAAGACATAGCGACCTGAAACTTTGACACTAGATTTGTGTATGTTTAACGTTAAGTATAAGCTCTGAGTAGATATTAAAAATTTAGCATAGAAGCAAAATTATGAACTTTTAAGCAGTATTTTGCTAACTTCACGGACATGTTTATTTTGAATATACACAGGTGGAGCAAGTAGGTATTTTTACTTCATTTTAATTTTATTTGCGTATTTGAGCTTACTGACAAGGTGTTTTCCAGAGTTCAAGATATAGTATCTATTCAGAATTAATGGATTTATGAACAAGCTATTTTCAACCCATACTATGAACAGGCAGGAAAAAATCAACAAACAAGTTCTTACGCTTTATCAAGCCGAGAAAAGAACTTACAAGTCAGTAAAGAGAGTGATAAGTGATGAGGGAGCCGTTCATTATCCTACTGAATTTCTTGCCTCCGTGACTGCTCCTGGATTGCCTTTTCATGAGGAAAAGCATAAGGTAGGAACACGAATCATGCTGCGATTTAGTAACAGTAACAAATTTTATGTTACGATGGGTGAGTGCCCCAAAAATGAGCAAAGGGACACGACTCTAAGTTCGTGCTGTGCATGATACGCCATAGATCGGGACATCATGACTGGCTGTGGTACTGGAAACTATAAGTGCATACCATTGAATCCAAGCCACTATTCGTTGCCATTCAAACGATTGCAATGTCCCGTCAGCGCCATTTCGGAATGACGATAACTAAGTGGCAAGGGGAACCTCCACCGCAGGAATTGAAGTGAGTGAGACCAAGTTTTTCTCACATGGTCAACTGTAGTTTGATTGCTCAAGAGTCAGGGGTTCTAACACTTTGTCTTTCCATGAACCTGATGGGCAGACAGCAAATGTGGTGTATACAGATGTATTTACTTAACACTGTACTAATAATGATGTTTTATACTATTCTATAATTTTTAATGATATTTTAGAATAGCATGTATCATCGAATTTTTGAGTCTGTCAAAGCGACGTTTCCTAGTTATTAATATCTCATTTTATAACATTATTATCTTTTTTAATAGGTTTGTTTTACTGTTGTCTTCTGTAATTTATTTATTATTGCTTTCGTTAATTTTGATAATGTTTTTGTTATTTTTCAATTATATAGATTAAAATTCGGATAGTGTAAAATAAGGCTAGAAGGTTTTCTAATTATTTTATTTGTATTTTTATATTTACATTCTACTATTCTTTCTTCACAATAAGAATTTGCACTTTTAATTCAGTCGTAATAATTCCTCTGTATTATTAAGTTTTTCTTGTTCCTGTCTATATTAGGTAAATGATTTTTGTAGTTTAAATTTGGTCTATTACTTAGGTTGTTATTAATGTAGTCATTAACACTTTGATTTATTATTATTCCTGTTTTATCCCAATATGATATTGTGATTTGAACCTGACTTCAAGAGTGCAGTAACGTAAACTTCATTTTAAGGAAAATGAAACAAAGTTTCATGCCTGAAGTGCCGAAAACACTATTACAAAGTAAGAAGAAATTATGATCATAGGGTGATTTTTCTACTATGAGTAATCTTCAGTTTAGTTTTAAACATAATTATACCATTAGAGTATTTGAGTAATATTTACATAAAAATAATAATAAAAACTCGAAAATCAGTTTAAGTTTTCTGACAAAAGTCCTTCCTCAGAACAATGAGAGAACTAAGAATGATGGTGGACATTTACGAGTAGAAGTGGAGTCTCCTCCTAATAGGAATGGAGCTGGAGAGGAATCTGCAGCGTGTGCAAGTAGAGGGAGTGAGATCAAGTGCCTTTCTCACGTCTTCCCAATCTAGTTTATGAGGTCTTATACTGGCTCCTGATTAGATTTAAAGACGCCCTGGCCTGATAGTCCCTGCATGTTGGGTACTTTTCCAGTAGTTTTTATACAGAAATGCATCGATTTCAATGACCAGCATCCATTGAACAAACGCAAGACTGTATGACAGGTTTGTTTTGCATAAATAAGTCTAACTCATAAAAAAACGACTAGTGTACGACTTATTTCAGAAGAAAACTTCATTTCTCCAATATAGAAACCGTCACAATGCTTACGGTTTTGTAAGAATATAACATTAGGATTTGTGTAAGGCGTCAGTATATAAGAGTTGACTTGTTTTATTATAGAGTTGAGGAATGAATAGGGAATGTTATAATTATCCATGTTTTGCAACGTGGTGTGTAACATAGAGTGCATTGTGTTATTGCTATATTGTCTATTCAGTCATTCCAATACTTAAGCAATAGAAATTTAAAAGACATTTTTTTGTTTATGATCATTTTTCGAGGTTTCGACAATTTCTTTTAAATTACGTGTACAAGATGAAAAATCTGACTACTTCCATATAGGGAGGATATAATTTCATTTGTCAGAAGTTACTAAATTGTAAGGTAGCCTCTGAAGATACCTACTTTTATAAATATGAGTAAAGAACACTATAGAACTCTGAAAAAAAGCGTAATAACTACCCTAGCGTCAGAAAACCGAGTGATTATCATATTCCTCATCGTCATAAGAACGAAGAAAGTAACATGACATGGCTACATCTGTTACCGGTGGGAACGCATTCCTCACTTCATAATATATATTCAAGAAACGAAGTCGATGTTTGAATTATTTGCTCTTTTAATTGTCAAGGTTTTCGAATGTCACAACATACAATCAGTTTTGACCAGCTGATCTACATAAAATTATTCATTCCTATATTAATGTCATAGCATGAATATACGTTTGATATATATGTATATATATATTTATATTTTTATTTTTAGTTTGGTTTTTCACAAGTTGTTAATAGTTTATAATTTTATTTTTAGTTAAATGTTGTCATTAATTTAATCATTGTGTGACTTTTATTTTTTTATCCTCCTTGCCTCCCCTCCCTCTAAAAGTTGGCTACACTGTTTGAGTGTTTTGTTTTTAACGCAAGCCAGTTGTTATCAGCTCTTTGAGCGATTCACATATATTCCTGACGACGAGGACATCCAAATATCGTAGTGATTTTCAGTGATTTCTTTTTTTTGTGTTCCTTTGAAAATTATGATAATGAGAAAACCACAATATGAAATGGAAATACAGGACGAAGACCTTTTAACCGTAACAAGCAGTCTTCGTCAGAGTTGGGTTTTTGTCTCTGACGAAGAGCGCTTGTTTCGGTTGAAAGAGCTTAGTCTTGTTTTCCCATTTCATATTGTTGTTTGATAATTTATATATATATATATATATATATATATATATATATAATATAACAAGACTTCACAATAAACACGTGAAATTAAAATAACGTCCAAACCATGGTAGGAAATCAGACAAAAACTCAGTTTTGGATTTGACGAAGACCGCTTTTTACGGTTAAAACAACTTAGCCTTTTTACTGATTTCTTACTGTGGTTTGGCGTTATATATTTATTTTTATTTTTGATGGGAAGAGGTAGGTGATTTACAATAGTTAAACTAACGACAAAATAGAGTCAAACAACATATGGAAGAAATTCAACATGATATTTTGTAAATTTCATTTAATGTTTCGTAAATAATTGTCCTTAATGTATTCACTTTCAAACAAATAACAAGTTTAGTCATTTCTGAACCATATATGGACAGAGACTTGTTTGTCAGTGAAAATAATAACTTGAATGATTTGGTGAAAGAAAAAGAAACGAATAACATTTTTTTTTGAAATATTTCTAAGCGAAAAAATGATAGAATAGAAGGGATCCACCCTAGAAACACTTAATCAAGCGGGTCTGTAAGTCAGAATAAGCCATTACAATGACGTTCTGCTGGCTCTATTATATTTGAAAGAAGTCCCAGCTAAGAGCATTGTAGGAAGGGCATTGGAAGTGGCCTTCACCATAGCTTATTGATTCCGGTAAAAGTAGCTATTCTTTACAACCTTCTACCTGAGTGCAACATTAGACTCACTAAAATAAGAATATCATTTATCATTACTATTATTATTATTATATTTCCACCAAAGAGAGACATGAAATAAATAGTTTACAATTAAAAAACTTTGAAATAAACACAGTTGCATACAAAGAACCACTTTTGAAATTTCTTATTGCACGTGAATCTAATATTTATTTCATATAAACTAAGTTTAATAAGTTATATTTTATTTCTAAAATTAGGTTCATGATAATTAGGTTTTTCAATAATTTGGTTCTCCACTGACCTCAGATGAAGAAAGGATATGGTTCAGAGAGGTTTCAAAGACACATTCTAATGCATAGAATTCATTCATATAAGTTTACATGTTATATATATATATATATGTATATACACAATTAAAAGAAACGGTCCAGCGGACTTTTTTAAAATAAAATAAATTCAAAACGAAGGAAACACACAGAAAGACACAGACATAACTCACATCGATATTTCGACCATCGTCGTCATCAGGAGGTGCGAAGAGCGAAGAGTCCCGCAGGGACCGCCCTGTCTTCCTGCGGGACTCTTCGCTCTTCGCACCTCCTGATGACGACGATGGTCGAAATATCGATGTGAGTTATGTCTGTGTCTTTCTGTGTGTTTCCTTCGTTTTGAATTTATTTTATATATATATATATATATATATTATAGTTTATAAATTTAAATAAACTCATTCAAACTCACTTCAAATTATTTCAATTAACTTATTGAATTGTCAGTTAATTTACTTTTTAAATTATACTTAAATTGTGCTTGTTGCAATCATTGGTTCAGTTCTTTGCAATTTTTTTTTAAGATTACAGGAAAAGAGAAATCTGATGTGTTCACAGGTAAATGTTAGAACTAAAATTTATTAGATATTCCTAGATATAATGAAATATCTTCGTATATTTACGAATAATTCTTATGAAAACATATAATATGAAACACAATAATTTTTACAATTACCACAATAGCGGTTAAAATTTCCTCTCTCTCCATTTTATAACATATCATTCCCAGTGTTAAACATTCTTACTGTTGTGAGTATATTCGTAAATATTACGATGTTAAATGTTTCATAATCATTTTGCTTATAGCAATGAAAAAATTCTTTACAAGTCCTGATCTAATACCGAGAAATTTTTTTTAAAAATATTGGGAACCGCTAGTAGAATGCACATTTCTAACGCTTTGGAAAGAACAATAATTGCATGCTTTTTATTTCTGCGATTCTCTCCATATGAAGTTGAGTGTCTTGAAAATTTCCAGTTCAGTTTGAAGTGCAATGAAATAGATTTTAAAAATTATTGTGTGTAAGCGTGTATGCATATACTCGTATATAAAACAAGATTTCACATAAACATGTGAAATAAAAATCAATGATCAAACCATTTTTTTTCCTATTTCATCTTGTGGTTTGAACATATATATAACTAAAGTTTATCGGGACTCGGTAAGTACTTCACGTACAAATTAAACTCTCAATGCCAACGTTTTGGTTTTTATTTAAAACTGAAACGTTGACATTGAGAATTTAATTTGAACCTGAAGAACTGACCGAGTCCCGGTAAACTTTAGTTTTGTTTCTATTTCACGGTCGATACTTTTATCAATATATATATATATATATATATATATATATATATATATATATGTGTGTGTGTATGTTTTGTTCAGAAGATTAAAATAATAAACAAAGTAATTAATATAACTAAATTTAATATTTAAGTTCCTGTAATCCATGAGAAGGAACAGGGAGCTTGGTACCAATATTGAACTTCTTTAGGGGGTTTATTACAAAAATATAGTTATTTTTGTAATTTGATAGAAATCTGACTAAAAATAAAATTACTTTTGTTTTACTTTTTGCTTGAAATTGAATATTTAATGGGTTTGACCTACTTGGAAGTTATCTTTTATAATCAAAAGTTTAGAAAAGTATTTTGGGTTTTGAAAAGAAACTTTTTTAGTTCCATTTAAGTTGATCTAGATTTAAAGAAAATTTAATAAAAAATAAATATTAAATAACGGATTGAATTGAAATTGATTAAATTGATGGAAAAGAATTTAAAAGCTGTAATTTTTTGAGAAGTAATAGGTAAGTTAAGTTCTACCAGCGGGTCTGGTGGGAAATGAGGATAGATGAGTTCTTCATAAAGAAATTATTAGAAATATGTACTTGTGTTATTAGTAACGTGGGTCTGACGTCTACACTGCTTAGCCTCAGTTGAATTGCCCTTGTCAAGTGTTGGTCAACGGACTGAGTTATACAGTCTTTCATTAGAGTTTTAGAGTGCACGTACTATAACAGTTGCTACTGGTGAAACATGTATCTTGAACAAACTTTAAGAAGGCCTTCTTGCACCTGATGACTGACTGTAAGGCAACTTTGCTGCACAGAGGTAGGTGCTTCGGGACGCTCAACAAAACCATAGAAAAACTTTTACAGTTGGAACCAGCAAAAGTGCTGAGCTTTTTGGAGGCGTTGAAGCTAACTGCTGAGGTACTTTAGTACAGAAGGAGAAGTACAATAGTTTCCTTTTTTTAAGACGCAGTGCTATAGTTACCCTCAAATAATAATAATAATAAAAAGAAGGTGTTATTTGGTTCTTGGGTGCTTAAAATTCAATTTAACCAGATAATGATTTCATTTCCAATTATTTGTATTATTATTTCTGTTCTTTTGAAATATTAACCGTGCTTGGAACTAGATTTCATATCCTACTAATTTTTAAATTTACTTTTTATTTAGCTTTCTGATTACAAAAATTAAGTATTTTCGGTTATTGGCAAAAATAAGTTATTTACGAAATGCATTTACCATATGGAGGAGAAAAGTCAATGCAAAAGTATATTCTCACAAATCACCCTAAAAAATAGTAGAAAGTGAATCGCTCTTTAATATGTAAGTTACACAAAACATGAATCATGAATAATGATGAAGTATTTTTCTCTTTGTTACATATTGTAATAGAAAATGTTTGGTTGACTCATGTTTGTCAAGAGAAATCAAAGTTTTTGAAAAAGGGTTTTCGGAAGATATAAGGAGATAGAGCGAGAGTGAGATGATAGAAAGTGTGGCATCACCCTCTGATTGGTTGAGACAGAAGGGTGGTGGGGAATTAGTCTGAGAGGGGTAAGCCGTTCAAACAAGACTCACGTGAGTGTGACTTAATTATTGTATGCCTCCCTGGGGCTGTTTTCATCAACCCCTGCCTCAATCATCTACAGGATTAAGTCGAAGAATAATTCCGCCATCTTCAATCATCACCAGGCTTGTTCTTTAAAATTAAGTTAATAATAACAACAAACGTTTGCAGATTAACACTATTACATCATAGTAAGTTTGTTTTATTTTATTTCATTTCATTATATATCTAATAAACCTGGTACACTAGGGAAGTAATAACAAACGTAAAAAATATATAATGAATATAATATATAATGCTGTTCATTCTGTACATTCTATATGTATAGAATTCCTTACATCTATTGCAAAACTGAGCAAGCACGAAAATACCTCTATATCACTTTAATCGTTCTATAGATTGAAGACATAACACAAAAATACTATGGTTTACCGAAAGTGAATATTTTATAATGAATGTAGCATTATAGAGTCTGTATTAATGAAACATCATTTGTATTTTATGATTAATAGCTCTTCTGATGTGTTCAAATGTTATCAATTTGTTGTTGACAGCATAGGTTGGTTACGATTTCTCTTTTCTAACGTCTAGTAATTTCCATTTGATTCAAGGCAGACCTTTTCATCGACCCTCATAGCATTTTATTCTTTATTACTTTTTACTTATATTTTGTTTTTTCTCTTCGTTTTTCCCACTATTGCCTCACTCCAAACTTTAACTCTTCTTTTCAAATTTTAACTCTATGATAAAGTAGTAATTTAAAATGTATAAGTCAAAATTCAGATGATAAATCGGGTTACTTCTTGCGAAACAACAACAAAGGTTCAAACATCTAATCGTTTCGGAGAAATTTACGAGTACATAGTTGCTACAGAAATTTGTTCAAAATTCCCATTGAGTGAGCTAAAGCAGTGCACAACATACACACCTTTAATATCTTCGCCCTAAATAGCATTGGAACACGACGGCATGGCACATCTGGGTCATTTTATGCAGGCTAAGAAAAGGACGGATATAGACGTCTGTCGCTTTTGTGCACGGCGAGTTTTACTTGGTGGGCCACGAAAGTGTTAAACAAAAATTGCAGTATTGTACTATTCTTTAATAAATTTGACTGCCTAATGATATTAAATATATAATTATTCATCCAAATTATATTACCCTATAATATTCGTACACTAGTAACTACCTCCTACCTACATGTGCCATGATTTGTCATGAACAACAGTATAAAGTGATCATTGAAATTACAACTATGATTTTAATATTGATCATTGGGCAAATATAATAGCTTTAATTCAATTATAGCTACAAATCAAAGGCATCATAATTAGGCTTTATTATTCATTTTAATTATAATTTCATAATTATTATAATTCATTCTGAATATACATTCTCTACTTAGCTTTTAATAGATTATGAAAAACTAAATAATTTTAAATAATATTTGAAATATTATATTATATCTAAAAATAGCACATTATAAAGATAAGTTGAGGGATTTTTTTACTATTACATCATAAAGAGGTGTTGTAATACACTTTATACATTCAGAATATAACGGACAGTTAAGGGATGTTTAACTCAACTGAATGAGCAGTTCATCTTTTGAGAACTCAATTACTGTAGATAAAGATAAAAAAAACCGAAAGGAAAAACTTTCTATTAAAAATAATCAAACTTCAACTAATTACAAAAGTGTATCGAAGTTGAACAGTATTTACTCAAGTGTATTAAGCTGACTTTGTAAAATGTTTTATTAATATATATTAATATAGTATATATTTGTTAAAAATAAGAGAAGTTTAGAAACAGTTATCGCTGTGTTTGATTGATATTGTTACTCGTTTTTACTGCTATTTCATTTGACAGTTAAAGTTATATTAACACCAGATTATTGGTAGGATTACTATTAAATTAGGCCTACAGTACTGTAACGTTTGTAGTTTCGTATTCAGTAACTCCTTACTGATGGTGTTTATACCATATTACTAAATTATTATTTTATATTATTCGGCATCCCTCTACGCATTGTGATAATACTTTATGGTTTAAATGTTAATTGTTGATGTATCAATTGATTGTTGGTATATCAATTTAATTGTCCTTGTATTTTAAGCATCTGTAAAAATAGTTGTAAATAAAAACTGACAAATCGGTCTTTAGGAGTTTGATTTGAACCTGGAAAACTGACAGAGTTTTGATTTGTTTCTATCAGATGGCTCCTACATAATTGAATTACACAAATTTTATAAGAAAATAATTATTTATGTGGATAAAGAAACATAGAGAAAGTCAATATGTAGATATTCTTTATCTACATTGGATCATATTGCCATCGTAAAATAATATAGCATAATACAGGAGAAATAGTGTAATAAGTTGCAAAGAGTAAGTTATTTTTTAATGTCGTTTTACTTGTTTTATCCGTGGATGGTTTTCAATTTATATATATAACAATAAACACTTGAAATAACAATAAAAGTTCAAACCACAATAAGAAATAGAAAAAAAGACTAAGATCTTTCAACAGTAACAAGCGGCATTCGTCAGAGTCAAATCACAACTAAAACATAAGATGTAGAAACATAACATCATGGTAAGGGGTTGAGAGAAAAGGCAGTGGTCAGGCCAGACATGGGCGTAAGCTTAATTTTAATATAGTTTTTTTCTAATAACTATATGTATGTATATGTTTATAATAACATTGGCAATATGTTAATAAAAAAATCTCCCATGGAACTATTCATAAAATTATTAAAGTATTTATAAAATTCCGTGCAGAAATTGTCATAAAATTTATATTGGTCAAACCGGTTTATCTTTAAAGACACGTGTAAAACAACACCAATACAACTTAAATCGTGTTAAGGTAAAACGTAGTGCCTTATTCATGCATATAGAAACTGAAGATCATCATATTGACTGGATCGAAGCTAAAAGTATTACCTAAGAAAAATCAGTGGTTTTAAGAACTTTTATTGGATCCTCTCTGATTTATGGATTTAATAAATTTAATAAATCAAATGTTACTTGCAAACTGTCTAAAGATTTCAGCATGATTTCTTAGTAGATTAACAATTAATGATTAATGTTGTTATTTTTGTAATTTTTTTCCTTTTAAAATTAATTTGGAAGTTATATCAATAAAACTTTTAAACTTGAAGCAGATTACAGTTTTAAATTTGGTTTAGAGTTTGTTTTCAGTTAGTGAAAATGAAATTTTTTATATTAGTCCCATTATACTTTGCCCATTTCGATAATGTTGGATTGCTGTCGGTCATGTTCCTATCTCAAGAAACATTTTGGTGAAGTAACAATTAACACTCATCTAAGATAAGATAGTTCACGAAGGTTGAATGATTAGAAAAACCCGATTAAGATGAAGTAAGGACAAAATATCAAGCTTTTATTGATCGAAGACATAAATGCAGGCGACTTGTCTAGCAAGACCACACGTGATCAAAAATTTCAAACAATGCTGAAGAGTTCAAATAGGTAGATTCTTCATTTATATTTACGAAACTAATGCCTTAGGTCTGTAGTTGTTCTGAGAGAAGGCTTTTATGATTCAGATGGTCATCTAATGTTATGGTCCTATTTACTAAATTGAAGTTAAAATAAAGAGAATAACATTAAGTACTTGTGAATTATAATATAAATATAGTCATTAATATTAATTAGTCAAGCATCACTGATATTTCCTTTTATCTAAGTATATGACATCCTTTGGTAGAAATGCCACATCTTTTTTTATATTTATTTTTGGATCTTTCGAATTCTTTAAGCTACTGTAAAAGTTAAACAATAATAACATATTATTATATATTATAAAACACAGTAGAAGTATCTACATAGAGAAAGTCTCATTACAAAACGATGCATGTCTAAAACGTGGTACTCTTCTTCAGGTCTAGCTGCTTATAAGAAGAACGTACAAATTAGAACGTATATCATTCTTCATTCCCATACTTTCACTTCTATCTTCATACTACAAGAAGATGAACATAAAGTAGAGCACGAGATGATTGAAATGAGTTATATTTGTGTAATATTACTACTATTATTAGACTTCATACCGCATTTCCAAGTAAGAAAAATACCTCAAAGAAACTGCCCATACAAGTGTAAATCTTTTAGCAACGATTGTAGAAATAGAGTATATTGTGTATTACGGATTGGACAATTCAACATGACCAATCTATTGGACTAATCTTTATCTATATTATGTATATTATTTAAATGTGAACTTTTTTAACAGTCACTAAGGTTAGTGATCCTGATTAACTACATATTAATTTTAGTTAACCTGGAGTAATAGTGCTACTTTTGTTCCAATTAATTGAGTTTAATTACTTTATTATGTCACTCAGATTATTTTTTAATGTTCTTTCCTAATTTTCACGGGCATACTAATTTTGTTACTCTGTTATATTAAACACTGTTTGGGAGTATGAACGTACACACACGCACACACACAAAAGGGACAGTAAAGTTGCTGCAATTAGCTGATAAATACAAAATGTGTAGAACTATATAACAAACATGATTGCAGAATTTTGTTTACATGGATTAGAGTCCATGTGGATATAGAAGGAAATGAGAGAGTGGACCTGTTGGCAAAGAGGCTTGTCAGACTGATCTCCCAAATTCCTACTGCTATATTCCTGGAGAGTATGTCAAAAAAAAGTAATGAATGAATTATTATTGCAGAAATGGAAACAGGAATGGTCATCATCAACCAAAGGTCTCCATACTAAAGCATTCTTTTCAGTTATCCAATCGCGCTATAAGTGCAATATAAAAACAACACATAAAATTACCCAAAACACTCTCTGGCCATGGACGAACCAAAGTCTGCCTAAATAGATTTCGCATCATTGATAATGACTGGTGTCCTTTTGATAATTCAATACCTGATACGTGGAATTGTATTAAATAATAACGTGTCAAATATTACGTGTTAAATAATTGCATTAAATAATAACCAAATAATACGTGTACCTGAGACACATATTATTTAGTTGCTCAATCCTCGATCAAGAACGACACGGATTCATGAAGTTTACAATAACGTCGGGACACATCTGGCCTCCAGAAAAAAGTAAAATGAAATTCATAGATAAAATAGATTTTGAGAAACTTTTATTGTAGTATAAGAATTAATATAATAACATATATAGACTATTATAATTAACATAGAAATTTAGTATAATTAATATCGATAGTATGATAAATATAGACTATTATGATTATAATATTGTATTATCGTTTCATTTATATAGATACAAATATTTACTATTAAAATGAAGTACAATTATAACAAGAAATATTATATTTGTCAGCAAGTAACAAAGTAATGTGGTAACAGTAATCTAATTAGTTATATTATAGCTATAATATTTGTATGGAGCATGCTGAATAAATTTTTAATTAAAAAAAAACACAAACTCGCATATTAAGAGTCAAATTTGTAATTATGTACAAACGGGTTTTGTTCAAAGACCATCATTCATCAGTTTTAAGTGCAATGAATTTGGGAGATCTGAAACCATGAACTCTTTGACCTTTAGAGAATAGTCAACGTTAGCAAAACACCTCGACCCATTGCTAATTAGCTAATTGTATTATAGTACACCATATCAAGTTAATATACACTTATATATAATTAGATATCGACGTCTCCCAAATGTAAAGAAGCATGGTCTTATTACAAAACTATTTGCAAAAATTAAACCAATTATTAAAAAAAAACCATAATGAATTAAAAACCGTAGAATAATAAAGTTATGTTACATATGTTATTATTACTGTTCAAGAAATTTTGGTAATAAAAAAATTAAACTCCTGTTTCTACGCCGACGTTTCGCCAAAAATTGTTTGACATTTTCAAGGCTAAAAACCAATTTATTAAGGACATAAGTAAAGCAAGACAATCAACAGAAAACAAAAAAAAAAAGAAAAAGAAAACGACAAAAGGATTATAAAATACCCAGCGTTATTTAAAAACAAACATTTGTTGTTTAATCATAGTTACTTATTGTTAATTATTAAGACCAAAAAACAATAAGGAATTATGTTTAAACTGCAAGGGTTTGTTTTTAAATAAGAACAATAGCACTGGGTATTTTATGATCCTTTTTTTGGTTTTCTTTTTACTGTTTTTTGTTTGTTTTTTTGTTTTCTGTTGGTTGGCATTCCGTAGATGTATTTCTCTTGCTTCACTTATGTTGTTAATAAATTGGTTTTTAACCTAGACAATGCCAAACAGTTTTTGGCCAAACTTCGGCATAAAAACAGGTGTTTAATTTTCTTTATGACCAAAATCTTCAAGAACCTTTTCTTTGAACTTGATAAATCAATGGTTGAAAAGCTATATCAATGTTATTATTACCTCATATAATAATTAAGCTGCGTTATTTATTACGTTAGTTACATTCTATTTTCATAACATTGATATTTTTCCTTTTTTTTAACATATATAATTTGGTTAATGTATCAGTATATTTCCCTGACATTCATATATTAATATAAAACCCAAATCGATTGAATATTACCCTTTGTCATCATCAGTCTGCAGATGATAAAATTGATTCCCTTGGTTGACGTATTTTGACTGTAATTTACTTATCATCAACGAGGGATTTTGTACTAAAATCAAGAAAAAATTAGTCAACTAAGTCAAACCATCGTCTCGTGTAGAAAAAAGTACTGCTTTCAGATAATCGTGGAATGCAACGAAAAAAAAAAACAGAGAAATATTATTAACTTCTGCTGTCTTAATTGTGCTGACAAAATTAGCAACAAAAAGAAAAAGCTAAATATATGAAAATATTGATTCCTAGATTATTTATCTATACTATATATCCGGGGGTACTATTATGTAATTATGCTAAACAGTTAAGCACACTTATTGTCGTGTTTTATTACTTGAAATGTTTAGTCCTAAATTTTTCTAAAGCATCACACTAAATGTGTGATAAAGAAAGATCACAAAATGGGGACAAGTTCTGATGGTTCTCAGTATGTCGGGATATTTATGGTGCGGCGTCTACACATCAGCTTCGGTTTCAAATTTGTAAATAAATACTGACTTAAATTGAACCAAACGTTTTTACCTCAAACATAATTCTTTCTTTATTTTTATATGTAAAATAAGAATGAATAAATAAGAAATTGATAAGACAGATTTTATATGTGTGGCAGATATATTGCATTTGACAAAGTTCTCTTTAGTTAGACAATGATTTGAGTAACCAATCGACTATCCATTATTATGATAAAATAATTAAGGTCAAAATTACACAATTCTTCAACAAAAACCGTAGGGGAAGCTATGTAATTCATGTTTAAGACATCTTAACTTTAGAAGTAATATCAAAATAGTTGATGATGTCCATTTCCTATAGTTATAAAAATATTTGAAAAGAAAATATTTTAAGTGGTACACAAAACTATCTGGTATTGGAAACATATTACTTCAAAATGTTTAAAATGAAATCCCATTTGGAGAAAAGTGTATAAAACAGTTATTACTGAAGAAAGATAAGTACCAAAGAAATTGACTTAACACAATATTAAGAGAGATATAATACCACAAAGGTTTGACCTGCTAGCTCTAGATAGCAACAGTTAATGCAGTTCCCAGAACTGAGTCATCTCAATTATTCTGCAATTTTATAATAGCAAATATATATTTATAAATTATAATTATAATTTAATTGCTATAATTAATGAAATTATAATGATATAATTATAATAATGAAATTATAATTTCACTGTTTTGGGTACATATTGTGTAAAGGCAGCTTACTTTTTGGACCAACATGTGATATGAGATATTTTGTTGTCCCTTAGCTTAGTTCCTACCTTACCTTTAGAGGATTGTAATTTTGAATTATTATGAAACTGATAGTAGCTTTAACTGAGAAAAACGTTCAGTGTTTTCAATAACCGAAGAAAAAATTGTTTTAAAAAATTTATATTTATAATGTAGGAGTTTTGACACTTATGATTAATGCTGAAAGATGTGGCAAGATACTGATCATGCCAGTATTATCATACGGTATTATTATCGTGCTGTTATTATCATTGAAATACTGGTTAGCCATTTTATTAAGTAGTTCCCTTCAGTTGATCCAATATTGCCAAATCAATAGAGTTTTTAAACACACTAATAACTATATGTCTAGCTAGTTATCTAAAAGGCTACTACGCGGTTACAGCAACACATTAATCAGACAACTATCCTTCACTTTGGTGGATGTATCCCATAAGAAATAACTGAAAACCAATTAATTTGTTCCCGGCCTCTCAAAATCATTCAAGTTAACCCTAAATAAATATGAACACATCTTCCTGATTACTAAAAACACATTCAAATAGTGACTGAACATAAAAATACCGTAAAAAGATAAATAAGATGATATTAACGAAATAAAATGCGAGTTTATTATGAGCATTTATTATGAGCACTTCCACTTAAAATTAAAGTTAACTTTATGAAAAACTAAATTTTTTTACGGCACTAATTTATTTATGCACTTTTTCTGCTTTTCTTTTGCTTTTTAACATTACTGTATCAGTTTTTACTTTTCTTCGCTTTCTTTTGCCCTTTTAGCTGGAATCACAACACTTTCACTTTCTATAGGTCTTTTGAAGAAAAACTTATCCAAGGAGGTTTGTCTCTGCCTCCCTTTCAAAAATCTCGTAACTTGGATTTTCTCTCGTATGTAGAGCAAGATTTTTGTTCGAAAGACCTCTCGTATCTCGAGTTTCTCGTAAGTAGAGTAGCTCGTATGTAGAGGTTCCACTGTAGTTGTTTAGTGGTTCTTTTTATAGTTTTAACAATTTTATTGTCCTTACTTATTATAATGACGTTTAAAACATCATAACAATTTCTTTTTAAATCCAAAATTAAGAATTATCTTTCTCTTATGTTTGAGACAAATTTTTCAAGTCCACGTAAACGAATAAGACAAGTACAATAGGTGATAATACATTATTTCAAGTTGGGGTTTCAGTTCTTACACCAATATTAATCATTGCACAATTTTTGAAATTTAATAATTTGCCTGCTGTTTAACAAGATTAGGCTTTATTTGTTTTCAATAGTGATAAAAAACCATTTTTGTAATTAACACCCCCCCCCCCCCCCGAATCAAAAAATTTGAACTCGTCTTTTAATTGATTCACATGTTTTGAGAGGTTTCTAATGTTCTTTTTCTTCGATAATGGCCTTGTGTTGGTGGGTGGTGTCTATCTAAAGATTTGTGGGTACGCTAAAAGTAGAACAAATCCACATCTTACAGAAGTAAAGACCCTATAGTCTCATTGTCTTATTGTTTTGAGGCAATATTGCATTATGGGAAAGTCGCTGTTTTGTTCAAAATGTATTTTTAAACATTTTTTCTCCTCACTTGCAACAAAACAGAGAGAAAGAAAATACAGACTGTATGTAAATATAAAAATATTTGCTGTATGAATGCACAGACAACAGGGGAACGTGAATCTCTGCCCCCTAAACGTAGATTTATATAAAACGTCCATCCCTCCCACTAAAGTTATTTAAATAATAACAAATATAATAAATATAAATTATTATGTAATTTAAATAATAAATAATTGTAATTTCACAATTGATAACAAATAATCAGAATAACTGAACAAAATCTAATAGACATAAATATAACACAAAGACGAAGTAATCAATGAAAAAAAACTGGACAAAATTTAATGTTAAAAACAAGACATCAGAGATATTAAGCGACCCAGTTTAAGGAGAATAAATCATAGATATGGACACTTTTATAAGTCATATTAATTAATATAATAGAATATATTTTGTTTATATTGATATCTATATTTAATGTAATAATATTGGTGATCATTTTCAAACATAAAGTTTTATAACTATAGCGGGTTGTTATATAGACGCATTTCTTGTTTAGTTGTAGTTATCTGTTTGGTATTTATTTAAGTGAAATGTTAAAGGATAACAAAATAAAGATAGTTTGTTTGGGAATTGTTGACATTTGGACGAGAGTTTGCTGTTTATTGCAGGGCCAAGAGCATCACAATATATAACAGGCTCCGACTTCCTCCTAGGGTCATTCAACTTGTCACTTCTCTTCCATATACAGTGTACAGCATTTGAATTAACTTGTTTACTATGCTGCAAAAACAAGATTTGGACGAGGTGACGAGTGACAAGATACAAGCGCAGACTGTCATATAATCAATTTCATTTCAGCAAAGAAATCAGATCAAATATTTAACTAATATTATTTTAACTGCAATTAAAATTATCTCTGTAAAACGCTGCATATATTTCCCCTTTCATTTTAAATTTTTTATGTAACATATATTTAGTGTTGATTTCTATTGCTGTACCGATGAATTCAAAACCTTTTATTAATGTATTGTAGTTTTTTTTGCAAATTAATGAGTTAATAATCTAAATTAAAATAATGTTTTCCTGCAAATCTATAAAACAAAATCATTTGGTAATAATAATCCTTTATAAGCTGTGGATGCTAACATTTGCTTCAGTCATTGGATTTTTTTCATGGGTAAGAGCCCAGGTTAGCTCAGTGGCAACGTGCTCACCTTAGGAATGGTAGATCCGGGGCTCAATACTGACTCTGCTCCTCCTATTAACGCGGGAGGTGAATAAATTTGAGCACGTCACCACTAGGAAAAGACGTTAACCTGTTTTGACTTTATATGTGTTCCTAAGCCTTTCGGCCATATAAACACCAAAAAGTCAAATCAGGCCGCTCCTGAATTTTTAGATTACTCCAAAGTGCCCGATGTGACCACGCGGAGGCTGGCCCGGACGATACTACGTCTCGCATCAAGACTTACTTCACGCATCAAAAAAACAATTTGCCTGATACTTAACTTTTTACCTTACCAGCAGGGAAATAAAGGAGGAGGGAGCTTTCAGAAAACACCCCCCCCCCCCCCTTTTTTTCCACATTACGCAACCGTCGATGTGCAGTCTGCATGATGTCAGTTACTCGTTAAAGATCTCTACTCAAAAAACACTTGATTTAGGCAAATTTTAGGACTCCTAATGTTGAATATTGATTGCGTGGTATCACAAAGGGACAATTTTTATCTCTTTCGAGACTACCATTGCAACCTAATCTCACCTCTTTATATATATTGTACTGAAGATAAAACCTTAGTATAATAGAACTGCAATCGTATAAATATTGTTGTTTAACATTGAAGGAAATGTTTGCTGCTTCAGTCTCTACCGTATTACATATTCCTTCGAGCATGTCTTTATAAGTAGGGACAAAACAAAAGAGTTACATAAACTACGAAATGGCCATCGCTAAACCTAATTAGTTTTAAATAAGATCTTGACTCAATGACATCACGGATTATATTCTGGTATATGTCTTTTTTCAGCCATCTTTCTTCTTTTTTTTTCATTCTTTTAATAACTTTTCTTGGTTAGATACTATCAGTATTTCAGATGTTATATAATGTTTAAGCTTTAATTAAAATTCAAAAACCTTATTTTCTGAATAACTCATATTTTGTGACGAGGTAGATTAATCCTGGGAAAATTCTGATAAAAATAACAAAAATTAGGAAGTCCATTTGTACTTGGTACACTCGCAACATCAAATTTATATTAAATTTTTTTTTAATAATGGTGTTTTCATTTGTCTTTTGATAATCATCACAAATAAAATAATTATGGTTGATAAAGTCTAACCTTCAGCTTTTAGACTTGACGCAAATGATTCCGTGGCATAGAAACAAAACCCCTGGATTATGCAAATAAGGCTGAATAAAGAAGGTTAATATAAAGAGATGATTTGAAAGCCAGATGAAATTGCGACAAGGTCGAATTTTTTTTTAAAAAAAGTCTTTTATTCCAACTTAATATAATTTATTCATTCTAGGTCACTCATCCAGTTTATTTAAGAAAAAAAAATTGTTATTATCTTTAAGATTATTCCTTGGAGATTACTTCATTGAGAAAATAATTCACTATATTTAAGCCATACTTTAATTAATTTAATATGATTTGCTCTCATTTAAATTGTGATGCCTTGTTTGATGCTGCAGAGGAAACCTTAGTCTGCACCTTCAACTCAATTGCTTTCAGTTCAAAAGATGTGGTTCTTCGGAAGACAGGATGTACCTAAGTCTTACATATTCTTCTTCTTCTTTGCACTTATGGACGAAGACTGATGATTACACAAAATAGTAACAAGTATAGGAAATTACAAATGTTTTGTGATTCCAAAACGAGCAAAAGAAGTTCTAAACAAACAACAAACACTAAAGAAAGAAACATTAAAATAGAATTAGATTAAAAAAGATCCGAACTATACTTAAATAATCAGAATTTAATCAAAGAAATAATCAATTACTCTATATGAATAAAATAACAATGAAATAAAGAAAAAGTTAAGTCAGTTAAAGCTTCCCTTAAAAGAACCTAGAAGAATTTTATAAAGAGGACAGAGCATATTTTTTACTCTATGTTTCACTTATATTCTGTTCAATAAGACTGGTTAACCGATTCTTTTTCTAGTGTTGCTTAAAATTTGATTTCAACTAATTGAAGCATCCAAAAGTATTGCGGCCACAGAAAAAAGATAAATATTCAGCTCAAATAAAATTAGCAACTTTCACGGCGTATGAGACTTAAGAAATATTTTTGAATGTAAATGGTAAGATTAAGGTTGAAGTGGTGAACCTGCTGGACATCATCCAGGCCTTACACCTCAACACTCGCCTGTCATGCCAGGCCTCATACCAGCCCATCATACCATCCTATCATCCAGGCCTTACACCTCAACACTCGCCTGTCATGCCAGGCCTCATACCAGCCCATCATACCATCCTATCATCCAGGCCTTACACCTCAACACTCGCCTATCATGCCAGGCCTCATACCAGCCCATCATACCATCCTATCATCCAGGCCTTACACCTCAACACTCGCCTATCATGCCAGGCCTCATACCAGCCCATCATACCATCCTATCATCCAGGCCTTACACCTCAACACTCGCCTGTCATGCCAGGCCTCATACCAGCCCATCATACCATCCTATCATCCAGGCCTTACACCTCAACACTCGCCTATCATGCCAGGCCTCATACCAGCCCATCATACCATCCTATCATCCAGGCCTTACACCTCAACACTCGCCTGTCATGCCAGGCCTCATACCAGCCCATCATACCATCCTATCATCCAGGCCTTACACCTCAACACTCGCCTATCATGCCAGGCCTCGTACCAGCCCATCATACCATCCTATCATCCAGGCCTTACACCTCAACATTCGCCTATCATGCCAGGCCTCATACCAGCCCATCATACCATCCTATCATCCAGGCCTTACACCTCAACACTCGCCTGTCATGCCAGGCCTCATATCAGCCCATCATACCATCCTATCATCCAGGCCTTACACCTCAACACTCGCCTATCATGCCAGGCCTCGTACCAGCCCATCATACCATCCTATCATCCAGGCCTTACACCTCAACATTCGCCTATCATGCCAGGCCTCATACCAGCCCATCATACCATCCTATCATCCAGGCCTTACACCTCAACACTCGCCTGTCATGCCAGGCCTCATACCAGCCCATCATACCATCCTATCATCCAGGCCTTACACCTCAACACTCGCCTATCATGCCAGGCCTCGTACCAGCCCATCATACCATCCTATCATCCAGGCCTTACACCTCAACACTCGCCTATCATGCCAGGCCTCATACCAGCCCATCATACCGGCTTATCATCCAGCCCATCATACCAGAAATCTCATAACTATAACAGAGTTGGAAACTCTCATATCAAACTCCAAACTCTCTTAAATTCACCCAACACAATCAAAAAGACTACCAAGCAAAAAACACCTCAGAGAGTTGATATCTCGATTATTAAAACACTTTTAAATGTATTATTCCAGATTATCAGTATTTTTCTTAACTCTCCCTCGATCACTTTTTAAAATACTCTTTTGTTATTTTCTAAACAAAGCAGAAAATTGGATGAAGAAAAAAAAATTAAGGCTTCCGTGTTTCTCCGAATTTTTTTTTATTTATTATTATATTACAACTATCCTTAGAAGGTAACAAGTAATAGTGATACATGATATAAAAAACAAAAAAAATGAAATAAAAGTGTGGAGAAACAACCCATTGGTTGTACTCCATATAAATTATTCTCAAATTAGTTAGCTTTGCTGAGTAGGCCTCGGAAATATCTTTTTAGCCTTATAATGGGCTTAGTAGGAATCTGGTGGGATGATAAATTCTGAATAAATTGTTTTAAGTAGGAAGGTGAAGATTCATGAAATTTGTGGTATCGCGATCAGATTTTTTGGTAGATAAAAGAAATTTTCAAATCGTTATGAATAGTATCATTAGAAACGTAACAGGAAGCTTGTACAATTTTTTGAAGGATTACAGATTGGGCTGTTTGGATTCTTTGCATATTTGTACACTTGGTTGATCCCCAGATTTTGAGTCTGTAAGTCCAGATAAGTTTAAGTATTGTAGTATATATCAGTCTTTTGTTGTGTAGAGTCAAATTTGATCTTTTGTCGAGAAGTCTAGATAGCATCTTATATTGTCTAAATAGGTCCTGTTGTTTCAGTCTTGTATGTGAATTCCACGTCAGTCGTTTGTCGATATACTTCCCCAGATATCTCCCTAAATTTCCATGATTTTATTAAATTATTAATTCTATTATCACTAAATTAAGCATTTTAAAAAAGAGAGTTAATTAATCAAAATAAATTTGGAATTAATTTAGCGACTGTATTCTTAATTATAAATTAAATTATAAAATTGAATTAAAATGTGTTCTTTTTTATTGAAACGTTATTTATTATTTAATTTAATTAAGTGTCAATGACTTTTAAGCTTTCAGTGTTCACTGAACGTGAAACACATATGTTTTACAGTGGTTAAGTTGACAATTGAATTATTTTCCTTCCTTATATTTTAAATCTATTTTATTATATTTTCCACACAACTACTTATCAAAATAACTTTAGATAAAATAAAACAGAAGTTAAAGTAGTATTGAATTACTTTTTGCTGTTAAATAATGAGGCCTAGCATTTACATAACTGTAAAGGAATCTCATGGCATTGAAATTAAAGGGTGACTCGCGGTAAGTATGTATCTTTGCTAGTTAACTAGTACCCAATCGCTCATTCCCTTCAGATGCCAGATTCGAGCTTTTTTAAACTCAATTCAGTTAACCCAATGATCTCCTCAGAACTTAGAATGTTGTAATAAATGATTCATATTGGGAAATGTCAGAAATTGTGTTTCCACACAAAAAATAGTTTAATATCAAAACTAACAACGAGTTTTTTAACACTTAGTGTTCTTCAGATTTACATCTGCTCTGTTGCGATGTTGCAACACGACTCTTTCCTAGGTTAGACAAAAGGCTAACTAGAGTATTTCCTAGGTCTCTGTTGCAACAAAATCTCAACAGTGCAAATTTAAACCTGATGAAGAACACTAAGTGTTTGAAACGCGTTGTTAGTTTTGATATTACTCTATTTTTCTGTTGAGGTATAGTTTTTAAAACTCCCAGTATGAATAAATACCACACTATAACAAAATACACAAGTAAGGAATGATTATAATTATTGTAGTATTCAAAGTGGTAGTCATCTACTAGTAAAATAGTTTAGTAGTAAAAGTAGTAGCAGTCTAACAGCCGTTGAATTTCAAAATGAATGAACAAATGTTGATGGTTGCATGTAATAAATTTATCTGTTTTAATTTACAAAAATGATTTTGATTATACACATTTAATGGTTGTGGTTTTGTGTTTATCGCTGACTAATAGGTGCCTGTTTCAGATGTAGAATGACTGGGATCGGACTGGCAGAAGTTGAGGCCTGGCTGGAGGACCATCCAGATGCAGCACTTGACTACTTCCTCCGGAAGGCTGACCTGAAGTGGGTCAATGCATGGCTGGTGGGGCGAGGACTGGTCCCTTTAGATGAACCAGAACAGCCACTGAGACGTAATGGTTCTCGACGGTGTCTTCGTCACGACTTTGCCAGGTCCAAAAGCCGCTCCCTCTACCGCACTCAGGAGTCACTCTGCGCTGTCCAGCTACCTACAGCCAGACGGTCTTCCCTCAAGGACCTCAGAAAGTCAGTTTCCAAGACAAATCGAACGAATCTTTTTTAAAACTAGTATTTAGCTTAAGAAAGTTTACTTTAAAATGAATAAGGAATAAAATTTAATTACTCAAATAAATAATTCTGAAGTTGCCTACACTCAGCTTTGCTATAGATAAACATAATATGAAACTTACTGTCAATTAATTGTTTTTTTTTTATCTCATTGCCACTATCCTGATAAAATTATTTCATAAACTCTACTAAAGTATTATCAAACTAATAAACAATTATTTTAATGATTTCATATATTTTATTGTAGATATAATCATTTTTTCAGCTACACCAAATTTGAAATCGCTGAACTACAAGCACCTGAGATAGTATTATTGTTTGGATTAAACTAAGGGCCTATGACTTATCAGACTGGTGCCTGTACCTAGCATATCGGCTCTACTGAGTTTTATTTGCTCTTTTTAAAATCAGCTTGAGATTTTATTACAATTATTCATTTTTAAAAATGATCATAAAAAAATTATCTCCATTTTTTTTTTATTATTGCTTTGGATTTCCAAAAGCCTTTACCTTCTTCAAAACATTGCCTGGCATTCAGATAAAATGACGAAGATTTTAGTCTCTTTTATAAGGAGTCTGTATTATTCTTAAAATGATAAATGCATCTTGCATAGTTAAGAAATCAAACTGAAGTTACATATTCCACCTATATTTATAAATGCTTCATTTGATGATATAGTATTTTATATCAAATTTAAGTTCAGTTATAATTAGATTTTTGTTAAACTAAATTAGACACGATTGTTTTCCTTCATCCAGCCATGAATACCTCCAATCTTTTCCAAACCATCCACTGCCCCGTTCCCCTGTTTCTCTTGTTTCCAGGTACCCACATGAGAGTTAACTCACTTTAACTGGTTTCCATTAGACATATTTCCATATATTTCCAATATTTCCATTATTGGGGTTCCATTAGCCAGTATGCCACAGTGGAGTGAGCCCTTTTCTTGAAATCAGAAAGCTTCCAATTCAGTTGATAATTTGTGCTCAATTCAACGACCCGTGTAAACTCCATAACTAGTCTAGCTTTCCGCTTCGTTTGTGTTATATTAATCCATTTCAAGTTTCTGGATTAATTAATCTATGTATTCCTGCTGATTAATCGGGTTGAAAGAATAAGCTATTTAAATCTCTTTCTATTTCTAAGGTTATTTTTTTAAACTTCAAAAATTTTTTTATTTTATAAATTAAATTTTTTTTTAACTTTCTGAGGATATCTATGTTGCCCTTATGAATCATGTATATTTACCTAAAACTTCTCATGTTACTATAGATAGAACTTTTGATATTCTTAATGTAATATTGCTCATCTAAAAGTTAAACTAATGAAATATTTGTACTATAAAAACGTTAAATAATAAATTTGACATTTACATAATCTCTCGAGAAGTTCCTTACAAATAGTAGCCATATTGTCATAAAGGATGAAAAAGTACCTTACCTGTGATCAAATATTATCCCCCAAATAACGGTGTCTTTAATACATAAAGAATATATCTCTGACTGTTAGTATGTTGAAAGATACAACATGCGACATAAATTGATTGCAACATTCTTACTAGACATCCTTCACCCTGGACCTCACAATAATATTGGTTACTTGGCATTTGGTTATATAGTTTTAAGTATTTTATTATCCTTGCACATCATATCAAATCGTTAAATTATCTTTTCTTAAATTTCTTGTATGAAATCTTAAAACAAGAATTTTGCTGGACTTGATTTTGAAAAAAAAAAATGTGTAAGTCAATGTAAGCAAACCCGACAAGAACATCAGGTAATCGATCAGTCCGAATGGATTTTTCAGATATTATAGCTATATTTCTTTCGACTGTAATCAGAATTTTTTGTGCTTTTTTAAGAAAGAATATTAAGTTTATGTAGTTTTTTCACAAAATTTCATATTGTAAAATATGTTGGAAATGGTTATCTCCTCTGTCTTCACATTCCAGAAGCCTAAACCACTTTACTATGAGTCCTATTGGAAGATTGTATTGGGTGAACCAGTGCTATTTGATCTAATTCCCCTTTTGGTATTCATCCCCTGCCTCTGATTGTTAAAGATGTAACATAAACTTTATTTATTACTGCCTTTCTCATTTTAAGTAAAGATCATAATCAGTTTATTTGATTAGACTACCAAATATGATGTGTGATAAAAAAAAATAGGACACTTTTGAATTGCGCGTGTTCCGTACACTCTAATTATATGTTTACAATTTTGACTACATAGCATGTGTTGCTTTAATGTTTGAAGTATAAAGGTTAGACTCGTGTTTGCGTGCTCGGCTATATTTTTCTGTTGAAAAAAGAATTATGTGTCGAATAACTTATACCACTTTAAAAACATTTTTTTTTTGTTCAAGTTGACTCAGCATATCCTACTCTCAACATTTAAAGACTTTTTAAGCACTTAATACCATTTTGATCACAAAAATAAATACAAACTCTCCGCTCCATTATCTTTTGCAAGAGTAATTGTAATTTTTCTGCACACAACAAGCGTCTAACCTTGTTACTTCGTCTAGCCTCTTCACATCAAAACAGCATATGCAGTAGATCAAAACTGAGAACATGTGATTGTCATGACTGTACCAACACAACAAGAAAATATTTTGAAGTTAATGTGTACAAAGCGCGTGAAATTAAAAAAGTATGCTTACTTTTTGACCAAACCATGTACACTGAAAATTGCTATAGCTTTATTCACAAAATATATGTGCTAAGAAAAATGTTACAGTTAAAAGTATATATAATATGCTTTATATATATATATATATATATATATATATATATATATATATATATAATTCGATGCGATGTTGACCAATGGGAGTAGAGTTACAGGTCCAAGCGTAAGGTCCCAGTTGCCCGCTGCTCAGCAAAAAGCCTTTGCGTTCTGCCAATAGGTATAGAGGTTGCACAGTCCCTCTGTGTTAAATGATGTTTGGCAGAAAACATTAGCCTCACTTTACAGTGAACTCCTGTTCCCTTTCTATTTTTGATTTTTGTGGTGGTTGGGTGTTGTTGTTGTTTACTAATTTCTGTTACGGATATTGCTGGATATTTAAATGATACTCTCGGTTGTTTACTGCGAAAAGCCGCCTTCATCTTCATGCCAACAGGGGTAGAGGTTGCACAGTCCCTCTTGATTATTAAGAGATGTATTATTAAGACAACAACACCCAACCACCACAAAAATCAAAAATAGAAAGGGAACAGGAGTTCACTGTAAAGTGAGGCTAATGTTTTCTGCCAAACATCATTTAACACAGAGGGACTGTGCAACCTCTATACCTATTGGCAGAACGCAAAGGCTTTTTGCTGAGCAGCGGGCAACTGGGACCTTACGCTTGGACCTGTAACTCTACTCCCATTGGTCAACATCGCATCGAATCATATTCCTTTCCCCGGACAACCCATAGAAAACTGTATATAAGGACCAACGTCTGGGCCATTTCCTTGCCTGAAGATAACCAGAGAATGGTTGAAACATGTCGCAAATACCACCACCAGGTCAACAGTGCAGAACTTTTCATCACCTACCAGCCACCCATCAATAGCAGCAATAACATTCAACTGAAGAAAAAACATGAACATAAGAAACCGAAGAGAACAATATACAAAACCTACAACTTGAAGATGTTTCTACGAGAAGAAGTTGGATTCCAGTGTCAACATCTCTTAATAATCAAGAGGGACTGTGCAACCTCTACCCCTGTTGGCATGAAGATGAAGGCGGCTTTTCGCAGTAAACAACCGAGAGTATCATTTAAATATCCAGCAATATCCGTAACAGAAATTAGTAAACAACAACAACACCCAACCACCACAAAAATCAAAAATAGAAAGGGAACAGGAGTTCACTGTAAAGTGAGGCTAATGTTTTCTGCCAAACATCATTTAACACAGAGGGACTGTGCAACCTCTATACCTATTGGCAGAACGCAAAGGCTTTTTGCTGAGCAGCGGGCAACTGGGACCTTACGCTTGGACCTGTAACTCTACTCCCATTGGTCAACATCGCATCGAATCATATTCCTTTCCCGGACAACCCATAGAAAACTGTATATAAGTACCAACGTCTGGGCCATTTCCTTGCCTGAAGATAACCAGAGAATGGTTGAAACATGTCGCAAATACCACCACCAGGTCAACAGTGCAGAACTTTTCATCACCTACCAGCCACCCATCAATAGCAGCAATAACATTCAACTGAAGAAAAAACATGAACATAAGAAACCGAAGAGAACAATATACAAAACCTACAACTTGAAGATGTTTCTACGAGAAGAAGTTGGATTCCAGTGTCAACATCTCTTAATAATCAAGAGGGACTGTGCAACCTCTACCCCTGTTGGCATGAAGATGAAGGCGGCTTTTCGCAGTAAACAACCGAGAGTATCATTTAAATATCCAGCAATATCCGTAACAGAAATTAGTAAACAACAACAACACCCAACCACCACAAAAATCAAAAATAGAAAGGGAACAGGAGTTCACTGTAAAGTGAGGCTAATGTTTTCTGCCAAACATCATTTAACACAGAGGGACTGTGCAACCTCTATACCTATTGGCAGAACGCAAAGGCTTTTTGCTGAGCAGCGGGCAACTGGGACCTTACGCTTGGACCTGTAACTCTACTCCCATTGGTCAACATCGCATCGAATCATATTCCTTTCCCCGGACAACCCATAGAAAACTGTATATAAGGACCAACGTCTGGGCCATTTCCTTGCCTGAAGATAACCAGAGAATGGTTGAAACATGTCGCAAATACCACCACCAGGTCAACAGTGCAGAACTTTTCATCACCTACCAGCCACCCATCAATAGCAGCAATAACATTCAACTGAAGAAAAAACATGAACATAAGAAACCGAAGAGAACAATATACAAAACCTACAACTTGAAGATGTTTCTACGAGAAGAAGTTGGATTCCAGTGTCAACATCTCTTAATAATCAAGAGGGACTGTGCAACCTCTACCCCTGTTGGCATGAAGATGAAGGCGGCTTTTCGCAGTAAACAACCGAGAGTATCATTTAAATATCCAGCAATATCCGTAACAGAAATTAGTAAACAACAACAACACCCAACCACCACAAAAATCAAAAATAGAAAGGGAACAGGAGTTCACTGTAAAGTGAGGCTAATGTTTTCTGCCAAACATCATTTAACACAGAGGGACTGTGCAACCTCTATACCTATTGGCAGAACGCAAAGGCTTTTTGCTGAGCAGCGGGCAACTGGGACCTTACGCTTGGACCTGTAACTCTACTCCCATTGGTCAACATCGCATCGAATCATATTCCTTTCCCCGGACAACCCATAGAAAACTATATATATATAAGTATATATATATACAAGTTTTGTTAAAACTTATTTAGCTATCTTTGTTTTGTTTAGTAACTTACTATAACTATTTTGTAATGTATTTTAATAGATCAGTATCAATGTTAAGTTTTTATTGTTATTTAGTATGTATGGTTTAATTGTGTAAAAATAACCTTGAAAATGGTCGATGTGGACCGAAACATGTTGGTGTACAAAAATAAAAATTATGGAGAACTGATATATCTAGTCCCGAACTCTTGGAAGCCGGAACTCAGACGAATGGAAAAATTAACCCGAAAAAGTGTGAAATTGGAAATAGGCATAAGTTTTAACAAAACTTGTATAGATGAAGGCCTGCTCCCCAAATACACTAGTATATATATATATATATATATATATATATATATATATATATGTTGCCCAAGTTGGGCAACTTATTTGGGAATTACCACCTTGTATTCGTAAGACTGTCAGGAGGCTGGAACAGCTTAGTTTGAAAGTCGTTAATGCCGAAGCTGCGGTACATTACAACAAAATATGCCTCCAAGAAGAATTTCTACCAACCTATACTTATATATATATATATATATATATATATATATATATAATAATGTTAGATATTTATTTTTTTTAAATAATTTATTCATACTTAATTAATAAATTATTAATTTATATTTACTATTATTATAATTGATCATTATTATTATTATTAACTATAAATCTCTTGTTATGATCTTTATTTTGGATATTCATTTAATAGTGTATTATGCTGGACATAGTAAAAGTATTTTTACAATTGTCAAAAATGAAATCTATTTTTAGACCAAACAATTATCATTTGATCCTCTCGAAGAGAATGAAAACTATATTTATTCAGATATTTTTATATTACTGTAAGCAATGGGAGAAAATAATTTTCACATTTTGACTGATCTACTAGTTTTACGCTACCTTGAGTACATTTATAACAATTTCTGATGATTTCTGGCTCTGGGTGTGTGTGTGTGTGTGTGTGTGTGTGTGTGTGTGTGTGTGTGTGTGTGTGTATGTGTGTGTGTGTGTGTCTGTGTGTGTGTGTCTGTGTGATGCGAGCGTATATATATATATATATATTATATATATATATATATATATATATATAAAGCTTTCACATAAACACGTGAAATAACAATCAATGATCAAACCACTATAAGAAATGGGAAAACATGACCAAGTTACGGTTACAGTTGGGGGGTCTTGGTCTTGTTTTCCCATTTCTTATTGTGGTTTGATCATTCATATATATATATATATATATATATATATATATATAAACTCAAAAATTGTTATTGACCTCTTCTATTCTATTCACTGTTTCGTTATTGAGGGCTAGGTCAAATAAAAGAAAATAAACTCCTTTCTAGGCCGACGTTTCGATGTATTTGTACACAAATACATCGAAACGTCGGCCTAGAAAGGAGTTTATTTTCTTTTATTTGACCTAGCCCTCAATAACGAAACAGTGAATATATATATATATATATATATATATATATTTCGGTGTGTGTAAGCATGCTGAGTATGCAGTGGTAAAAAGCATGAACATACTTCACACGAATGGAATAGTAAGATAAAACATGTGGATGCAGTTATAAGAGTTTTTACGTTCTCTTGTAAGTCAACAGTGGATTTCAACACAAACAATTTTTAATCTAAACAATGACTTCTGTCCAATATGTATTAGAATTGTGTTAGAATTAGATTGTCTCTTTAGCCTATTTAAGTATTCGGGGTGTATTGCATGATCAAAAATCAATTACACTAACAAATATTGTCATGATTACTTGCTTAGAAAACGGCCTGAATTATGTTCCTTTGATTGGATGTTTTAGGTTAGATGTGGTCTATAATTTTCCATTTGCTTTATTGCTAAAGATTGAAATTAAAGATTGAATCTTGGATATTACATAATTGTTTCATGTCCCTTAGAGGGATGTAATAATTAAATGAAGTAGTTATAAGCTTGTGACATTTCTAAGATCTCTACTGTAGTAAACTTGAGTGCGGTTCAATATAGGATTTCTGATATAAAATTAGCCTCGTACCAAGTTCATTCTCAACTAAAATCGATGTCAAATAACAATTGAATAACACATTCTACTCCCAGTACAATACCAAAACTGAAGCCTTTATGAATGGGTGTTGGAACCAATAGGTTTAAGCAGAGATGTTTGAACCCTCCAAAATGTTTGATGTTATCTCCAAAATAATGGCTTCATTTGTTCTATTATCAAGCTGTCATGCAATTGAAAACCTTTCAATGCTTTCACTATTGCTTATTAATTGTAAACCTCTAGTAATAATAACAGTTATTTTTGAGGAAAAACTAATTTGAGAGATAAATCAGAACCATGAGGAAACTTCTAGAGTGGGCCACGCTCTTACTGTTATTAAATTTATAAACAAACACCATGACAGCCAATTTAAATTTTGGATTTCTTTTAATTTGACTGTCGGGAACATTTATTATTAATTTCATAGACAATGAATTATATGACTGTATTTATATTAATGTGTCTTCGTCCATTTTTTGTGTTTTAATTATAATATTTTGTCTTATAATTAATATTATAATATAATATATTAATATTATTAATAGTTTAGTATTATAATATTTCGTCTTATATTTTACATATAAGCGTGTCCTTAGCCACACTCTGTTAGTTTCCAACTCACTGCGTTCTACGCTTGGTCAAGTCTGTGGTTGTCATTTACTTTTGTTTTTTTACAAACCTTGAACTATATGCAGCAGGATTTTACGAGAAGCACATAAAATAATATCAATCATCTAAATTAAAGTGATAAAATTGAAAAATAAATTCAAAGCTTAAAAGTAAAACAACTGGTCTTCATGAAAGCCACCCGCAAACTGAAGCAAGTAAAATAAACCATGTGGTGAGGTATTGAAAATAAAGAGGGGGAAGAGAGGTATATTAAAAACCAAAGAGCAAGAAAAGGGAAATCACGGCTAGAAAGGTAAAATATCTCACTTCATATATTTACTATATTTGAAGGGTGTGTTTATCAATGGAGTAAAAAAAAACCTATTCAATGTCAAATATCATAGTTTTTCAATACTCTAAGTCATTGAGCAAACTTCCTAGACTTGCTGGAAATCTTATTTGAATATTGATTTTTCCAATGGTAGTAAGTAATTTTGTGAATTAAAAACTCTCCAGGAGAACTGGACTAAAGATTTTAAAATTTTGTGTAAATGTAATAAAATATACATAGGCAGGCTGATATGGCATTAACATTTTGTGAAATGATATTTCACAAAATCATTATTTATTTATTTATTATTGATAAAAATATCAATATTCCATATTTAGGAGCAGACGAATATTTGTATAAATAATGGGATTCGTGATACACATTGGGTGGAAGCTAAAGTAATCAAATATAGATTAGATTAAAACCAACCCCCTAGAGAGTCAAAAATGTCAGCCATTACTGGCTTTTTGTTTGATCGAATGTTTGGGGATAACTACTCAGAGTAGTGTCTAAAACTGTTGCCTAAGTTCCGTTTCCTTTACTAATTTATTAAGGTATGCAGCGGGGTCAAACCCTCGACTATTAAGGTTCGGGTGTAACTGTCTGCGAACTTTTAGTGTGGTATAGTCTCTAATTATGTGGGTTGAAATTTCTCCTCCGCATAGTCTACACTCTGTTGATTCTCGTAAGAGGCCGACATTTTTCAAGTGACTTTTGAAGCACCTGTGTCCTGTCAGTAAACTAACAAGCAACCTCATCTGACCTCTTGACAGCTACAGTGGGATATATGAAAGTCGTGTGTTCATCTCTGGTAGCAAGCATTTACAATAGGAACCATTACTGTGGGATCTCCAACGATTCTGACCCAGCCTGTCACTTTACCATTGACTCTATCATAGGGTATGGGTAGAGCAGGCCCCTGTCCCACTAAAGGAGTGATAGCCACTTTTTTTTTAAAACTTATCAACCTCCTTGTTTCCTTCCATCTCTTTTTGACCATAGACTCATCCAATCAACACATTATTGTAACGAGCCAAGTCAGTCAAGTCACGAGCCACACAAATCAAATCAGGTCATTCTCCACAGGACTATAGACCTATTAGTCTGTTACCTTGTCTGGGTAAAGTCTTTGAGAGGCTGATCCTTTCGAAAATAAAGTCCTATTTGCCATTCCAGCCGGAACAGTTTGGCTTCCGAAGTGAACATGGGACCACTTTACAGCTTCGAAGATTGGTCCAGTTCATCAAGCAGGGAACTTCACTGGCGAGGCCATTCCTCCCTTATAAGACAGTGGCAGTGTTTCGGGATCTGGAGCGAGCTTTCGACTCGGTCTGGCATCGGGGTCTACTGCACAAACTAGGCTGCTTTGGTTTGCCTGAATGGTTTGTGGAGATTATTGGGTCTTTCCTCTCTGGACGAAACTTTTTTGTTTCTATTAATGACAGACATTCTCCAACTGGACAAATGCATAGAGGTGTTCCCCAGGGCAGTGTTCTTGGTCCAATCCTATATTGCCTGTATACACTTGACTTCCCCAAGCCTCCTGCTATAATAATTCCCGATTCACCCAAGCAGATTGAGACATTTCTCGGACTCTTCGCGGATGACACCGCTGTAGCTTATAGATGTGCTAATGTGAGCTATGCCACCAGGAAATTGCAATGTTTCCTTGATGGGGCTTTGCATTGGTTCTCAAAGTGGAAACTAGCGGTGAATCCAACAAAGAGTTCCCATGTTCGCTTCTGCAAGGGTGTCTCTCCCCGTCCTCCTCCTGTCTTCATTGGTAACCAGATCATTCCCTACCAAACCCATGTAAAATATCTGGGTCTTCTTTTAGACTCTAGATTAACATTCAAACAGCACCTCCATAAGAAATCCAAGCTTGGAATTTACTTGATGTGTAATCTATATTCTCTTTTCAAATCAAGGAATTCTCCTGATTCGGTCAAGGACCTTGTCTATAAGGGGGTTATTCGTTCAGCGATGACTTATGGATGCTCCGTCTGGTTTAGAGCTGCACCAACGAACAAGGCGTGTATCCAGATTGTTCAAAATAAGTGTGCCCGCCTTATAGCCAGGGCTCCTTTGTACGCCCGTAATGTTGATATTCACCATGATTTGAAAATGGAATCCATAGATAGCTACATCACTCGACTTACTACCAATGAAGACAACAAACTATCTACCCATCCAAACCTCCTTGTACAAATTCTAAATCCTGTCGCCAACCTTCCTCAACCTCACTAAATAATTACTTCATCCAGTGACTATCTGACTACCTTTCCAGTTCATGACTCAAAGCATTGAAAACTATGACTAACAAGACCACATGACCGCGAATACGACATCATTACTGTACAGACTAACTTAATATCCGACATGAATTACTGACACTCCATATTATAGTAGCACAGTAATCAAGCAGTAGAAGGCCTCTGGTCTGGAACTGCTAGTTACGACGTGCACTATAGTGCGCGGTTATATTCGTTGGTCGTTGGTCGTTGAAGTCAGTCACCTCTTCCCGATATTGAAGCACCAGCTTCGAACCGGTCTGAGTTCCATCTAGTACTTTCAATGCGGTTTGCCTATCTGACGAGAAATCACACACAAAGCTTGATACTTTTAAAAATATTATCAATTCTTCACTAATTAAATTTAACATATCAAATACTACAAACTTATTAACGTATTATTCAAATTAGGATAAATATTAGCCAAAGGAATAGATTTGTCTACCAGGGTTGACAACTGATCATCGAAACTTAGTTTTTGTCTTGTAGAAAACAGGAAATGTGTTGAGAATTGCATTTGTTCTCAATGAACAAATGTTGATTTTCGTATAACATGAAGAAGATTTGCTAATATCTAAAATATTTTAAATTGAAGCATCCATCGTATATTTTAAAATTATTGTTTCTATGGCATGAATGCTTATAACAAACAAAATTATATTAAGGTGAATTCTGTGGAAGATAAACAGTGTCAAAGCGTACTCTGAAAACTACAAACGAATTTTTTTTTCATAACGAATAGACATTCAACGTTAAATCGACTAAAAATTCTTAAAAGGATTAAATGTATTGATGCGTGATAATAAAAAAACACGTCCGATTGAGATAAAAAAAACATTTTTCACAAACTGTTTTGATTTGAATTGAAATATTTAAACTAAGAGAAGATTTTTTTTTCAATATAAAGATAGCTCAAAATATTACACACACATACATGGATACACATGCACTCACACAAATTATTAAAATAAAATTTCTTTTATAGACGAAACATTTAGCAAGTTAAATTATTTTGTTTTCCAGTAACTTGGACAAAGAAAATAATAAGATGAACTAGGAAATACTTACAAGACTCAATGAATGGAAATCAATGAACGGAATCTAAATAGTTCATACTTCAGCTCATTTTATTAAGGAACGTAGTTTATGTACATATTTTAAAATGTTTTTTACTTCATAAATAATGTTCGGATTTCCAAAAATACACAAAATGCAAGCTATTAGACCTTCAAATATAACTTTTTTCATGTTATTTGACGGAAATGGTTTTAATAAACACGGAATAATACTTATTTTAAAAATATATTTTAAAACAGACACATTTTTGATACACCTTATGTACGACAACATAGATAATAACACAAGTAAATGACACCAACTTAACTATATTAATATTTCGAAAAATTAGTCAAAATACCATTGAGAGATTTGTCCTCATTATCATTGAGCTTTCATGTTATAATAACATAAATATATATAATATATATTTATATTAAATAATTTAGCTTATGTTACAATTTGTAAAAACCAAGCGTCCGTTTATCTATCTGCGTGTATGCACGTACCATAAAAATAGTCAAATGACATGTAATTTGAATAGGAAAGTTTCATTTTCTTTGCTAAATTATGGTAAAAAATATATCAAAAAATTATTTTGTATATAATTAAACAAACCCTTCATGTATAAAAGTAGTTGTTTTTAGTACCTTTACGATAATATTAACAAATATCTCGGTAAGTAAGTTACTAATCATAATAATGTAGTTAACAAGAAGTTTAGTGTAAATATTTGGTAATTTTTAATGGTATTATTCTGAAACAAAAAACTATATAAAACATTAAAATGTTTCGGCTGAAAGTTGTGTGATGGAAATATTCAACTACGGCTTCAATGAAGGAAATTCTTTGATTGTTCATCTTAATCACTAGTTAATAGGTGTTATAGTGACTCACTGAGCTCACTGAAGGTGTAATCAGAACTAGTGATCGAAAACAAATCCTATGTCCACCTTACATTTATGTGCCATAATGTGCTGAGGCATGCGCAAGCCTGCAATACTATGCGTTGACATCTGGCCTTGTATTTTTACTACTGAGTTGTTTTCATTTTCATGGTGCACTCATTGTGCTTGGAGACACCAAAATGTGCTTCCTAAGCACGGGATTGTATCAGTGAAAACGGGACGTATGCTTACCTTAGTTTTACCTCATATTCTGTATGCTATGTTCGAACCGGTTCCAGATACTATCGATCGCCAAGTATCCCATAAGAGTTCAGAAAATGAAACATATAATCGAATCTGTATTTTTCCTCAGTTATTTGTGCTGAGCAGACGTACATTATATCCAACAATTATATGTAAAGTCTTATGAGTCAACTCTTTATCAACTACGTAGATATTTAACACGTAAATTTAACAAAAATGCATACATAATTGATTGTAAGATGACGTTTTTATTGAAATGATATCCATAAATTGTGCCAAGACCCAGACACATAAGAATTTGTTTTTTTTTTAATGGTATTATTCTGAAACAAATAACTGTATAAAACATTAATATGTTACAGTGAAAATTGTTGGATGGAAATATTTACACCAAAAACTTGACTCATAAGATGTTACGCATAATTTTTAGAATTAATGTACGTCTACACAGAACTAATGCGTTATGAGGAAGAGTCTTCTATATAAGTTATGGGTCTGAAATAAAGAATAGCTGAAAGACCCCGTTTATATAGCAATGTTTGTGGCAATAAACTTGCCTAATATGTTATTTATATTTAAAATCAACACTAAAAATACAAAAAAACGTTTATTCTCCAGACGAATACAAAAACACATGTATTATTTATTTTTACATGTTTGTTCCTATTTGTTTTATATTGAATAAAAACTGCGATTATATATGCGTTTTCGTCAATTTACATTTTAATTTATACAATTAACCATCGCTCTGTTTACAGAGAGAAATGGGGACTAAAAAAAAATAGTAGATGCCTTGTAATGAGGAAACATATAATCGGTAACTTCAAGTGAATGTAACAAAACATTTCTGATTAAGGTAGTCAAGTGAGTGCTTTCGTGGTTGTGTAGCATTCTAAATTATGGTTGAAATATTTAGATTTTGTTTTTGTTCAGTCTTTACCAAAGTAGAGTTTTTTTTGTTGTAATTGGTTGTTAATTGGTGCAGAGCTGTGTTACGTGAGATGTTTTTACCAAAAATCCTTTCTGTATAAACGACAGAAGGAGAGTTTCTCCTACCTAGTATTGCTTTCACTGTTCAATTAGTAACAGTAATTGTTTTTTTTTATTTTTTACATACTCGCGTATTCCTCGTATTGTTTTATTTTGGTGCTTTTTTTTATTCATCTTTTCTAAACGTATGCTACCATGAGCTATCATAAATTTAGGTTTTGTTTATGGACAGTCTTATGGCTTTGGTGTTCAATAATATGGTTCAGAATTTAATAGAGATATCAAGTGTCTGATAAAAAGCACAAAATAATTCCAGACTCATTAATAGTTTCAATTATACTTATGCTAGTTTTATTTATGAAAGCATGTATTATCAAATACTGTGGCGACACAGAGGTGAAGGAGCTAGTGTTAAGACATCATATCTATGCTAATAGCTTTAATTCACTAAATAAAAAAGATTTAATAGTTATGTAATTTGCAAATCGATAACATTTCTCTTTTTTAAATAAAACTTTCTTAAACAACATTTTGGCTTTGTTTAAAGATTTTCTCCTAACAAAGAATGATGTTTTTGAGGAAACGATGACTATTACACTACATTACAGTAATAACGCTAGTGTAGGTTAGATTGCAGTGGCAGTTCTAGATGACAATATATATAGTCCAAATATTATCTCTTTTGCTACACACAATGAAGTGGTTACATTGAGAGGCATAAATTTTGCATAACTCAAGTATATTTAGAGTTACGATCTTTAAGGAAACCTGTCGGCTCCTACGGCTTAACGTCTTCTCTGAGGAACGATATTCTCAGAATAATTCACCTATCAGGTAAATAAATTAAGGGTCAGAGTAGGTATTGAACCCCGGATCTAATAGTCGAGAGGCGAGGACGTTGTCGCTAGGCTAATCTCCTCGATCATAACGCTAACATTGGGCCAAGGACAATTCTTTACTCTGGGACTCTGATAATTAACATGTTGAGAACTTCAAAAGTAACTAGCACAATCACAAAAAATACTTATATTTTTATAAAGTTCAAATCAAACTCATAACCGATTTATTTTAACAAAATTTAAGTTAATTCTTAACAATAACTTTTAATTCTTAAAAGCTTGTTCATAAAAATGAGAAATATATATATATAGTCAATGATCAAACCACAATAAGAAATGGGAAAACAATTGTTTTCCCATTTCTTATTATGGTTTGATCATTGATTGTTGTTTCACGTGTTTATGTGAAATCTTTATATATATATATATATATATATATATATATATATATATATATAGTATATAAAATATATATACTCGTATATACCAGTTATACCGTTGACCATTCAACTCTTTTATTCTAACCGCTTGTTTCTTGTTCATTATTCACCTTTGACCTTCTCTTTATATTAACCTGTACTAATCCTTTTAATCTATTAATAGCAATGACTAAGCATGAGTCAACGATTTTAATTTAACATGTCACTTCGCCAACTCCTTTTCCAGTTGAACCCTATTAGCAGGAGGTTACTTCGTAGGATCGAATCTCTCAGTCTTAAGATCGTGAATACCGAGACTGCGGTTAATTTTAATGATACCTGTTTAAAAGAGGATCTGATGCCTATTTATACCAAAATATATATATATATATATATATATATATATATATGCGTGCGTGTGTGTGTGTGTGTAATGTAATCAGGATTCGGTAAATTTTCCAGGATCAAAATCAAACTCTAAATGCCGACGTTTTGGTTTTATTTAAAACCTTTTCATAGGCATCTTCTCCATATACTCTTCTTATCTCCTCATAAAAACAATATAAAGTTTTATGAGGAGATAAGAAGAATATATGGAGAAGATGCCTATGAAAAAGGTTTTACATAAAACCGAAACGTTGGCATTGAGAGTGTGATTTTGATCCTGGAAAATTGACCGAATCCCGATTACATTATACACCTATTCTATCCAACGGTTGATATATTATTGATATATATATTTATATATATATATACGATTCAATAATATATTATTGAATTTGTTATATATATATATATATATATATAACAGATTCAATAATATATCGACCGTTTGATAGAATAGGTGTGTTCTCTAATCGGGGTTCGGTCAATTTTCCAGGATAAAAAATCAAACTCTCGTTGCCAACGTTTCGGTTTTATTTAAAACCTTTTTCATAGGCCTACAAACAAAGGATAATAAGAAATCACATATCAACATCAAACATATACACAATATGAAAATGGATTGTTACAACTTATGAATATTACAAGCAGAAATATTTCAGAGATACATAAAATAATATTACTTACAGAAGTAAGAATTTTTTACTAAGAAAATGAAATTTACATTATTTAAAGGAACAACAATGTTAGCCGGACAAAACCTTCGACTAGACTAATAAGATAACATTACAAATAACCTCAACACTGTTCACTCAAGGGAACTAAATAAATCAAATTTCACTAAACCTCAGCACAACACTCCAGAATAAATATTACTTAAATTAGTAATATCACTTCTATGATTAATCGAACTTAGATCCTTTTTAATATATAACATCTCAAGTGTCTTCCTTCTTTGCTCATCTTTTTCTTTTTCTATTATAGTTGTATCTTCAAAATCGAACGTGTGACCTTCGTTTATGGCATGCCCAGCTAAGGCTGTTGCGTTACTTTTATTTGTTCTTATGGAATAATTATGTTGGTACAACCTTTCTTTGAGAAAACGACTAGTTTCACCATAGTAACACTTGTCACAGTCTTTACATTTGATGGCATAAATGAGGTTACTTTGTAACTCCTTCGGTATTTTTTCTTTCAAATTTGAAAATAAAGATTTATTTTTTCTTTTATTATAAAATGCCAGTGTAACTTCAGGTACGTTTCGTTTGAAAACTTTTCTAATTGATTGTGATAAGCCCTCAACATAAGGAAATTTGAAATACTTCCTATTTATAACTTCCAGTTCATCATGATCTTCATTTGAATGTGCTGGTTGCTGTCTTAAATATCTTAACCAATATCGCTCAACTAAGTTCTTCGGATAACTATTTTTCTGTAACAATAATTTCACCCTTTTCTTATTTTCATTTAGAAAACATGGACTACTTATTTCAATAACTTTTTTAACCAAATTTTGGACGCAATTTAATTTTTGGTTTATAGCATGAGAAGAATGGTAGTTCAGGATTCTTGCAGCACTGGTAGGTTTTTTAAACCAATCCGTTAAGATATTGCCATTTTCACCTCTTATAACATTCACATCTAAGAATGGCAGATTTCCATCTTTCTCTACTTCACAAGTGAATTGTAGACGATTATGAAAAGAATTAAATATATTTAATACATTCTCTTCTTCTCCCTTTTCAATAATTAAAAACAAATCGTCCACATATAATTTAATAAATTTCACCTATTGAAAAGGGAGAAGAAGAGAATGTATTAAATATATTTAATTCTTTTCATAATCGTCTACAATTCACTTGTGAAGTAGAGAAAGATGGAAATCTGCCATTCTTAGATGTGAATGTTATAAGAGGTGAAAATGGCAATATCTTAACGGATTGGTTTAAAAAACCTACCAGTGCTGCAAGAATCCTGAACTACCATTCTTCTCATGCTATAAACCAAAAATTAAATTGCGTCCAAAATTTGGTTAAAAAAGTTATTGAAATAAGTAGTCCATGTTTTCTAAATGAAAATAAGAAAAGGGTGAAATTATTGTTACAGAAAAATAGTTATCCGAAGAACTTAGTTGAGCGATATTGGTTAAGATATTTAAGACAGCAACCAGCACATTCAAATGAAGATCATGATGAACTGGAAGTTATAAATAGGAAGTATTTCAAATTTCCTTATGTTGAGGCTTATCACAATCAATTAGAAAAGTTTTCAAACGAAACGTACCTGAAGTTACACTGGCATTTTATAATAAAAGAAAAAATAAATCTTTATTTTCAAATTTGAAAGAAAAAATACCGAAGGAGTACAAAGTAACCTCATTTATGCCATCAAATGTAAAGACTGTGACAAGTGTTACTATGGTGAAACTAGTCGTTTTCTCAAAGAAAGGTTGTACCAACATAATTATTCCATAAGAAACAAATAAAAGTAACGCAACAGCCTTAGCTGGGCATGCCATAAACGAAGTCACACGTTCGATTTTGAAGATACAACTATAATAGAAAAAGAAAAAGATGAGCAAAGAAGGAAGACACTTGAGATGTTATATATTAAAAAGGATCTAAGTTCGATTAATCATAGAAGTGATATTACTAATTTAAGTAATATTTATTCTGGAGTGTTGTGCTGAGGTTTAGTGAAATTTGATTTATTTAGTTCCCTTGAGTGAACAGTGTTGAGGTTATTTGTAATGTTATCTTATTAGTCTAGTCGAAGGTTTTGTCCGGCTAACATGTTGTTCCTTTAAATAATGTAAATTTCATTTTCTTAGTAAAAAATTCTTACTTCTGTAAGTAATATTATTTTATGTATCTCTGAAATATTTCTGCTTGTAATATTCATAAGTTGTAACAATCCATTTTCATATTGTGTATATGTTTGATGTTGATATGTGATTTTCTTATTATCCTTTGTTTGTAGGCCTATGAAAAAGGTTTTAAATAAAACCGAAACGTTGGCAACGAGAGTTTGATTTTTTATCCTGGAAAATTGACCGAACCCCGATTAGAGAACACACCTATATATATATATATATATATATATATATATAGTTCTGTAGTGTCTTTCTGTGTTCTTTTCTATGTGTTAAGGTGTTATATATATATATATATATATATATTATATAAGTAAATCACAGACTCACTACTATATTTCAATTACCTCGTCATCAGGAAGGTAAGTGTGAGTAGCTTCCGTGATAGGTAACGACTCATATGTTTATGTATTTTGCAAAAGCTGTTGGAATACATTATTGCCCACTGTGTATTATCATCATAACTAACTAGACCCCTATTCCACCTCTTTTAAGTCCTTTACAGTAATATATTTTAATATAAGTTTAATTTGTTTGCAGACATGATCACGTTTCTTTTATTGTGTTTGTTTTGTATAAAAATAGCATTAATAAGTTTTATTCTAGTAAAAAATAATGTCCTCGAATTTTTCATATACTTAACATATACTATTCATATACTAATCTTTGTTTAAAACAGTTTTGATGAAAAGAAATCATTCACTGAGAAGTGTTAGAGCTATTATTGACTATAGCCCATGATTAGCAGATGTCAAGTTATTTAAATACGTAAAATCACTTTCATGTTTTTCTTCTTTCAGTTTATCAATTACTACTGTGAAACAGCTTTAAATTTAAATAAATTACCGAGTTATCAAATATATTTTTTATTTAGTGAGTAACGATATTTAGAACTAGTTTCTTCTTCTTTGTGCTACCATCATGGATTGATAATTTTAAGAAGGTTCACCTCAATATGAAAATTCATAACTTTCTATTCAACAACATTCTGTTTGTAACCTTGTGGTGATTTCAAAGTTTTGTTTTTATTTTTCCGAAGAAATTTTGTTTATTTCTGTATAATATGCATGATGGAGTCCATAGACTTAGTTCGTTAAAAGTCAGACTCCCAAATATTTCCACTTGAGCTAAATGGGAACGTGGTGACTAACAGAATCACCAAGCCCTCGGTACCAGCGCACTGTTGGTTGTGGCAAGACATGGGTAGAACAGGTAGAGTGTGGTGCGACACATTTTCGTCTGGGTCACACTTGCGACTCATCAGCAAGTGATGAACTGGTGTAACACTGGTGCGGGCCCCCACTGGGGGTCTTCTCTTACGGCCATCATGATCAAAGCAACTCCACGTATAAGCGACACTTGTGACTCATCAGCAAGTGATGGACTGGTGTAACACTGGTGTGGGCCCCCACTGGGGGTCTTCTCTTACGGCCATCATGATCAAAGCAACTCCACGTATAAGCGACACTTGTGACTCATCAGCAAGTGATGGACTGGTGTAACACTGGTGCGGGCCCCCACTGGGGGTCTTCTCTTACGGCCATCATGATCAAAGCAACTCCACGTATAAGCGACACTTGTGACTCATCAGCAAGTGATGGACTGGTGTAACACTGGTGTGGGCCCCCACTGGGGGTCTTCTCTTACGGCCATCATGATCAAAGCAACTCCACGTATAAGCGACACTTGTGACTCATCAGCAAGTGATGGACTGGTGTAACACTGGTGCGGGCCCCACTGGGGGTCTTCTCTTACGGCCATCATGATCAAAGCAACTCCACGTATAAGCGACACTTGTGACTCATCAGCAAGTGATGGACTGGTGTAACACTGGTGTGGGCCCCCACTGGGGGTCTTCTCTTACGGCCATCATGATCAAAGCAACTCCACGTATAAGCGACACTTGTGACTCATCAGCAAGTGATGAACTGGTGTAACACTGGTGCGGGCCCCCACTGGGGGTCTTCTCTTACGGCCATCATGATCAAAGCAACTCCACGTATAAGCGACACTTGTGACTCATCAGCAAGTGATGGACTGGTGTAACACTGGTGTGGGCCCCCACTGGGGGTCTTCTCTTACGGCCATCATGATCAAAGCAACTCCACGTATAAGTGACACTTGTGACTCATCAGCAAGTGATGGACTGGTGTAACACTGGTGAGGGCCCCCACTGGGGGTCTTCTCTTACGGCCATCATGATCAAAGCAACTCCACGTATAAGCGACACTTGTGACTCATCAGCAAGTGATGGACTGGTGTAACACTGGTGTGGGCCCCCACTGGGGGTCTTCTCTTACGGCCATCATGATCAAAGCAACTCCACGTATAAGTGACACTTGTGACTCATCAGCAAGTGATGAACTGGTGTAACACTGGTGCGGGCCCCCACTGGGGGTCTTCTCTTACGGCCATCATGATCAAAGCAACTCCACGTATAAGCGACACTTGTGACTCATCAGCAAGTGATGGACTGGTGTAACACTGGTGTGGGCCCCCACTGGGGGTCTTCTCTTACGGCCATCATGATCAAAGCAACTCCACGTATAAGTGACACTTGTGACTCATCAGCAAGTGATGAACTGGTGTAACACTGGTGCGGGCCCCCACTGGGGGTCTTCTCTTACGGCCATCATGATCAAAGCAACTCCACGTATAAGCGACACTTGTGACTCATCAGCAAGTGATGGACTGGTGTAACACTGGTGTGGGCCCCCACTGGGGGTCTTCTCTTACGGCCATCATGATCAAAGCAACTCCACGTATAAGTGACACTTGTGACTCATCAGCAAGTGATGGACTGGTGTAACACTAGTGTGGGCCCCCACTGGGGGTCTTCTCTTACGGCCATCATGATCAAAGCAACTCCACGTATAAGTGACACTTGTGACTCATCAGCAAGTGATGGACTGGTGTAACACCGGTGTGGGCCCCCACTGGGGGTCTTCTCTTACGGCCATCATGATCAAAGCAACTCCACGTATAAGGATACTATTTGTAGTTAGTCCATAGTGAGAACCATAATCCCCTGTTTCCCCCGAGATACATTATTTTTACCCAAGCTGATGCATCAAAGTCAAATTTAATATTAAACGAATTTGAGACTGAGTTGATAATGGTACTTTTTTATATACAGCCAGTGAAACTTAAGCTACTTTAAATCTTTACACGTACTATTTAGAAGGTTCCAAATTCTCTTATTGAAGATTACTGCCTATGATTCCTTAAAGTACAAAATATTATTAAAAACAAAAGTTAGAATTTCTTTTTATATATCTATTCTGAAAATTTATAGCATATATAATTTTAACTGAATCTTATTTTTTGTTTTCTAAATATTTTATAGAACTTTTAGCATACATAAAAATTACAAATATCATAACAGCTGGTCTCTGGGACAGTAGGTTTTGGCCTACCCTATCACAATAAACATCAACATACCATAGAACACTGATATATTTGTTTTTAGCTATTAATAATTGTTATAGATGGTGTTTTGAAGCATTTCTAAAAAGAGTAGGAGAAGAAAAATATTCAAAGATGGGTAAAATTGAATTTATGAATAACACATACTCTATGTTCATTTTAAAAAAATATAGTTATTAGTGTAGAACTGTATTGAAGTGCTTCCAGTCAGAAATTAAGAATGACTGTTATATTCATTAAATAACTGTCGAATATAATTGGTATTCAATGATAAAGATGTTGGGTACTAAAGAACCAAATGGAAATTAAAAAAATGCATAGAGATGGATAAGAAAATCTATCTATATTCTTCTATTTTCTTCCATATAATATATAACGGACAATTACAATATAGTTATATAACAATTAGTCAATAAATTCATAGAGCATTAAGAGTAGGTACTAACTTTAATTGTAAGTAGGTTTTTTTTATTTTCTCAGTTTTTCTCACTTCAGTTTAATGATATTCTATTTATACTCAAGAATAAAGAAATGCAAAAATATTTTGATGGAAAATAAGAGGTAGTGAAGGGGTTGAGAGAAGGTTTGTTTCTTCCTAAATGCCGAGGCGTGACTGGAATTGGAATGACTTTCTAGAATATTCTGCACATTTCACTCGGTTCTTCTCTCCCTCTTGTAATGCTAAGATTATAAACGATAACTACTTGACTTTTTGTTCTAAATTTATTCATCATTTTAAGACTTTTAAGAATGACTAGGAGTCAAACCCGACATCAACCGGCTGAAAATTTATAATGATAATTAAATAGCTTTATTGCTTAAAATACAGATTTGTACAACTGTTTTGTCACTTTTTTATTAAACATAATATATGCTATATTTTGAATGAATCAGAATATGTTAAAACTAAATCATCAAATACAAAAGAATATGCTCAATACTAAAAAAAATATCAAAATACAAATAAACGTCAAAGAACAATTTATAATTTTGTAGTTTCTTAAGATTTCAAAGTATAAACTGGATGAAAAGAAATTTTTAAAATTGTTGAATTCAATACAACTTAAGAATCATAGGTCTCTATTTAGTATATAAATAATTATTCACGCAGAATGAAGTCCCTTCGTTTCCCGCCAACAGTACATAATGCGCATGTCTTTTCTATCGTATGATTATTTCGACCAATCATTGGCTCTCATTTTTTCACCTCATTTTAATTTTTAATTGCGTTTCAATCCGACGTCAATGTTATTTGTAACATATAGTTAATGGGTTAGTTCCACTGAGGTTAGTAATATTAGAATTAGTAATAATACATTCCGTCATACCTCGTAAAGTCTCTGTAAAGCTCGACCGGTTTCGGGTCCGCCTGGATCCCATCTTCAAGAGCACCTAACTGACTGTATGTGTTGTTTTCCTATAACCTACCTATATATAGTATTTACATTGTGTAATCAGTGTTGTGTGTGTAGGTAATTTTTTTTTTTTCTATTTCTTTAATTGTTATGTTTTTTTCTTTTATTGCTTATTTCATTATCTATTTCTAGTTCCTTGTGTCGTCTTTTAAATGTTATTAGTGGTTTTGTTAAAATGTCGGTTTGGTGGTTTGTTTGTTCATTGATTATATTGTCTGTCATTTTATGTTTATATATTTCTATTTGTTCCTGTATGTTCATTCGTTGTCCTTTTTGTCCCGTCTGTAGTAAGTCCATTGTGTTTTCCATACTGTCTGGGTTATGTCCAAATTTGTTTAAGTGGTGTGCGTAGTTTGATCTGTTTGTGTTGTTGGTGTAGTCTTTAATGTGTTCTTTGAATCTGTCTTTTAGTGTCCTTCCCGTTTGCCCGATGTAGTTTTTACCGCAATCTTTGCATTTAATCCTGTATATTCCGCTTTTTTCGAATTTGTTATCTTTGTTCTCTGTTGTGTTGTTTGTGATTTGGCTTATAGTGTTATTCGTTTTATAACCTATTTTTAATGAATATTTTCTTAGAAGAGTCGCAATTTTTTTCGCTAGGTTTACCTATGTAAGTTAAAGATGCGTATCTGTTCGTTACTCCCGGTGTTGTACTGTTAGTATTGTGTTTATTTCTTCTTTCGTTTATTATTCTTTGTATGATTTTTTCCTTATACCCGTTATTTTTTGCTATTGTTTTTATGGTATTTAATTCCTTATTATAGTTAATTGCATTCATGGGTATGTTTAGTAATCTATCAATCATATATCTATACGCGGATGTTTTTTGTTGTGGTGGGTGGAGTGATGATTTATGTATAGTTGTGTCGGTGGTAGTTGGTTTGCGGTATATTTGAAAGCTGAGTTTGTCTTTAGTTTTTCCTATTGTTAAGTCTATGAAGTTTAATTTGTCATTTGTTTCTATTTCGTGGGTGAACTTGATTTTGTTGTTTAGTGAGTTGAGATAATTCTTTATGTCTATTATATTTTGGTTACTAGGGTTATTGACTATTAGGAAGGAGTCATCAACATATCTGCAATAGTAAACAACGTTAAATTTTGACTTTAGGACATTTACATAGACCTTTTCAAGTTCTTGGAAAAAAATTTCTGAAAGTATCGCAGATGTTGGATGTCCCATTTACTGTAAGAAAAACAAACTTAACAAACAACTCATGACAGAACACCTAAGACTATTCAACACTTTACAAACTGAAACATTTTTAACAGCTACAGAAAGCATTAATATCAAAATTCAGAGACATCTAGACGACAAATACAAACGACTCCACAACAAAATTGATAACCTTCTCAACAAATATCACAAAAACACCGACAAAGAAAACACTTTCTTCCCTAGACTAATTAACAAAACCGATATAACATTTACGACAACGGAAACTGACTTACTACATAAAGGACTGAAACATAACATTGGACGGAAACTCAACACTAAGGATATAGAGACCCTCATAACAGACACTGAAATAGCCATAAGACAAATTCCAAATGATGAACAAACCCACGTTAGACACTTAGCCTCGGAAATAATTAATAAAGTAATCAACAAAAACGAATCTCTTAAAGACAACAACCGCGATAATGTATGCATTAAAAAAATTAAAAACAAAATACAAAAAGCCAACGCAATTGCAACCAAAGCTGATAAAGGCAACACAATTGTTATAATAAATAAATCCGACTATATCAAAAAAACAAAAGAATTTATCGAGAATAATAATTACGAGAAACTTCAAACCGATCCAACAAAAAAATTCCAAAATGAAATAAGAACCATCATTAATAACTCCCCCACACTGATAAAACCAAATGAAACATATAAGTTTATAAATATGAACCCAAAGGCACCACAACTAAAAGCCCAAATTAAATTACACAAGGAAAATAGCCCAATTAGACCCGTAATAAACTATAGGAATGCACCGGCTTATAAAATATCCAAACAAGTCGCAAAAATATTAAAAGATAAGGTTATGCTACCGAACACCTACAACATCAAAAACACGGTTGACCTAATAAACAAAGTGAAAGACACAACAATAAACGCACAAACCAAACTTGTTTCATTCGACATTGAAAACTTATACACTTCTGTTCCCGTCACAAAAACACTTAACATCATACGCGAAATAACTAATGTACATGAACATGACAATAGTACAGAAGAACTAATAAAACTAACTAAAACAACACTCAAACAGAACTACTTCAGATTTAACAATGATTTCTACAAAGCAAATGATGGATTAGGAATGGGACATCCAACATCTGCGATACTTTCAGAAATTTTTTTCCAAGAACTTGAAAAGGTCTATGTAAATGTCCTAAAGTCAAAATTTAACGTTGTTTACTATTGCAGATATGTTGATGACTCCTTCCTAATAGTCAATAACCTTAGTAACCAAAATGTAATAGACATAAAGAATTATCTCAACTCACTAAACAACAAAATCAAGTTCACCCACGAAATAGAAACAAATGACAAATTAAACTTCATAGACTTAACAATAGGAAAAACTAAAGACAAACTCAGCTTTCAAATATACCGCAAACCAACTACCACCGACACAACTATACATAAATCATCACTCCACCCACCACAACAAAAAACATCCGCGTATAGATATATGATTGATAGATTACTAAACATACCCATGAATGCAATTAACTATAATAAGGAATTAAATACCATAAAAACAATAGCAAAAAATAACGGGTATAAGGAAAAAATCATACAAAGAATAATAAACGAAAGAAGAAATAAACACAATACTAACAGTACAACACCGGGAGTAACGAACAGATACGCATCTTTAACTTACATAGGTAAACCTAGCGAAAAAATTGCGACTCTTCTAAGAAAATATTCATTAAAAATAGGTTATAAAACGAATAACACTATAAGCCAAATCACAAACAACACAACAGAGAACAAAGATAACAAATTCGAAAAAAGCGGAATATACAGGATTAAATGCAAAGATTGCGGTAAAAACTACATCGGGCTAACGGGAAGGACACTAAAAGACAGATTCAAAGAACACATTAAAGACTACACCAACAACACAAACAGATCAAACTACGCACACCACTTAAACAAATTTGGACATAACCCAGACAGTATGGAAAACACAATGGACTTACTACAGACGGGACAAAAAGGACAACGAATGAACATACAGGAACAAATAGAAATATATAAACATAAAATGACAGACAATATAATCAATGAACAAACAAACCACCAAACCGACATTTTAACAAAACCACTAATAACATTTAAAAGACGACACAAGGAACTAGAAATAGATAATGAAATAAGCAATAAAAGAAAAAAACATAACAATTAAAGAAATAGAAAAAAAAAAAATTACCTACACACACAACACTGATTACACAATGTAAATACTATATATAGGTAGGTTATAGGAAAACAACACATACAGTCAGTTAGGTGCTCTTGAAGATGGGATCCAGGCGGACCCGAAACCGGTCGAGCTTTACAGAGACTTTACGAGGTATGACGGAATGTATTATTACTAATTCTAATATTATTTGTAACAGTTTGAAATTAATTCAAATGTGATCTTATTGAGAAATTTAGTTTAATATCTGTGTTTAAAAGAGTACATTCATTGAAATATTTAGTTTAATATATGTTTTTAATAAGAGTTTACGTTGATTAAATGACAATGCAAGAATACAGAAGGTATTGAATATCATAAGGTCAGTGGAAATATTGTATTAATTTTCTTTTCAATATTACAAGTGCATTAATTGTTATTTAAACTATCTACGCTATTAACATCATTTATATTATTTTCAAACCATTCTTGTTTTGCTAAGTCTTCTATAAGTCTGTGTAATTTATATTTATTTTCACTTCACCAGGAAAATAAAATACTTAATTAACACCATGTACATAATGCAAAAGTTCATCTATTGAGTTTTGAATGATACTGAATCAATATGATTATTTGTATAAGATAATTCAAGAAACGTATTTTAATATCTTTGATAACATTTATTTAGTTTATTAGTTATACCTATTTTTCATAATTTGCCTTAGTAATTTCTGGCCTTAAACAATGCTATCTCAATTTTTTCTCTTATTCTGTATTGTTATTTTTAAATTATTTACTTTATTACTATGAATGGAATCCGTATTTGACATCATACAAAGAATTCAAACTCTGTGGCTAGAAGAGGTAGATACCCTCGATCACATTATATCTGTATTCGATCAATCATCTCAGAATGGACAATGATTTCTATCAGATCTTACCTAAAGCTATAGAAGTGACGAATACTTCTCTATTTACAATTATAAGGGTCAATAATGAACATAAAATCTGATGTTAAATATAACGGCATGCCAACAGTATGTCATATGTTGTTACAACAGTATGACTGCAGAGCCTACGAGTCCGATGAGTTTCAGAAGTCATTGTTATCATTGTCAATGTCATTATCATAAATCATTGTTATCAGATGTCATGTTCACGATTCTAATAACTAATAAAGTGATTACAGTCAAATTAAACAAATGACACATACTAATTAAATGTAAAGACCACAAAACATCAGTTGGTGGTTAATGAGTTTCTTATTATGTTTTCTTATAGTAAAGTTGAGTGTAGGCCACTACAGATTTTTTCAACTATTGTGAAATCAATTTTGTTTATTTTTAATCGCTTGCAGCTTTTAAAGATTAAAACCTCGATTCATCTAAAAATTCATCCATATATTTTTTAAAGGTTTAATAAGAATATCATTTAAACTAGATTTGTTTAGAAGGTTTTATTTAAACAGGAATGTTGTTTAGTATGAGTGAATTTACAGGGAGCACTCAGAGTGATACGATCGATACAAGTTTGCAAAAATGAGATTTGTTACGTACTAACATTTATTTAATTTTATATGACCTTATTTTTTGAGTTTTTTCCGTACACAGGCTGATTGAAAAGTTAAAGCACTCTCTACAGAAGACTGTGAAACATAGGATTGTTCAGAAATGTTTGATAATTATTTCTTACTCAATTTATAATACTTCTACATGAAGGAAAATTATTATTAATCCAAAACTAAATGAATTTTTAAATAGTTTGATAATATTTAAACCTACATTGAAGTTGAAGGTAGTACAATTTCAATTTTTAGGGGCCAGGTGTAGAGTAACAGGTAGCAATTTTGGCTTCCTGTTATTGGAAGCAACCTCAAATTTATAACTTATTTTTATTTCGACTAAAAGTAACTTAAAAAGTAACAAGTCATAGTTATACTCTATAATAAAAACAATATATAACTGCGTGACAGTAAGAATGGTGATTCTAAATAGCAGCACATTATAATAATGATATATAACAATTATACATATTAATCCATTAACTCATCAGAGGTCACTAGACCAACATGTCTGTCAGTCTTCGAAGAGGGTTAGTAGTGATTTTTCGGGGTGATAATTTAAAAGACTTACCTTGTTAATTTTCATTTATTATTTCTTTTTCATACAAAGCATTGTGTGATAATTGATTAAACTTTCACTAACGAAATCGGATTACATCGTGAACGACATAAATGTCTCGGGTAATGTAGATGTTATTATTGGAAACATAAAAAAGAACGATTTTACTGATCACAAAATATTAGTCCGTTAGTCCAAATAAGTTCCAGTATTATGTTGTATAAAAGCTTTTTGTCTGAACTTAAGTTTGATTGCTTATCAAATAGTTTAGACAACGTTTCGGCCATATTAGTCTTGTGTGGGGATTTTAGGTGAGTATATTATATCCCCAGAAATCATACATTATCTGCCATTGGAAGAGTGGAGTTGGTAAACTAGATCGCAGGATACGTTTATATACGGAGTGTGAATGTAGGTTAAGTTAGGTTGCAGTAGTAGTCCCACAAGGGAACACACGTAGGCCGAGTATTGGTCCTTTGTGATACCACACAATGAAGATTGATTCTACATTGAGAGTCGTAAATTTTGCATAACTCAAGTGTATTTAGAATAGGGATCTTTAACGAGTACCTTACATCGTACAGGCTCGGGACCGACGGGGTAACGTCCTTCTCCGAGGGACGACGTGCTCAAATTTATTCACCTTCCTTATGAATAAATCGAGGGCCAAGTGGGGATCGAACCCCGGTCCTATCAGTTCAGAGGCGAGTACGTTAACTACTGAGCTAACCTGGCCCCGAGTGAGAATGCAACAGAAACGTTTATGTGTGATTACTTTCTTTCACTTCTTTGGGCACTGAGGTACTAGTTGAGTGAGATGATTGTTAAGGTCTTGAGTGGAAGTAACATGATCTAAATCACTTCATAGTATTGCAATGTCAATTTCAAATATAAAAATAGTTATTTTTGGATGCGTCGGTATATCTGTGTGTGAATTTTGTGGGAGTTTAGCGTGAAAGCAAATATGCTCCCTTGTGGCACACCATCAGTATGAAATACGAGTAGCTGCTTTTTCATCAATCTGAAAATAAATAAAGGATGATGTAATACGTTAAGGGTGAACTTTATTTAATTTTTACCTGACATACAAAGCCTAGGTCCTGAATATGTACCGGTGGGTACTTATAATGGAATAACTTAAAATATTTTAGTCACATCAAGAAAGACACCAAAGCAATACTTCTCCGTCTCTAAAAGAGTGTCCACACGTAATGGCACTGGTGATTAGTTTAGCAGAAGTGATAGAAAAGAATCTGTTAATTTGAGTAATATGTTGAAGTTCAAAGATAAAGTGTTTTCAAATTAAGTTTCAAGCATTTTTTCTAAAAGTTGGTTAGAGACTGACAGGTCTGTAGGAACTAAGAATATATTGGCTTCTTGGGTTTCGGTATTATGTCAATAATGTAATATATTCATGGTATTGGGAATTATTGGAGCCCATGGCAGAAGTGAGAAGTAATAACATCAATCCAGGTACTTCTTTGAGTTTAAGCGAGAATTTTGCATATTAAACAAAGGTAGAGAAAACTACTTTGAGTGAAAGACTTATTATAATTAGATTTAATTTTTCAGAATAAAGAATAAAAACAGCAAACTAATGAACAGAAACAATGGTGTGGTAAGAGAAATGTAGCTTGACTTTTTCTTCGTGAGATTTAGCTCAAGGATCATTTTGACGAAGTAGCGTGGAGGCGTTGTGATTGGATAGTTTTTTTTTGTTGCTTACAAGAACAACATACTTTCAGTAGAGGTGGAATTTTCTTAAGTAGAGGTTGATTCAGACCATTTTTAAAGGTAAACACTATTTAATACTGAAGCACTTCTGCCGCACACTTTTCTCACCACTCACAGATAGACACTTCATTTTGAGATGAAGTTATTGAACTTCCGCAGAGGGAATAATAGCATCATTAATTAATTACGTATATGGAATGAGTAAAATAACTTTTTAATCTTTGCTAAATCAAACAAGAAGTGTTGTGTCACACTTTTTGCTCTAAAATAACAATGTTTTTCCTGTTGATTTAAACAATTTTTGGAGAACGTTATTTTAAACTTGGAACAGAGAGCAACCACCTGTTTGAAATAATGAAAAGGCTTACTAAGACTGACATTTCACACGGTGTTTCATCATGTTTTGCCATTTTTGTCATCTCTAACTTTTATTGAAAATATCCATCGCAGTAATTGTTTTATTCTGTCCTGTGTACTGCGTAATATTTAATTTCATATATCCAATAGGAACGCATTTTAATATTTTGATATATATTTATTTTTACATTTTCGTAAATAAACCTTCTTAAATCTATACATTATTAAAGATATAATCGTAGATAACTGACAACCATTCTTCATCAGCTTTTCAATCTTCCCAAATAAAACTTACGTTATTTCTTCCGCAGAATATATTTCCAAAACTCAGAATGTTCAACTGTTCATCGCTCATGATGTAAGGACGTAAAGTTAAAGTTAAAGGACGTAAGTCATTTAATCTAAATTGTAGAATATATATCGCATTGTACAGACGAAATAACCAGAGTGTTATTTTAAAACATTGAAAAGTTGATTAAGAAAGGATAATCAGCCAAATAGAGACGAGTACCTCTAGTATTAGATATATTTGTGTATATATAGCAGCAAATCTCCTGTCAACCATTTTTTAGTAAACTTTTTAACCACTTCAATATTAACAACTTTTTTTTTTCTAACTGCTAGAAATATTTTTATCGGGTAATTGATTCCGATGTTTTGCACTGAGCAGGCAATAATAGCCACATTGAATTTACGAGATATGTCTATTGTAAGCACTAAACCGGGGAGGGCTGGCCACTAATTAATTTCTCTGCTAATAACTGAAATAGAATAGATGCATAGTAATTACTAGTAAAGTTAACTAGTATCTAACCCAACAGCTCTTCTGGATTAGTGCCCACAGTAGATGCATCTGCATTATTTGCTGCGAGTCAATTACTTACTCTGAGCAAGAAAATTAGTAACATCGAAAAGTAAACTCTTTCTTGGTAAAACACCATTCATTCAAAAGCTGCTATAATCTTTAATAATGACAAGAATAATCATTTATATATATGACTTGGCATTTTCCTATAAAAATTTAAAAAAGTCTAAATATTGAGAGTGAGTTCGAGAGTCGAGATTTCATTTCTGTTTCTTTCTGTTTTTTAATAAGTATATATATATATATATATATATATATATATATATATATATATATATGTAGTATATTAATTAAAATGATTCCAGAACTGAATAAAATAATATTATAGAAAGGATGCAGAAAACACATAGATGAGACACACAAAAACTCTATCAACATTCTTTTTTATCAGAATACTAAACTAAGCAGCTCAGATGGTTGAAATCGAAGTTCTCTTCTCAAAATATTTTTATTATTATTGCTGTCTTATAAAAAGAGCCTAAACGTGGAAACATAATAAATAAGTAATAAAGAAAAAAAATATAGAACAGAAGATAATAAAATATAAAATAAATAAGAAGACAATAAATAAATATATATCAGCCTACGTTAACTTAAACGGATCAATGGCTCTGATTTTAATGCCACTATAAGGGAATCAGAAGAAGCACATGTTTGTCTCCTCAGAGGTAGTCCTGTTCCTGGACTTATTTGTCCTTATTTATTTTATATATGTATACTTTTCATTTTTGTATTATCTTATTTATTTTGTTATAAAGTGGTTATATTTCATTTGGTTTTACTCATTAATTATTGTATTCTGATATTTTTTTATATTAATTTTGTTTTTTTTTTCTTATTTCCTCCTCTCTCTCTATATGGTAGCAATACTGGCAGAGTGCTTTTGAAAAGGTTACTTCAGAAGCACTCTGTCTGTCTGTCTGTCTTTCGTTTCCTTCCAAACGCACACTTCACCTATTTGATGGTGTCGAAACTTAAAAACTTAATCAAAGTCAATTGTTACAGCTGTTACATTCATGTGATCAAACAAGTATTAAACAAAATTTTTTTGCTATATTCATCATAACATAAGATGATTCTAATACATGAAACAAAATTAAAGGGACCTAAGATGTTTCAACAAAGCAAATAGGAGTCATAAGGTAGACAAGCACTTTTAATTGCTAAGGGAATAGAGTCAGAATTAGATTAGATTACAGCTCAGGAAGGTGCCTCTTCGCCACTCTGCCATCATTATTTGTTGAACCATCTCACATAAAACTGTCCAAAAAGGCTATTTCTTTTAAACTGGTTTTACAGTCTTGGAGAGTTCTTCCTCGATTGCCTTCTTCCCTCCTGGATTGGTGCCAACCTTCTCCATGCAGAAGCCTATAACGGAAATCACCTCTATATTTAAGTATGCACTACATTGAGATTCCATCCCATAGTACCAGCATTAAGGGTGTTATTTATAATTTTATGTAGTATATATTTGTTTTGATAGTCTACTTTAGAATAACAATTTTATTTCACTTTTCACAATAAAATCGCCCTTAATCATATAAATTTAATTTGTTTTATATTACGTCTTATTTGTGATATACTACAAGATCATATAATTCTAATTAAATCCTCCATATACTTCTTTTTTATCCTTTAAAATAATGCGAATATAATTTCTAAAAACTTCTTTTTTTTTGTGATAAATATCTTATAATAAGTGTTATTTTCTTCAAATTCTTCAAATATTTTCTTCAAAGCTCTACAATATTTTAAAATTCGAATAATGTACTTAACAATGCAGTTAAATAGTTAATTACATTGAAAATGTTAAATTGTTTCACTATATATTTTTTATTTTCACTTCTATTTTTCTTTTTTATATCTTTACTTTGTATTTTATCTGTTTTATTTTAAGTTTATTCGCGAAGTCCTTCTGCTTGTGTTAAGCTCTATCACAAATTTCTATATCTTTTTTTAATTTTCATATTTATGGTTTAAGTTTATGCCGTTATATTTTGTTATTGGTATCATAAATCTATTTGAGTTTAGAGGCAGTCTGATTAACGATTTAGACCTAGAGTCATAAAAGAAAGTAACGAAAATTATCAAAGGTAGCAATAAGTAAGTATAATTCATACTAATATGTAAACAGTCGAACTAGAGCAAGCACATTAGTAACTAAAGTAGGAATGAGTAAGCTAGAACTCTTGAGAGGAGAGGTCAAGTGGGGATAGAGGAAGACAACTAGATATGAAAAGTAAGGAAAGTGCAATTGTGTGGTATTCAATATAAAATGGATGAGGATTTAATAATAATGGGATAAGTAAAACAACAAAATGTAAGCGTAAGAAAAACAACTTAAATAGACAGCTAAATTTATAGACTCTAATAAAAAAATGCAGAATCTTGTCTTAGTTAAAACTATAAGAAACCGTTACAGAGAAAGATATCTTCCGATCAGTGCAATAGAATCGGCTTATTTCATAATGTATGTTTTAATAAGATAAAAATATTTTCATAAGATATGATGATTGGACTATGCATATAGATCGAAAGTAACACATTGTTTGTGTAACTTTCTAAATAATAGTAGTTTCAGGATGGGAGGGGGGTAAGAGCATTAATGACAGATAGTGGATGTGGTGTACTAAGAAAGAAAATAGATTTTTAACAATGGTTTTCTACTTGCAAACACCAGGACAGTAGAACTAGTAACTTTATTTTAAGGTTGAAAGTGAAAATAATCGGTGACATGTATGAGACGCTTATGAGCAACACAAAGATGTAGACAAGGATAGAATGTTTAATAAGAAAAAGACAAGAACTGTTAAAGTTAATGTGATATCAGACTTGAAATAACCTTCTTTGTTAATATGAAAAAATCTTGAGTAAGTATAAGAAAAGGATGAATAATCCTTTGGTAGGGCTGCAGGATTGAATATTTAGATAAACATATGTAATAAATTCTGTCCGTTAATTAAAATAAAATAAATGTTAATTACAGTCATTGTAGAGGAGAGTAAAATAACATAAGTGTGAAAGATATTCTCTCATAGGTTGGCCGTTAATAATTGGCAAAGTATAAAGCCACTATCTGTTGTACATAACAGTTCTTAAGGTTTGAAGTTAGATTTTACTTTCAAATCTAAAATGATTAGTATTGAAAACAAAGGAACTTATGTTTAGGGTGAACTGGTAGAAAGAGTGTAATATTACCTAAAATTACTCTTTTATATCTAGAATTGAGAATGTGCAATACGAATGTAAGAAAAGGTATTAAAAACCACAAACTAACATAAAAGTAATGTATTTACTTAATTTTTGAATAGTAGTCTTTTATTTAGAGAAAACTAGAAGAAACATTTAACAGAGAAAGATATCTGCAGATCACTTCAATAGAATTGGTCTATTTCATTTATATTCGAGTAATGCAATTATCAAAATAAATTCACGTATCAGACTTATTGAGAGGTAAAATTAATACAAGACTAAAGAAAGCCAATATAAAACCGAAGTTTTCTTTCTTCTTATCCATACCTCTTGGTCATCCTAAATCAGAGATACCGAGAATGGTCAATGTTTTATTATTATGCCTGCCTACATCAGTTAATACAGAAGTAATTACACAGAAGCCCACCTGCTGCTATTCAACCTTATGAATTCTCCTTTAATTAATGTTTCAAACTTAAAATTTCTTCGTAATGGTATCTCATCACTTTAAGCGTGTTTGAGGAAGTTCTTATTTAGTTCTTAGATGGTTGATTTACTTCTAGTCTAAATTTAAGCAGATGGCTATTCTTGTTACAATATTTGTTTATGTTTGTTGAATTTAATTTAATATCGCCATTTCATTCAATCTTTTTTTTTATTTTTTTTTTACAAATATATTTCCCTATGTAAAACTATTACTTTACTTTTATTTTATTAAACAATTTTCACTTTTTTATTCTACATTTTTATTGACTTTTTCGTTTCATGGTGGTTTCTCACACATTATTATCTAAATTACATTTTTCTTCCATTTTTCAAGTTCAGGATTGCGATATTGGAAACACAGTGTCAAACCACTTTTGTGTACTTGGCAAGCGGTCACTTTTTCGCACCTTTCTCTTAAAGAATTATTCTGAGGGAGGGAAATTGGAGAAATCTAGAAAAACATGTGTGCCTGTTGTGTCTCTTGAGTTTATGTTTAAGACATATATATTTGTACAAATGAATCCAACCAAGTTCAAACAGTATTTATATTACAGTTATCGTTGCATACAGCAAAAGCTATTCTATGATTTCTGTCTGTTTGGTTGTACCAACTCTGCAAGACCCCATCTGGCCGCAAAATCAACATAAATTGTTTAAAATAGAAACTATTTCTCTTAATTTTATTCATTCTGTCATGTTACTAGAAAAGTTAAAGTTTTTGTTGGCTACAATCATTTCAAGAGCCTTGATAGCTGAACTATTGAACAGCTAATTAGACGACTTCTGTTCTAATGAAGACTATGATCTACTAAGACGCCTTGTTACTTGCATTCTTAAGAGTTAATTGTATTCTTTTTAACTAGAACACGATAATCTCAATAGAATTGAGTTAATTAGAAACTCCGTTGAATGAAGGTAGGATCCGTTAGACCTTTTTAGGATCTCCACACCCCCAACCTTCACTTTTATATTTTCTTCAACATCCGTTTACACCATATTATTTTTCCACTGCCTAATCTTATAATCTCAATAATTAGGTCGAATATGATCCATTATATACGTATAGCTCTGAATAGTATCAAAGTAATTGTTAAATAAACTAAAAATTAGCAATACCATAATTTGAAAAAGTAGTAATTTTAAATAATTGTTTTCTTATTTCTCGAATACTAGCCATAGTTTTATAGTGTGGTAAAAGTACGTATAAAACGTCAGCGTTGCTATAAACTAAATATTGAAATATGATTCTTAAGTGCATTGAACAGTTGGGCGTGAACAAATAGAGTAATGCAAATATTGAGTTGGTGACTTACCACCAATGTTTACCGCAACAGAGTCCTTCATAGATGTACTCTGGAATGGATTTTTATTTTTAGAAGTCTGTTTTTGTTTGTTATAAATAACATACAACATAAATAGTAAAACTTAGTAAAATCGTTATGCTCCGAAGAAAACACATCTTTCCAATATCACTTTTCACTTTCCTGTCTACTTTGGTTAATGAATAGTGTATTGTAAGTTTAAAATACGAATTCAACCTTTTTGATGTAATTGAATCAAGTGTAATTCTACAGGAGTTTGTTGATGTAATTAATTGTGTAATTCTAAATATTTGTCATTCTTTTGTCATAACATTCAAATTTATGGTTAGAATGGTATAGTAGTGAACATTCAATTTAAAGAATAATCACGTTTATATTTTGTTTTTAGACAACTAAAACTAATTTGACTGACGCTTTATCATGATCTTATCATAAAGTATTTGTCTGCAGTGGTTCTGAACACAATGAGATTAGTTTTGCTGCCAGATAATGCTCCGGGGAATGATTGTTATCTCACGAATACTTATCAACACCCCTGGATACTTCTTTGTCTGTCTTGTGGAATAATGCAACCCTTGCTTACATTTCATTTTCAATTTACAACTTCATTGTAAGTCTAGAATTTATAATCCGAATTACCGTAATTAAGACTTCTAAACGGAAAATACTTGAGTAAATTATGTGGCAGTTTAATGTTCTCCTATTTTATTATTTTCTGGTTATTATTATCTGAATTCTGATTCTAATTATTAACTAGTCTTTAGAATACACAACTTCAGAATTGTGTATCCTCTCCTTTCCTAAAACAGTATGCAAGGCTAGGTAAACGCTTTTAACAGTAGTACTATTAATCTTTGTTAGTACTATTAGTACTATTGAACTTGTGTTCAACAGACAAATAAAGTCCATTCTTGACTCTTGAATGTTTTTTTACTTTGTTTTTTTAAAAAAAATACTACATTTAACGTGACAGAAGTAGTTGTAACTATGGTATTGTGTTATTTTAACTAAAGGTTAATTTTATCATAAGACATTTACCATTGCAAATTTTACAAATAACAAAGGTAATTTTACGTTATTTTTTACCAACACAGAACTATCGTCTCCTATGTTTTCTGAAGCTTCAGAGGTTATGCAATTTATCTTATACTCATTAGTGTATTTTAACAAGCACTCTATACTGGAATCAATCAATGTTACAAACAATTTTTCTTCTCTGTTATGAAAAAAAACCATCACCATTGATAAATTGGATTCTTGATATATATTGGTTCTTGATTCAAATACACTAGCATTTGAGCAATAGGTTTTCTAGATTTTCTTTTGGAATCAAGCAGTTTCAGAATTATCAACATGATATAGGTCAAGAGGCAAAGATCTGGGTGAGTAACTTGTTAGTGAATATGTATTGACAGGTCAACCCAGGAAATAACAAATTCCGAGTTGACTTTACTTCAGAATTCCTATATATTGGTTTTATTCACGTTTTTTTTTTTTTTGGAGTAGATATCCTTAACAAGCTGATATCAAACATGCCTGCGGCTGACAGTTTTACATCTTACTTGGATACTCGGTGCTCATTTATTTCTCCCACACAAACAAGATCTACATTTCAGGAAATATTTGAACTTTCATTGGTGGATACTAGCGACTGCTACACTAATCTAAAGTCAACACTTTAATCCCTAAGTATTTTTTTTTGTTCTTACAATGTAGAAGAAGAAGATAAATATCAAATTATACAAACCTAAAAATTTCAATCTTAATTATCCAAAGGTTGGATACTAAACCAATGGTTAACAGTTACATGTTTGAATTATTTTCATCTCGTAAATTTACGTATCATGATCCTAATAAAGAGTTATTAGTAAAGAGCTTTATTTAATATTAGTTATTAGTAAGAGTTATTATTTAAGTGTTTTATATAACACGTGAATCCTGTCGTAGGAAATCCTTTCGGTGTGTCCCTTGTTTTTACATTGCTTCACAGTGTTGATACTGACGCCATATACTGATAGAAACGCCAAACTTCTGCGTACAGAATCTCTTGGGTGTCACAGGTTCTGGGTATTAACTCTTCCCTACCCTGGCGGTCATACTATTTTAACAAATTGTTTGATTTCATCCAGCCGGCTAACATGGTTTTCTTATCATCTAACTCTCTTATCTATCTAACTAACTCTCTTCTATCTTCACGTTCTATAAAGACCTTTCGGACACTAATCTAAAACCATCTAAGTCTCCTATAGTAATAATAATTTCCTTTCATCTTTTTTTAAAGACATGTTTACGAAAACATTTGGCTACAACTGAAATTAATATAAAGTTATTCTTTCCATTTACCATGTACAACTCTTCAAATCCCAAACTGTGTTTACCAACATACTCTCTAAGACATTGAAATTTTTTTTCATGAATTTTTTGCCTCTCTCGTTCCTTCGGTTTGTTAAACTCTTGCAACAGGAAGTAGCTTTATAGATGGTTAAAAATGACTAAGCAAAAAACTACGTCTGTTTTTTTTAAAAGTAGTACTTTTTAGTGAGGAGTAACAAATGGAAAAAAGGAGGAAACAGTGGCGCGGAGGGGGGGGGGTGGTCTGGTCCGGTCGGAACATAACAGGAGGGGATGAAAATAGAAAAAAGAAATAAATTAAAATAATGAAAGGCTAACAAAGAAACAGAAATTTTATACCAAAATTAGTTTTAAAGGTAGGAACTGTTTTGAAACGGATTTTTCAACTGTAATAATTGCAAATTAAAAATAAATTTATTTCAATTTTTTAAAAAAACTAGTTTCTTAAACGAGTTAAACGTTTAATATATTTCTTTGCTTAGTTAGTAAATTTAACCATTTTTTTTTTATGATTTGAATTACACATTTTTATTTTGAAAAATCTTTTGTTTTCTTTGATGAAGACTGAGGATTTATGCGAGTATTTGTAATAAGATGAAAATCTGGGACTTATAACAGCGGTAAAAAATTGGATCCTTGATGGTACTTCCATGAAAATAAACATTTTGTGGACTTTCTGGAATTTTGATGGTTAATGGTTTATCAACTCCCAGTGGTTGTGTGTTTGGGGGGGGGGGGGGGGGGGCAAATATGGCTGCCAGGCCACTGGAGGATAAATAGTGATTATGAAAAATTACTTTCAAAAAATAGTAATAATATTAGCAGAAATAATAATAATAATAAATATCAGCAATGAAGATAGATTCTCAGAGTGATCTAACAGGAAAAAATCAATAAAGGAAATGTGCCTTCCTTTAATGCCTGAATTCACAATTACAATAATGGATTCCGAAATTAAATATGGAAATATTATTGAATTGAAATGGTTGGAATTTGCATCGATTGAAATAAGTATGGTTTCTGCAACAACCAACGACAACCATATGGTAATTCATACGAAGGGTCAATTTATTGCAAGTTAAAACAATCACAATGAGGTTAGTCGAACAGACAGAAAAAAATTTGATTATTACAGAAGATATTTGCATGTATTGAACAGAAATTATTATTATCTGATCCAAGGCTCTGTTTTTATGTATTATTTTTACATTTTTGTTTGTTTTTGTGTTTATTTTGTTTGTTTTTGTTTTGTGTGATGTCTGCCATGGACGCCCGCCTCCGCGAGGTCCACCTTGGGTGCGCCGTGGAATGCAAGATCGCAAATTTGATTTGCGAATATAGTTGAGTATCACGGCGTGGCTAAAGGGCGCCACGTAAAAAACATCGACTTGCTCTGCTTTGTTCCATATAATGGTCGAAAGGCTGAATGGTTTATGGGAAGAAATCAAAACAGATAGAGGTTGGGTGATTTTTGGTATCAAAGAGTTAGTTAGGGTGCTGAGTCATTTTTTCTAAGAAGAGAAAATGACAAAAATCTCATTAATAACAGTGACTAGCGTATTTAATCCCCGGGAAAAAGTAGTAATGAAAAATGGGAATCACTCTGAGATTGGTGTTGATCCACCAAATCCAGAAAGATATACATATATGCAGCTATGTTTAAACCATAGTAAGATCAGAAAAATGAGTAAGATTTTTCAACTAAAACAAGTTGTCTTCGTCAGAGTCTCATTGATACAAGATACAACCAGTGAGTAGAACATTTGGTGTTGTTTTAAGAAGGGACGGAGGCACGAGGGATATTTTAAAGGCCATAATGTGTAAGGAAATGAACTGAAACTAAATATCTACTACAAAACTTGATAAGGCTATAATATTTTCAACAACAACAACAAATTCATTGTGAACTACTATGTTAACAGTAACAACTTAAAAAAACTTGATTACACACACAATAAGTATATGGTTGTTCCTATTAATATTCTCTAATGTATAAGTCAACTGTATCGGATTACCTTGGACTGGATATGTATTATATGTCTATTTTCAATGATTTTTGGTTGTAACTATATGTTTTAAACTTAAATATATATATATATATATATATAAACTAGAATTTAAAAAAGAACACATAGAAAGGAAACCACTGAACTCACTACTATATTTCGATGTCCTCGTCTTCAGGAAAAGAAGTGAATCGCTCCAAAGGCTGATAACGACTGTATATATATATATATTGTTTTCTGTGAGTTGTCTGGGGAAAGGAATATGATTCGTTACGATGGTGACCAATAAGAGAGTAGAGTTTGTAGGTCCATGAGTGCGGTCCCAGTTACCCGCTGAATAGCGGAGGCTTCGCTGGGTAGCGGCAGTGAGGAAAAGTCCTTTTCGCATTGTTATATTCTTTTCTAACCGGCTTTGATGTCTAGAGGAGATCGTTAATTGATGCATGGAGACCAGTTTTTGAAGACAGTCGTCAATGTCCACCTTCACAAGGACAATTTTGAGCCTAGCACGGGGACTGTTTCACAATCATTTTTTTTCTGAGAATGTGGTTAGTCTCTTGTGACGTGGTGAAAGGGCACCACGAAAAAATACATAGAGAGAACTTTCACACCAGTCAGAACCACATACGTCAGCATATATTAACATTTCTAATCAATGTGCAATTTACAAAAGCAACCAAGACCTCAGTAGCCTAGTCAATAGGGTCATTTGCCGTGACCTTAGAGACAGACGACCATTCAGTTCCCTTAACCCTTCATTGTCTCGATCTACATATAATTAGGGTTGGCAAAATGGTTGATGGTCTGTTTGCAGACCTTGGCTCTATCCATTTTCTCTTTACTTACGTATGCAACTAATATTTAAACTATAAATAAAATATAATTTCTATATATAAAGTTCGTGAGTTTGTTTGTTTGTTCACCCATTTTCAGTGGAGATACTGAAATGAAATATATATTATTCATTACCTGAATAATGTTAAATAAAAGAAAATTATCACTATATCCCCAAAATTGGAGCCAGGGTAGCAAGTGTCTTGCGTGCTCGCAGTACTATATCAAAAGCTTGGGTCCTATTAAAATGTGTTTCCGTGCCTTAATAACAAGAAACAACAATTAAAGTCATCCCTGTCAATCATATTCAGTGAATTAATTTCAATACCTATTTTTATAATTTCTGAGTGACACAAATGGTCACGGGTAGTGTAGTTATATTATATTGCATTTAAGTGCAGTAGGCTGCAATCTGATTAGGAGGCAGTGACTGTAAGTTTAGGAATCCTATGAAAAGTTATTTGAAATTATAAAATAATATTTTGTTGTTAATAATTTTAGCAAGAATATTATATGCTAAACATAATTTTCTTAAAACTAGAAAGTTCAGAATATTTCAGTGATTCAGGTGTTAAAATTATGTCTCTTAGGCGGTATATTAAGTGTGAATGCTAGTGAGTGAAATTATAGAGAAGAGAGTATGATAAAATGCCAGAATAATATGAAAAATAATTTGTATAGTCAGATGACACTCGCTACTAAACTGATATTAAAATTGATCATTCGAATATATATCATATTCCTTAATAATTTATAAAAACACTGTAAGCTGTCATAGAGGATAAAGGGAATATTTTAGTCAAATATTCATGGAGTTAGTTTTTGATAGCTTCTCGCAAAATGAAGAAGAAAACACAGTACATCTTACTGAATCCAAATAGCATTTGAATTCTTTTATTGGTTTACTGTTAAGTGCTATTCAATACAAACGGCTCAACATTGCTATAACAATGAATGTTTAACCGATTCAAACTTGGGGCACATGCCGCATTCTATACTAACTCTTCTATAAAGATAAAATATTGAGCACGCCCTCTCTAATATCTTTTGATAATAAAACCTATTATCCACACATTATATGAAATACTGTATGTTGACATATATTAATGCCACCAGGAACTTATAAAATTCAACTAATTTTAGACCAACAATTCACATAGAGTAAAAAATAGGATTACACTATTGAGAAATCAGTATCATTTAAACGTCAGTTTTGTTAGGTAACAACTACTTGAATATTAAAAAAAAGAACAGAACTATGGTTTTTTAATGGTATTTGATATATAAAAATCTATGCAGGGAATATATGCGATTTCTTTTTGAAAGGATTATAGTTTTCTTGAAACTAGAAAGCACAGAATATTTTAGTGACTCTAAAATGTCAAAATTTTGATTTTCAATTTTTTTTAAGTTATACAACTATTCAATAAAAAATATCATGTTTAAAAATGTTCAAATTGTTTACTTTACAACAATGGAATTTATTTGAATTCAATTTTGGAATAAAAAAAAATTGGAATTAAAATTGTTAATGACGATTACAAACAAGCCTTTTTGAGTGAATGGAAGCCAGTGAGTTATTGTGTACGGTAAGGAATAGGATTTGCTCGGGCTTTCAGTATGACAAAGGGTAGGACCTGGTCTGGCACGTCATTTGTAATCAAAATTAAGCTTGTTTGGGGAGGTCAATGCCCTTTGTCTGCAGAAATCACCTTCTCTAAAAGCCCTTTGGCTCCTACCTAACAAAAACAGTCTCTCGTTAGTTTATGTTTTTCTTTTATTCCTATGTAAATGATTTATTATTCCTATCTTACAACGGAAACAGTTGATCTACCAGGTTAAATTCGCTTATATAAAAGGTATGTAATTGAATACATGATTTCTTTTGAAATCTAGTCATACAAGACTCTGAAGCTCTCAATACAGGGCTGGTATTGTATTCCTGCTAAGTCACATTGTGGCGTTATGAACTTCTTATAACTTTGTTCAGAATTACATCAACTCTCATAATAGTGTGGTGCACTACTTCTGTTTCTTCTACGAAAGACATAGACAATAATTCAGTGATCACGAAAGTATATAATTATTAATTATTATGTTCAAGGTAATAATAATTGGTTAATACTTTATGTAAAAGTACCCTTTTTTCTCTCTTCCCCCATTCTCTCTCACTACCACTTTCTTTAGCTCTCAGTCTCTCTCTCTCTCTCTCTCTATATATATATATATATAAATATAAATAAAATAAATTCAAAACGAAGGAAACACACAGAAAGACGCAATATCGAAATATCGATGTGAGTTATGTCTGCGTCTTTCTGTGTGTTTCCTTCGTTTTGAATTTATTTTATTTAAAAAAGTACGCTGGACCGTTTCTTTTAATTGTGGTATATATAAATATATATATATATACAAAACTAAAGTTTATATGGACTCGGTCAGTTCTTCAGGTTCAAATTAAACTCTCATTGCCAACGTTTCGGTTCTTATTTAAAACCTTTTTCATAGGCCTACAAAACAGAGGAATTATAAGAAATAATTCAATCATTCAAAAATCAAACGTACATAAAAGTGCAATTAGTTGCAATTGGGAAATTACAATAGATATTTTGACAATAGGTTAGTGAGAGAACTTACAGAAACATAAATTTTGAAGCAGAAAAACTAAGTATTACTTTACAAATTATTGTACAAAGAAAAATAGTCTGTGGAGTTCAACAACAACTGCAGTTTGAATGAACACGTGACACTGAACTGAAATAAACCAGCAAGGTAACCAAATTTCACCAGGCAATCAAAAAGTCACTAACACAATTTTTCATCTATCAACAATGTTTAACTTAACACACCCGAATAAATACTATTTAAATTTAAATTTCACTAATCCGAGGATATGTGAATTAGTGAAATTGCATAAGACAAATTTTCCTCTGCGCCAAATTGTTTCATTTATAGGTAGCCCAACTTATGAACTATCAAAATACGTACAGAAATATCTAAATTATATTGTTGTCACTTGTGAATTCAATATTAAAAATTCATTAAAATTTAAAGAAGCTTTAAGAAATGAAGTGCTAAATGAAAATATAATAATGATTTCTCTAGATGTTTAATCTCTTTTTACAAACGTGCCAATTGATTTAACTTTTGATTTAATAAATAAGCAATGGGATAAAATTGAACCCCATATTGTCATCACAGAGGGGAAATTCTTATCCATTCTAAATCTTATTTGTGAAGCTCGATATTTTATATTTAATGGAGTTATATATAAACAGAAGTTTTGATTACCTATGGGCTCTACAATATCACCGGTTCGAATTTTATTGTAGGCCTATGAAAAAGGTTTTAAATAAGAACCGAAACGTTGACAATGAGAATTTAATTTGAACCTGAAGAACTGAACGAGTCCTGTTTGTTTTTAAATATATTTGATTGTTTATATAACATGAATTGATGTTTTATTTATTTATGTCATAATATAAAATTTTTTTTTTACTTTTAAAATGATTTTTATCTTGTTAAATATACTTACTGTGTATATATCTCTAATCATGTTAACAATACTATATCACAAGTTTGGGCCATATAAGAATCTGTTTCCGTGCCTTGATAACAAGAAACAACAATTAAAATTATCTCAGACAATCATGTTCAGTTAATTTATTTCAATAATTATTGCTATGATTTCTAAGTGACTCAAAGGGTCATGGGTCGTCTAGTGTAGATATAAATCTATAAAAAGACATGCATTTTACATCAAATTTAAAACAGTACAAACAAAAAAGTGTTGTTTTTTTTAGTCTTTTTAATATTAATTAAATCAGGGTAAACAAGTTTAATTATAATAAGTAAAAATAAAGTAGACAATACTTTTTATGACAGGATCAATTGCACTAAGTGAACTCAGTAAAATGAACGTCGCCCCACTGTGAGCAAGACATTATGACGGGTTTACTTCTTGATTGCATGTCACGGAGGATAGACACGATAAGGAGCACCATTGACCTAAATAAAATATTGACCTATTTGTCACAAACTCTTCATTATTACAGGCATAAAAATGATTAACACATATTACAATTTCGAATGGACCCTCATTTTAATATGGGTGCCAAATTGATTGAAACTTTTCTCTTAAAATGTAAAAACAGAAATGTTGGTGCTAACAAGGGAATTATTTATTTATCAGCAGTACCAATAACTAAACCAAGATCATAAAAAAGTTTCTACCAAGCCATCTATATAAGTAAGCATAAAAAGTTTTAATTCGTTTTAATTTATCCATACAATCTTTCTTTAAAAAACTAAACGAATATGAGAAATGTATTAAATAATTTCATTAAATGTAAATATAAGTCGGTCAATTGATAAATATTATAGGTTTTGTTGAGATCAGGACTATGCTTCAAGATGAATTCAAAACCAAAACTTTCTTTATTTTAATATTATAATTATTTTTGAAATGCAATATATGTAGGTGTTTTTAATTGTTAATGTATTATTGTTAACTAACTAGGGTTTATAAATAATATATTAGTTTTTGAAATTATTTACGATTTTTTGTTGTACTTCTCGTAATTCACCATTTTTGGTTTAGTTGTGTTAGTTTGGTGTGCTGTATTTCTTTCAAGATGTGCAGTGTGTAATAATGTTGCATTGAAGAATTGTGATAATAATTGTATGATACTAATGGTATCTTTTAGATTATTTGAGGTGTTAATATGTTTTTATTATGCTGGGACTATTGGTGTGTTTAGGTACACTTCGCTGCCACCCAGCTCCGTTTCCTTGCTGTCTCTACTCATCGAATCCAAAGTTCGTTTGCCAGAAGCACCTTCCCAAGGGCGCGCTGTCAAGAGAGCCCAGCTCCGCAATCAGGGGGAGCGCAGCTTCTTTTTGTCTTGCGTCCGAGACATTGCCACAGACCTAGACCTATCCTCCTTGTCCCATAAGATTGTTGACAACCTTTCAGTACTCCTTGAAGCTGACGGCGCTTCCCTCTTTCTAGTAGATAGTACCCGAGGATCTAAACAAACTCTCGTATCTAAGGTAAGTCAAATCTTAACTAAACAGAAATATCAGCAATTACTGTAAACTAAAGTAGAGTAGTATATTATATTGAAAAATATTAAGCAATTTAGGAGTAAGATGTAAATTTGCTTAAAACAAAATCAAATTTCTTTGTCATTCTACAACTACGTATAGCATACAGTACCAATACTGAAGAAGTCAACAAAAAATCATTTTCCAAAACTGTTTTAATCTCTTATTAAAATTTAAAGGCTGATAAATATGAAGAACCAGAATAATCATTACTTGTTGTATAGTGCTCATAATGACCCAGCATTCAATTTGCAAATCTTTTTCAAAGTAATTAAATTTTGTAGATTCCTTATTTACTTATATATGAAGTATAAAGAAGAATGCATTTTTTTATGTAGCAATTCAATAGCCTTATTATAACAGACTACTATAAGTAAAAGATTAAAACGTTGTCACTTAATTATTGTGGTTGGTTGGTTGGGATGCAGGTGTTCGATGTGCACAGCGGAGCAGGCAGGTTTCTGCTTCCCTCCGAAGGAGGTGATAATCAGGTCCTGGTGCCTTGGGGCGCCGGAGTCATCGGCCATGTTGCTGAAACAGGACAAACCGTCAATCTACAAATCGCCTGCCAAGTTAGTATCTTTTCAATTTTTTCTGGTTTTTCATTGTTACGGAACATTTAATCAGAACCAAAAACAACTGTAGTGTTCCCTAAAAAAATCTTATCGTAGAAACAACTGATGATAACTCTTAACTATGATCCAACTTCTACATAAAAATCTATAGTCCATTCTAGACAGAATGGAGTTAATTTTATTGTTTTCATCGGTGATCGAGTCATACCCCACGAAATGCAAGTAAAATATCTGGGTCTCATATTAGACTCCAGATTGATATTCAGACATCTCTGGAGCAAATCTATAGTCGGGATATTCCTAATGTACAATCTTTATTCCATCCTCAAATCGAGAAACACTCCACAGGCACTAAAGGACCTTGTCTATAGGGCGGTCATTCGTTCTGCTATGTCATTTGGATGCTGAGTGCGGTTTTCAGAGGTGCCCACAAACAAGAACTGCATCCAAATAGTACAGAATAAATGTATCCGCCTTATAGCTAGGGCTCCAAGGTACGCCAGAAGTATTGATATTCAACATGATTTGAGTTTGGAATCTATTTATTCCTACATTACTCGACTTGCCAGTAATGAAGACAAAAAACTGCCCACCCATCCTTGTTCGGGAGCTGAATCCAACTGCCAACCTTCCCTAATCCCACAAAACCCAATAGTGTCCTGCTTGCGCTAAATATGAGGTACTGATGACTTTTAAATTATACAATACCTCAGACAATGCAAAACCACAAGACCATACCGACACAAATTCAACTCCTTCCTCTGTCAGACTGACGTCCCCAGTCCTGACATTGTTTACTGACCTTGACAAAAACAGCAGAATGAGAATTTAGCAGCAGTGGGTTTCTGTTCCGAAACTTCTAACTGTGACTTAGTTTATGTGCTTTAAAATATTCGTTGGTCGTTGGTGTCAATTTCATGGTTAACCACATTTACGAGGTCACAATTTTAACGCCCTTATAACAAAAGTCCAAAGGAGATTTTGTAGATGCCTCTTAAAATGGTTAGTTAGTGTTTTGAATCCTTTGATTGGTAAAATAACAGGTAGTCATATTAAAAATAATATATCTTTAATTCGTCATTTCAAAATATCATTATTATAAAAGAATATAGATTGATTGGTTTTAATCCTGCCCTTTTTCACTAATTCACCTCAACCTGTTATTTTAAGTGTCTTTCAGTAAAAATTGGTTAAATATTTGCTCCACCTACTAATCATTATTATTATAAACTTAATTAAATAATGAGGTGTTCGTTGTCATTTTCAATTTTGAAATAATTTTTACAATATAAATTAAGTCTTGCGGTGGATAGTTGATAATTCCTCTAATCAATAATTTATATATACTTTCGAAACGAAAATACCAAGTTCCATTCTACCTAATCAAGCTAATTAGTTTCCTGACCTAAATATAATTAACGAGATTTATAGCAAAAGTAAATGAACTGGTGCCAACAATTCAATTCACAATGGAAGAAGTAAGAAGTGAATTCCCTTTTTAACATCCTCGTTCATGATTACCTTCAGAGTGACTACTTAATTAGGATAGACAAATCACCAAACATACTTCATTGTGTCCAATTTTTTTTCTCATCTAATAAATGTTAAATACCTGTTTTAGACGTGTCAGTTTCAGGGTGTTAAGAGTTTGCTCCCTTGAATTCCTTAATTATAGAATTAGCAGCATTATTTTTGTTGCTCAATCATTCAAATATATCACCATTTATGTTTAAAAAGATTAAAATTAAATTGGAAAAGAGCTTAAGTGATCACAAATCAATATTATTAAGAAATATTATCAAGTCTTTAATAATAAAGGTTTTAAGAGTTATATATTGCTTTTAAGTGGTAAATTTTGAGTGACCTAAGTTGACTTTTCATTGCATGTATGTACACTGCATGATGGGGCACTTTGAGTTGAGCAAAACTGCTTGACTAATTCATCACTTATTTCTAATTATTCATTGATATATGACTTGTTTTAAATCAATCTTCTGTAATTTTAATCGTCTGGTGATTTTTTTTACCTCCCATAAGGTATAAGCTGCTGCAAGTTTTTACAATGAATTTACAATGGAACTTTGAGATCTTCGATATTCTAAGATTATACAAATTAAGTTCTATCATTATATTTAAATAAAACTAAATTAGAAACTTTAAAAAGTCATGTAATTGAAAGTTAACTAAATTAAATACTGAATAATATGTTGTAAACATCTCAATAAGCTTTTTAATTTTAAAGAATTAATAGTTAATTTTATTTAAATTGGTAATATGCATTATTTTTTTACTGCTACTTAGGATAAACATCTTAAGTTTTGTAAATGTGGTAAAAAAATAGTTAAAAGATTTTTCAGAAAAAATTGAGTTTAGAAAAGTAAATTGAGTTTGGGGTGGTGAAATAGCATCAAGTATTAAAGAGAAGTTTATTAGTTGCAAGCGTTCAACCAATTCAGTTAGGGGAAACCAAATGATAATTTAAAAATAGAATAATGCCAAGGAAAGAAACGGTTCATGCTGGAATGTTTGCACAAGCATAGCAGTAGCCGAGTGTCTGTTAGTTACAGGATCCTGTATAGCTAGCTTCCTGTGGCAAGTTCATGTAAGCCTGCAGGATCCCGGTATTGATTTGTGCGTAATCAGCAGGCCCTTAATATACCTGTCGTAACAGAAGCGCGCAGTCAACTTAATAACCTCTAACCAATCCCCCCTATATACACAAATATCGTAGGAATCTCATCTCAAATTCAGTGTAAAACTGAAATAACTTTGAAACATTTATGGTAAATGATAGTTTCTAATCCACTAAGAAAATCATAGCATATCCATTGATTACGTTTTAGCATTCTGATAGTATACTACTTACAATGAAAATGTTGAGGACTGGTGACTTCTTGTGCACAATGAAAGATCAAATGTTTGTTTCAAATGCTGATATAGATAATACAGTTCAAATATGTTTGCTTGCTTTTCAATGTCCACACTTATAGGCTTGCACGTTTTAATCTCACTCTAGAAGTGGAAAGTGTGACCCATTTATTTAGCTAGCACACATATTTAGTAACTGGCGAGCAACAATACCGGGTTGATTCTACAATGGAAGTCCTAAATTTTGCCTAAGTAAAGTATTGGAATCTTTGAGGAATATGTGACATGATATAGTCTCTACGCCCCTATTGGGGCCATGCAGCTCTACCACAGGCTGCATCGGCTTTATTTCCACAGGTTCATGAACCATGGGCTACAAAAGACACTGACCTTACCTACAGCTGAGCAGCTTCAGTAGGACCATTGGCCCGGAGTTTGATCCGAAACTTTTAAAACAAGTCGGTACTACAGGCGGCGGGGACCGCTGGAGGGTTTTCTCTTCAGCCCGCCTAAGAGGGCTCACCCAAGTTGGGTAGACCCTTATGATTGCTGTGTGAGAAGCAGTAACTTCTCGGGAGGATGCCTGCTTTTCATACCGGGGAACTAGAGACCCCAAACCCCTACCAGTGGGAACGGGCCATGAACTCAGCTGAATGGACTGGACAACTGGTACTTGCTTTATAGACGCTTTGGCATTTGATGGGATTTCAAAGTGGGGACGATTTAGATACACCTCTCTCTCTCTCGAGCCCTTTATTACGAGTAAGAAGACCTTAAAGGCTCTGAATACCTGTCGTAACACTGGGCCTAGAATACCTGGGCTTAGAATGTGTGGTTTAGAAGAACACGCCCTCAATATTTTTTAACCCCAGGGACATATTTTAATTAAAGTTGTACTGCATTATAGAAAGTATGCCAGATTAGATTACCTGCAGATGGGAGTATGTGCAGCGCTGATATAATACGAGAGACTTTTTGTGGTTGTACTTCCGTTGCAACCTAGCGGTAACGGGTATACAAATACACACACAGCCACAGTGTCCAAGTCAATATCCAATTGAAGTATTATAGTAATAATTCCACCTGGCTTGAGGCTGTTAGTTCTTTAAAACTTTCAGTTTTGTATGTTTTTTTTCTATAAAACCAGTAATAAAATAAAGCCTCTACTCCAAGACATGGACACCTGCTTTCTATATTATCAATGGCTTGATAGTTTATTAGTGCTAAAAGCAGGCATTGAATATTAATTGATTAATTTTCAAGTATTTAAAGGCTTAAAAGATGTTCAACTTGAAAGTGCCATTCTTATCAATGTTGAATAATTCTTACTTAATATTTCATGAAATGTTGAATTATTTATGAAACTGCAGATCTAAAAGCAAATCTTTTTGTCCTTGCAAAGAATAATGTTGGAGAATTTTCTTTTTAAGATAAGAGCTATTTAAAAAAAATATTAATATATTTCAGTCATTGCAATGAAAAATATTAATTTTATTATAATTTAAATCTTAATAATAACAATTATAATTAAAGTATATTACATTAGACATTATAAATTGACGGGTGAACCAGACAGATGAATGAGTTTATTGAGCATTTTTGCAATAATAATGGTCTAGATCAGTGCATGTATGAAGGCGGTCAGCAGTTACGATTCTGTTTCACACAGTGTATAATCGTAGGGTCGAAACACGCGGATCTTGCTCAAGTTTTCTGTCAGATAGTCGTGCCAAGAGGTAATCGAAACATTCCTAGCCTTCCTTGTAAAGAAAGCATAAGGTTAATTTACCTAACCTAGTGTAATTTTTGTTCAGCAGAACAAAAGAAGACCTTCAGGAAATACATTTGTAGGAAAAGAAGTACACTAGAAAAAGACAGTTGTTAAATACTTGATGTTTATTTTTAGGACAGAGTAAATTACTTGCTATATACTTTTTTTTGTTGTTTTATTATATTACAAGTACCCTTTGAGGGGTAACAGGTAATACTGATCCATGATACAGAAAAGAGAGGTAAAAAAGTGGAGAAACCACCCATTGGTAGTACTCTGTATACATAGATTGTTCAGATCACTTGCAGCTATTCTTGACAGTTATCATTTCTTGACGAATGGATCTCTGGGCCAACATCTTTTCAGCCTTCTATTGGGTTATTAGGAATCTGGTGGGTTGTTAATTCCTTAATAAAAGAGTGAGTAGTTTAGATTGGTGAGTAAAGATTCAAGGAATTTGCAGTATTGGGATCAGATTTTTTGGTGGATAAAAGGAATTATAATGTAATAATAATGGAATGATAATTATAGAGGAATTATGAATGGTATCGTTAGAAACATAAAAGAGAGCTTGTACCATTTTACGAAAGATCATGAATTGGGACGTTTAGATTTTTTGGATGTTTGAACACTTGGTTGTTCCCCAGATTTTGAGTAAGTAAGTCCAGATCGGTTTAACTATCGTAGAGTATATCAGCCTTCTGTTCTGTAGAGTCAAATTTCATCTTTTGTCAAGAAGTCTGGATATCGAATTATATCATCTCATCAAGTCCTGTCGTTTCAGTTTTATATGTAGATTCTATGTTAATCGCTTGTCAATGTACATCCCCAGATATACCACTGCGTTAGCAATTACCAGGAGAGAATGGTTAATATAGACAGAAGGACACCTTTGTTAACGTAGTGTGAAGTTAATATGAATGGATTTTCATAGTTTAATTTATTTTTTTTCCTCTTCTAGCACTATGTTTTGAAATAGTAGATGTTGTTGGAAGGACTGACAGAAACAAATAGGATCTGAGTCACTGGATATTATTGCTGTGTCATCGGCCAATGTGAAGATAGTAGTTTTGAGGATGGGTTGGGATGTCAGAAGTGTATATTTGGTAAAGAGTGGACGCCAGTTCACCCGCTTGGGTGTACCAGCACCAGCTTTTATAGGGAAGTAGGGAGAAACAGCAGATCCTTCGGCAACCCGGAAGTAACTATCAGTCAAATAGGTGCGACAGATGAGGTAATACGTTGGGGTTGCTATATCAGAGAAAATATACTGGTCCAGTCTAGAGTAGTATGTATCTAGTTTGTTATGTGAGCAAGCTGCTTTCTTTCCTATATATTCACGTAGTTTGGTAGCTATGTAGATGGTATTACTAGTCCACCCTTGGTAGATAGTTATTTTTTTTCTGCAGACGCTGTGTAGTGTTTTGTATTTAACATGCTACCCATTAATTATAATTATACTCAAAAAGCAGCCGAGATTCATCCTACCCAGGTTACTAAAAGCAGAAGGGTGTTAATTAATTGCGAATTTAGTTAATGCAATTTCTTGCTGCTTAACTAGATTCTAATGAATAAGTAGTTATTACACATGTGCAGCGATACATGAAAATTCTGAAGTACCAATACGTTCTTTCACACTTAGAACTGGTAATATGATAATATACATTTTTCAAATAAATTAAAAATAGTTCTAATCCACATTTTTAAAGCTAAAATATGTGGCACATTCAGGGAATATGACTTACTAGTTCAATTATTGCTTATTTTGAAAGGGTTTCTGTAAAACATACTTCTTAAAATATCAGTCATCACAAAGTTATCGTTGTTTATTTTTATTATTGTAATTTAAATAAAATATAATTTTAATTATAAGAGAAGGTTGGTTTTGAAGAGAACTTTTGAACATGGATATCTTTATGCAGTTTAGTGAAAAATGTTTTTGTTTTTTGGAAAAAGTTCAATAACTTTTAAACCTGATAAAATCTGTTATTTATGTTTTACCAATTCGTGAAAACTTTGTTTAGAGTTTGGTTTTCTCCCTAATGAAGTAATTTAAGTTGCTTGCTTAATATTTTAACGAGAACCTTGTTTCGAGCTTTATTCTGCTTGATATATTTAACTCTTTAACCTCAATTGCTTTATCTACCAGTTTGCTGAGTTTTCCTGGGGTCTAATATTTACATCTCACAACAATTTAAGTATGAGTTATATACAAATGACTGATTTCAACAATGCAGATAATTTTGAGGCATATGATATAAAATGTAAGACTACTTGAACATGAATAATTTAATACATTTTTCATTTCACTTGAAGATAGAGAATAATTCAAGTGGCTTCATTGAACTCTGCAAGGAAAATACCAAACAAGTTGACAATATCACTGTCTGTGGTAAAGTGTTATCAACCCACAGATGAGTATTTTGACTTCATTTCTATTCATATAGCTATATCGATGTCATAAGTTCTAGTAAAATTGGAATCGTTATTCTAGAAGTATCTGGCGTGTTTATATTATTATTAAACTAAAGGATGCACATTTTACTCGTGTTCATCGTGGTCGTATCTTCCCTCATGATTCCCCTCGTCGTTTGTAAAATCAACCTTTGATTTTAAGTGTTTTAATAAACTTTGTAATGGCCATTGGAGAAATATCTCACTTTATTTTGTTTTAAGCATAATTTGGCATCATTATTCCTTTTACAGGTGATTTCCTCACATTCTATAGTATCTATTCAGACATCATTGCCTCTTCCAGACTTAGTTTTCATTTCTCGTACGATGTTGAATACAGCTTGAATTATAAAGATTATTATTTAGTTTAAAAAAAGTGTTCCGTGGGAATGAGCTTAAAAGACTGAATTAGGCCTGATTTCTTTAGTCACCTTTACCTCCTTTCTTGTTATCAGTTCATTAATTACATCTTTAAGAAGCTAGTTGGTACTGTGCAGAGGTAACATCCGGTTAGGTTGCACACCTAGGCTAAAAATTTCCACTCTGTGATACAATATATATTGGAAGTGCTAAATTTTGCCGAACTTAAGGAAATTTAGAGTGGGAATCTTAACGAATACGTGATATAGTACTCGTTCAGGACCTTCGTTACAACCTTCCTGAGAGACGACTTACTCAGATATTTGCACCTCCCGCGTGAAGAAATAGAGAGCCAGGGTAAGAATCGAACCCGGGATTCACCAGTCCAGAGGTGAGAACGCAAACAATTGAGCTACAAATTGTCTAACAGAAATTATTATTGTTTAGATTGTTTTAATTAATTCTACATTTCTTAGATTAAAACATTTGTATAATATGTACTAATAATTCAATAGAATCGAACGTGTGTAATCAATTCAAAGACCAAAGTACCATTAAGCATTTCTCTTCTAAAAGTAACATGGTCATGCGCCATGGTCAGACCCGGTACAGTCCACTTTATGTTTTCTCGAAGAGACGACGTGATCAGATGTTTTCATGTGAATAAATTGAGGACCAGAGTTAGTATCTACCAGTCTACAGGCAAGCACGTAAGCCACGTTGCTAACCTGGTCCCTAATATCTATATTTTGATGCTGGTTTATAGGTTCAAAGGCATGTAGTCAAAATCTCCTTCTATATTCAAGCAGTCCTGGAGTGAAGTCATTTAATCTCTAATATTTTTTTTTAGTTTGATAACCAAAGTTTTTGTTTTTGACCTGAACCCAAATATGACCTGACTCTGTTAATTTACTCGTACTTTCCTATATGTGTTTATAAAAATGTATATTTACGAAAATTTCACTTGCTAAAAACCAGTATGTTTAGGTTAGCTCAGTCGTTAATGTACAGGCCTTTGGACTGGTAGTCCGGGGTTCGACATTCACCTGGCCCTCGATTTATTCATGGGGAAGGTGAATAAATCTGAGTACGTCGTCCCTCGAAGAGGACGTCAAGCCGTCACTTCGAGCCTGTACGATGTCAGATACTCGTTAAAGATCCCTACTCAAAATTCACTTGAGTTAGCAAAATTTAGGACTCCCAATGTAGAATCTGTAGAATCACTGATGAAACAAAAAGCCGGTAAACGGCTGACGTTATCACCCGCTAGGAGATCGTTTTATACAATAAAAAAAACAGTCTGTTTTTTTCCTGATCACGGGAGATATGACTTGAAATTGATGTTATTTTGTCATAAAGATCATAAAAATACCTTTTCATGATTTAATATTGACCAAAAACAATGGAGTTCCTAAACACACTAAAAATTATATATCTAGCACTATGATTTCTTAAAGGTGAAGGATATTGATTTATTATAACAGTTTTGCTAGACGACCATCCATAAGCCTTGAAACATCATTAAATATACATATGACAGACGATTGCCTTTGTTTTATGAATAAATCTTCTTATATATTAACCCATCACAAAATGTTCAAATTACTTTTATTAGGAAGGCAGGGAAGTGTCAACAGAATTCAAAAGCAAGTCTCAGATTGGTATTTTCACGTGTTTCATCGACATTTATAAATATCAAGCGAAGAGAAACTATTGTCAGAGGTAGTCGAGTTACAACTTTGTTATCAAAGAAAAGTTGTTATAAGAATAAAAGAGTTCTAAAAGCATGTTTACAGCATGTACTCGTACACTTTAGTTACATCTACACGTATCATATTTATATTACTTATTCATTTTGTAAGTTATTTATAATATTATTACTTTATTTACATGTTTGAAACTGTTTTTTAATGTTCCAATGATAACATATGTACTTATATGGCTTCATATATTAGTACTTATTGATATTATACATACACAAAAAATGTACATATATAAAAAATGAGAAATGACACTACTTTGCGGTTTCCACTCATAGCCGCCTGCTCTGGTCCCTGTTAACCGCGTTAACTGAGGGACACTACATATAGGAGTTGGATTCATTTCGTATATTGTTGGAACTGAAGGAAATACAATGTGCCTCAAAGTATGTTATTTATAATAATCATTATAGTTTTTGATAAATGAGATTACACTAATTCAGAGGTTTATAGTATGCAGATAAAAATGGGAAAAGTAAACTAATGGAGATACAGGATGTTGTCTACAATGATTGGAGGAATGGATCACACATTTACTTTCCCTGGTTGTAAGTAAACCACTGGTTCCCCCCCCCCTTTTTTTTTGTATTTTATTGATTAACTCATGATATTTAAACTAGCTGTTGGTTTTGATGTTGAAGCGATTGGTGAATTTGTTACAGGATCCCAGATTCGACGACGAAGTGGACCGCATTATGGGCTACCACACTGAGTCACTGCTGTGCATGCCTGTCAGGAATGCCAGGGAGGAGATTATCGCTGTCGCTCAAGTCATAAACAAGGACCCAGACAAGGAGAAGGGGCATTTCACCAGCAAGGACGAGAAGGTATTTAATAACTCATACTGCATTATAACAGCTTAGGATAATGACTGTTATTTAATACACGGGTAACACCTCTGAAAGGCTCTTACACCTTACACAGTTGAGGAATCTGGGCATCGCGAGGCATCTCACAACACTATTTTATTTCAACATCTTAATAAAACTTTGAAAACCCTCTTACATCAATTTAATTCTACAGCACTAGAACATGAATTTAGTCAAAACAATTACATAATTAAATTACCTATTTCATATATACGCAATAATCATATTATAAATACAAAAATTATATTTAAAAATCATATACGAAGAAGATTGTATTTAATCGCAGAAAATTTGATTGAAAAAATGCGAACACTACCAAAATTTAAACATTTATGATTTAATTAAATTGACATGTGGAATTAGTTTCAATATTGCTGACAATAAATACGAAATTTTTTATTTCACTAAACTGTTTTTTTTTATATTTATAACAGTTGGTGTCATTAGTATGATTTCTGTTAATAATAATTATATTACAGTAAATAACTAAACTCAAGATTTTTAAAGTATTTCGAAATAGATCAACGTTTGGTTGTTTGTTTTGTGTAACGTGGTTTCACAAGTTGCAGCTTATAATCACCGTAAACTCACAGAGCCTAGGTATCGAGTTGGACGGTTACTTAACTAGAAACATAGTTTCTTGCTACTTCGCCTTTAAAACCTGACATGGGTTTCGACCTTGTAAGTCTTATACAGTCATTATAAATTATTATAGATAGTTCGTTATGTTACGTTAAAAAATACCAAATTTTGTAAAAACGAAAAATTTCTTTTACATAGTATTTCACGTAAAACATGAAATCTATTTATGAGATAGAACACAGAAACTGATATTTTTTTCATGAAAGAATGTTTTAATATTTCATGTTTGAAATACTGGAAACATTTACGTATTGATACATCAAGTATTAATGAAAATAAACTACACATTTATAATTCAATGCTTACAATTTTTTTTAAAACCAATATTTTTTTCTTTTGACAAAATTGCAGCATTCTGATGTTACTAATCATAAGAGTTTGTTTTAATAACAATTTAATATTCCTTAAGAATGTTTAACGCTTCGAAATTAACTAATAAGTTAATTATCGAATCATTACTTTTTAAATCATTCTTAATCAATTAATCTATTTTGCACATTTCTTCTTAATATGTAATCCCTAATTGTTCAACTTTACATTTACTGTTAAGTAAATATAAAATTTTTATTCTAGTTTTAAAGTCTTTGGTTAGGAATTTGACTTTAGATAATTTCTAAAGTAATAGCTATAATTAAAATATAGTATGGGATGTAAAACATATAATAAACTGGCTAATTGATAAAGTATATCTACTCACCTAAAATAATAGAACTGAATCTATGTCAGTTGTTTGTGAATGAACTATAACTGTTAACTACAAACTTTAAAGAACCTTTGATCAACATGCACAGTTGTGCAAGCATGACCCACTAAATAGAACTTATGTGTAGTTAACAGTATTTACACATTAATAAAGAATTTCCATCTCTCCCATCTCAGTTTTCATTCAATTCCAAACCATATTGATGGTTAATTAATTACTAATTAATTCAATTAATTGAAAATTACTAGACTACCCGTGACCCGTAGGGTCATCCAATACCTTCCTTTTTAATGCAATCATATTGACACAAATGCAGATGAACTCTTTATTAATACATTTCTAATGAAGGGGATAATAAACATATTTTTAAGATAGTTCTCTTCTATTCACAACATTTTTTGTACAATTTGAATTGTCTCAAAAAGCTTTAATGTTTTCTTTTTGTTTTTACCCACTAAGGGCAATATTTAATTACCCATGCTGAAATACTTGTTGATCTAAATGAACTAAAACTTTCTGTAGAGTCTCTTCTTGAGACTTATGAATAATTTTGGCTAACGCTAACTTAATTGGAAATTGAATCATTGAAAAAGGAATGTTTTCTCTTCAGATAAAACAATTTTCAATCTTGAAATTAAAAATATTTCTCATTGAAACTGTGATGCAATAATTTTACAAACAATGACTTTATCATAAAGCTCCATAGTTATCTGTCTTGTTTCATTACATAAGTGCTGTGGATCAGTATTTCTTATAGCTAGATAGGAGTCTTTTTTTTGGGTTCTAGTTTATGTTGGGGCAATCCAAACAGCTCTAGTGAGTCGAGAAATTCTTGGGGGTCAATGAGTGACTTCTGTTCCTACACAAACCAAATTACATGGCAGATATTGTTTAATTTCTCCTGAAACAATATTTGTGGGTTGGCGAATGACAGTAAAATCATTAAATACACTGGATAACATTATGCACACGGATAATCTTGTCTTTGGGTGGTGTAATCTCATTATTTTCATTCTTTTCTACTCTGTCTTCACCAGTATTTATCAAACACCTGGAGCATTTCTAGGCGACCCCGTGATCCCCAGTGTTAAGAAATTATAGCAACAGTTAATAACATAAATTCACTGAACGTGATTAAAAGGAATAACTGTTACTGCTGTTTCTTGTTATTAAGTCATTAAAACAAAGATTCTTATCATTCGAAGAAAATAACTGGTAAGGTTTATTCTAATCGGTATTAGATTTGACATCTAGAGTTATCAATTTACCTGAATTATGTTGAGAGAATTTATTTTTGATTCTCCTTTTTTTTAATGCTGTTATTTGTAAAGTAATATACTGCTGACTGTTTTTTTATAATATTTATTTAAATAATTCGGCATAAACTGGAGTTAACCGATATTCCAAGTTTCGCCTGTGTGGAAACAAAGAAATAACAAGCAATAAAGATCAACAGAGTTTTATAAGTATTCAAGACGTTATTTATATCAGGTTTTGGAAGTGTATTGTATGAAATCCCCCATATCGCAGAGCCTAGTGCACTGAACTTTTAGTGTAAAGGTCGTGGGTTGGATTCTCACAAGATTATACGTATATTTTATTATTTATGCACGGTGGAAAGAAATCAAATAAACAAGATCGGTCATCAGAGTTTTATAAGTATTTAAATAAACAAACTCATTAAATCTTTCACTCATTGAGTCCATTCCAGTTTCTCATTCTCTTATAAACAATTATATATTTTTAAGATACCATATTTGAATTTATAATATTTTCGTAAAAGTTTATAAAAAATTATGAGTTAAATAGTTGTTAACTCACGAGCTATGTAGTCATTTGTTCTGTATTATTTATTCATGATTAGAATAAGGAGAAGAAACACTCAGTCCCCACACAGAAATTATGGACATGTTTGAGCACTTAGTGGTCATCCTCAGGTTGCATAATCCTAAGTAACCTGAAGATGAACGTAAGTGTTCGAAACTTGTTGTTTGATAAAATCTTTTGTGTTGAGACTAGTGTTTCTTTTGCATATTTATATTATAAATATTCGTTATTATTTATTGTTTCAAATGTTTCAATAGTAAAAATACTATTTTCAAGTATATTTAAATCACTTTGAAGATTTCAGTTTAGCAAAGTTATGGAAATTAAGTTGCTAAAATTTTCTACTAACATTAAACTTCATTATGAGATTCAGTTCATATATCGCAATTTATTTACAAATTACATTATGTTAAACATTATAAAATATAAACTGTCAAAAACCTTGAAATCATACTTCATTCCTTTTAAGTACAGTGCTAAACCATTTACAGACGAGGTCCATGGGATATTCGAAATGGTAGGCTGCCTAATTTATCATTTATCTCAATGTTTTGCCTTAATTTCTACCAGCGTGTTTCTGCTAAGGCCATATCTCCTAAATAGGTTTAACTCGCACAATGATGAATTTTTTATTCTTTTGGTTTATTATGAATCCCAAAATAGTTGATGATAACAAACGCTTTGGAAGCATTTAGTTATTTATCTAGTGTGTATAATACTGAGATAATGAATAAAAAGAATTTTTTTTAAGAATAAAAGTCTGTACATTGAATTTAACAACAGAGATACAATTTAGTAAAATAACGTTTTACTTAAACAACGTAATCTATCAGAAATTTGTAAACTGTCCTCATCAATTACATTAGGAGAGAAATATTGCAGAAGACATCGGAGCTAAGAGTTTTATCTCATCGATGCTTAGTTTAGTATGGGTGTGGAGTTTAACATTTGTTCAATGAACGAAACAATAGAACAATGATGAAGACACATTGTGGGAAGGTTTTCGCGCAATGATGCCTCGTTTGCAGCAGCAAGATAATTTTAAAGAAAAATTGGAAGGAATCTGGACTGATATCATGCTTTCGGCAAAAATTTCTTACGATGTATTCACAAAACAAGCATTTGTAACTAGTCAAACAAATTTGATCATTTACAATCATTTGTGAAACTATATTCAATCAAACTTACAATACATTTTACTAATAATAAATCGATGATATTAAATGTCAAAACATATGCTGTGTTAGGGTTAAATAGCGGATGAAGACATTATTTCTTGGTAGAAAATTAGAACAAAATTTAAAAATGATTTTTTTTTTTATGAAAAACTAAAATCTTCTTTATAAATACCTATTTGGAGAATAAAAAAAAACCCAAAAATTGGATTCCCAATGCTGGGAATCCCAAAAAACCAATGCTGGTTCCCTTTCATCGTTTTTTTCATACAATCGTTTTAATTAAATATTCCTTTTTTATTTAATTGGTTTATAGTTAATTGGATGATATAACAAGAAATATGTTTCATTCACATAGAAACAAACTTTCTTAAGGCTAAAAAGTTTGTATGTCTCTCAAGCGAATGTATGAATCATATTGCAGAAAGAATAAAAGATAATTCTGTTGAACCGGAAGAAACATCAAGGTTGTTAAACGAGATAACAGTAGATATGCTTTTAACAAAATAAAAATATTACAAATAAAGATACTAATATCACAGGAGTAGTAATTTTAACAAACAAGAAAAAGCTTTTAGTCAGACTTAGCTAATGCGCATGCTCCTACTGCAAATCTTAATGTTAAAACAACACTGAAAAATAAATGAAAAATGTATCGGTGGGAAGAGCAAAATGGTCTTTTTGTGAACAGAGTACATTACTTATCAGTCTATGTTTCAATTTATAGTAAATATTCTGAGAGAGAAAATGGTTTCTCTAAAATTATATTTACATAATTACTGAATATTATGCATACAATTAGAAAACTGAAATGAGAATTATCTCTGTAAATAATAAAAATCTCAGATTCTTTGAACCTCTAGCTGAAAGAAAATAATTATTTCTTTTACCATTTTTTTCATTCGTACTGAGTTATCAATCATTCAAAATGAGTAATATAAAAATTATTCAAATTAATTGCTAATTTAGTCTCTAATTATTTAGACAACAATTATTTTTTCCAATAAAGTATCCAAAAATCAATTTCTTTGTGAAGAATATCTTCACGTAGAAATCATATGAGTATAAATTGTAAATTTCAAATGTTCTGGATGATATGTGCTGAATATGATGAATAATTTTGTGTGCTGGCGAAGATTTTGAGATCTATACCCATATAACCATTTGGCATTGCTGAAAGCCGTTTGACACTTACAAGGAGTTCAAATAAGCCTTTATGAGATTCGGCATCTGATTTAAGTAAGAGCGTACCATGTTTTCCGCCTATAGCCGTAGGGCCACTGGCCCTCTATATATGACTGATGCTGCTGCAGCCCCGAGCTAATCCAAACAGCCAATTTATCCATATTACGTATTTCATTGCTACATTTTTTCATAATATTCGCCAACTGCTAACAAAATAAATTTCTTTTCCCACACAGTTCCTTGCTCTTTTTAACTATCTTCAATGTATGTATGCATATTGATAGTAACCAGATTAGCTGAATGGTTAAAGTACTCGCCTCTGAATTGATAGGATTGGGGTTCGATCCCCACCAGGTCCTCGATTTATTCAAGCGGAAGGTGAATAAATCTGAGCATGTCGTCTCTCGGAGAAGGACGTTAAACCGTCAGTCCCGAACCTGTACTCATAATAAAAAATAAATAAAAAATAAAACACTGGGTACTCAACAAGCAAAAGAGAACATAACCGTAAAGAAACCTCCAAACAAACAAATAGTAGACTGCATGTGTTAATCATGTAACAGAGTAAGGTATGCTGCAACAGAAACAGATTTCCAAGTTAATCAAATATTGATCTCTATACTTATGAAATTATTGTAAAAGCAATAGAATAATTATAACAATATCCTTATGTCAATGTAAAAAAAACCATAGTCGAAATAACTATGTATTTGTTTGTCAACAAATTCCTCTCTGTTACTGTACATGTAAAATGTAATAAATAACCAAAATAGTAGTAATAGTAGTGCTAATTGTAAAACAATCATTTTGTAGCCCTGAAGATGACATAAATATATGTCGAAACGTCGGCAAAAGGACTAGTTTCAAATCATTAGATCTCAACCCTCAAAACAAAATTACATCATATAAATATAACACTTGTTCTTCTCAGGGTCAGGGTTAATATACGGAATCACCTTTTTACCAACGTTTCGCCTTTATTTTAAGACATCCTCAGGGCTATTAACTAACAAAAAAAACAAAAAAAAATTGACATTTGTTTCATAATCTAAATATATATATATATATATATATATATATATATTTGTATAAAGTGGCAGCAGATCTTCTTCCATGCATATGTTAATAAATAAATTGTATAAATAATATACTAGTATAATTTATAATTCGTTAAAAGCAAAGAAATCTTTACTCAATTATTTTATAGAACTAAGTTATCATTTCAGGCAAATCAATAATTGCTTATTCATGCCTATTTTGAAATACTACATGGCTGTGAAAGATAAATATTTAAACAGCCATTAAACTTATAATAATTAATAAATTTGAACGGTTTCAGTTTGCTTTGAAACTAAAGTGAATAGCATTAAAATAGAAATGGAGAAACTCAGAGTTAATTAAAAGTCAGAACGTATTCCGGTATCTCACATCTGAAACAAAGTTATTAGTGTACTTGTCTGTAAGCTTCTACGATTCTGCTTGTCAAGTATGATTATCAAGGATGATTAATTAATTAATTGTGTAAAGCTTAACTTTTCAAAGTTGATTTAAAACTTAGTTCTACTTTGTGGGATTGTTTAATTAAATGTTGACACTTTCATAAACAGATAATATTTTAATGCTTACTTGGTCGTTATCTCAACTTCTGCCTTTAAATGTTTAAAATAATTACTTTTGTAACTTTAGGGAATTACATAATACTAATTACTCCGGAGTTACTAGAAGCAACTGTTCTTGATTATGATTTATCATCACAACTTGCAATCCTATGTGCCTTAATACAATTTTTGGACAACTCCTTTTCCAATTGATTCTTGTTAGCAGGAAGTTAGTTCGTAGAATCGAATCTCTCAGTCTGAAGATCGTGAATGCCGAGACTGCGGTTCATTTTAATGAAACCTGTTTAAAAGAAGATCTGCTGCCTATTAATATCAACATATATATATATATATACATGGCGCGCGTGGCAACACAGTTGGTTGCCGGGACGGTTTCCTGCCGTTGTGTTTCCGGCGTGCTTGGTCGCCCATTCTCTTTTCTCCTGAAGACGGATCATCCAAAAATTTGAGTTTGTAAGTGTGTCTCTTTCTCTGTGTGTTGTTTTTCTTCATTTTTGAACTGATATATATATATATATATATATATATATATATAAAGATTTCACATAAACACGTGAAAATAACAATCAATGATCAAACCACAATAAGAAATGGGAAAACAAGACTAAGATCAATCAGTTGGGTTTTTGACTCTGACGAAGACTGCTTGTTACGGTTGAAAGATCTTAGTGTTGTTTTCCCATTTCTTATTGTGGTTTGATCATTGATATATATATAAAACAGATTCAATAATATATCGACCGTTTGATATAATAGGTGTGTTCTCTAATCGGAGTTCGGTTGCCCTAGGCAACGAGAGTTTGATTTTTTATGCTGGAAAATTGACCGAACCCCGATTAGAGTACACACCTATATATATATATATATATAAATCAGTTAGCTTCAGCTACTCAAAGGGACTACTTCTGCCCGATGACGACGACTGTCGAAATATCGTTGTGAGTCTTTTGTGTGTGTCTTTATTTGTTTTTCTCATTCCTGTGTGAACTACATATATATGATCAAACCACAATAAGAAAATGGGAAACCAAGACTAAGATTTTTCAACCGTAACAAGCGGTCTTCGTCAGAGTCAAAAACCCAACTGAAACACTAGGTGCAGAAACATATGCTGAGGGGTTGAGAAAAGTGGGAGAGAAGAGTGGTATTTTGAAACGGTGTAAATTGCAGGAAAGAACCAATCTCCAAATAGGGAAGTTTGGGGAAAGAAAGGAGTACAGGAAGAAAGAGTAAAAAACTATCCGCTAGCTGTCAACCCTCTTAGAAGAGGCTATTGCCCTCGTAACGAAAGTGTCCAGTTTGAAGAGACCGTTACTAATGTTTATAATATTTGATCTATTAAATTTAATTAAAGACGATTCAATAATATTTCTTAACAACATAATATGTTAAGATACCTTAACTAAACCAATTACAGTCTCAACTAATGAGACTGTTTCATCTCATCGTATCAAAGATTTAAATGCACTTAACAGAAAGTATGAGGAAACTTGAAATGTATTGAAAGTATTCAAATATCAATATTCATTAATTTGTTAATGTTGGTATTGTTTAACTTTAATAGATAAAATCTTGTGTTCCTTATTATGTTTATATTTTGAATTACTCATAATGAAGTGTCAAAGATGTAAGTACTTAGAGGCTCTAGAAGGACTGACAATCGGATTTTATCCCATAATCAATTTCAAACCACTGGATTATGCTGATAACACTTTTAGTACCATTGTAATTATTAAAAGTAAAATTGTTACTTTGCTCAGTGAAAATAGGCTTCTAATTGTATTTAAAACTAAAGACCTCATGTCTTTATGCACTATATAAAGACTCAAGTCTTTATATCCATCTCTCGGACAAAAACAACACATTTTGTTGCATTTTTAGTTGTTTCTCTTTTATATTTAATGGTTTATATTTTTTACATATCTACTGATTTCTTTGTATTACAATTTTTAAAGCATGCTAACAGTTTTAATTTTCCATTAAGAAATTGTTTAACAGAAACAGTTTGCAACCCCGTTTTTTGAATAAATTCTAGCCTGTTTTGATGTTTTTTTTCACTTTTATAAATATACAGATTAATACAAACTATAAAAAGGATATTTTCTCCCTTTTTTTTGGGACTTTTGCATTTCAGTATGACCAAATAGACTCAATATATGTCAATAAAAGCTATTAGTTGAATAGTTATAATTAGTTGAAGTTAACTGAAATATCAAATGTTGAATATTTTTATATAACATCATGTTTAAAAATAGTTAGCTGAACCAATAAAAATTACGCACTTATATGAATACTACCCATGGTACGCAGTAATATTTGTATTTCCTTATATTTATAACAACTTGATGAAAAGATATTATATTGCAATTCCATTCTCAGTTTTTCAAATATTATAACGTTAGTTTCTTTTAGAGCTGTTCTTTGAAGTAAATTTCATCACTTCTACTACAAATAAATATTGTTTTCTATTTATTTTTGAAAATTCAAATATTATCGACATTTAAATCATCATAGGAATGAATTACGTTAAAAAGGTGTATGAGAGAAATATTTATTTTTGTAAAAAGTAAGCACTGTTAAGGTTTTTAAAATTTGTTGACTACGTCTCTATATGAACGAAGTTTCATTATCATTACACAGTGTGATATACTACAATACAATTACTTTTATTATGTGGAAATTCAGTTAAGTGTCCTGATACTATGATTTGAATTTTTATATTGAAATTGTTGGTTTTCTTAGTCGTAAATACTTCTAATTGGATGTCATATACGGAAGATAACTCTCTCTAGATGAAATATATAGAGTAATGAAAGTACTGGGAATCGAGATTTCAATTTATAGTTTCCAGAGTTATATACTCTTTGATGACTCTTGGGTCCAATAAAATAGGTTTCAAAAGTTGTGTGTGTGTGTGAGTTGTGTGCGCACATGCATGTCTATTTGTCTATTTGTATTGTATTGTATGTGTTTGTGTGTGTGTGGAGAATATTTTCACTCATAATAATAGTTAAATTAATAACTATTTATTACCAAATTTATATTTAATTTCATATTCAATCTAAGACTGAACAACAGGCTCGCCACTGTTAATGAATTTTCTTAGTGGCACTTTTATCTGAAAAAAATCTCGATTTTTTGCAATTTGCTCGAAACGTGTCTAAAAGATTTTAATTAATGTTGCTGTGGATCTTATTTAAGATATTTAACTTATTTACTGTGTGATTTGCGTGTAAAGAGTCCTTTACGGTAAAATGCTTGGAAACTATTACAGAATATATAGAATAGTACTCTGATTAAGTAGATACGAATATTTAAAAAAAGGCGTCAAATACAGAAAATTAATATTAAACATAGGCCAAAGTGGTTAAGTTTATAGAAGAACACCAAGAGTTCTGCTTTGACAAATAATAAACAAATAACTTGGTATCTATCTAAATGTTATGAATACTTGTTTAGTGATTCCAGTGTTAATATTTTTTACTTTACACTAATTATTTATGATGTGATAATTATAATGATTAGTAATTATTATTTGTGTTCATTATATCTGGAGAACGTTATAAGGAAGAATACATTCATGTTTTAAGTGATTTTAATTTGAGAAGTGTATAAAGAGATGAATATAAATCGTTTCATTTTTTTTTATGTTAAATCATCCTTACTGTTATCCCTACAGAATAAACTTACATTCGGAACTTGACCATTTATTTAATTTATCAATGCTGTTTCTTGAATGGCAAACTTGAGTTAAAACGTGCCGAATGGGTTTTGCCATAGTTCGTGGATGGACAGCACTGAAGTAAAACTTTCCAGCCATCCAAACATTTCACCTCTTTCTTCCTACGAGATAACTTTTCCTACTTCCTTGAAATAACTTTTGTACAACAGTAAAAAAATCTTTCCTTCTTGCAGAGTGCAATGACCCTGGCAGTCATAACTCTTTAAACTTTTAGCAAAAAAAAGAAAGAAACATCATATTGAAGTTTATGGAAAATAGTAACACCTTTGTACTAACTAATTAATATAAAGCAATGTATTTTAAAAGAAAATAGATTAATGATAATTATTTTTATTTAGTTATGATGTTTCGTCCTTTTTTGAGCACAGAAAAAAGTTGTGAACGATAAAAAATAATGAACGATAATCTTTTTATGATTTTGTTATTATATTTTTATTGAAAATGGAATAATTTTTAAGAATTAAATTTGTTATGTTAAGTTGGCACATCTATGGCTGAAGTGTGCTAATCAGTAATATGTCTCAGCTTCGTCGATTGGGTTGCAAATAAAACGTAAAAACTTGTATGTTTTGTGATAAAAATTCCAAAGACCATCTCACAAAGTAAACGTTAAAGCACATATTTTAGTTCGATATTTTCTCATCAGGTGACAAATCTCATATATAATTATACTGAATTATATTCTAGCCAGTTATTAACTGAAACCAACTAAAGAAATAATTTATGAAATGTGGTTTTTAACCTTCTGAGAAAGCGGGCTCTTCGAATATTTTAGGACGTTGATAGAAATGACTCTACAGGCAAGATGCACTAATTATGATCTTTTTTAAATCAGAAAAGAACACACCCCAAAAACCACTAACTCTAATCAACTTCACCCGGACTACGTCACTTCATAAACAAAAATGTAATTCCATCATCAAAATTTCAACACGAAATCATATATTTAGATGCTGAAGAAAATTTTGAATTCTCGGAAATTCTTATTAACTAATGTTTTAATGTAGGAAACCTTATTTTATTGAATAAATCGGTTCTAATTACTAAAATGATTTGTCATTATGTATATATTTATTTTCAATCATAAGTCAGATGCGCGACGTAGCATCGTGATGCCCGCCTCCGCGAGGTCCACCTTGGACACCCTCAAGTTTTGTGGCGAAACTAGGGGGTGACTAAAGGGCAACACGTACATGTCGGCCTGGTTTGATTTATTGGTGTAATGGCTGGAAAGCTAAGGTACACAACGATCAAAACAGGTATATATTTATTATGGAGTTAACCATTTCCCGCTTAGAAGTTTGATCATGGAGTTCATGTACCATACTTAGCATCCACAAGAATTTCATTTGCTTAGATATAAACTGCTAGAATATATTTTAAAAGAAATGGTGTGGCCGTGTAAATGTTTTTTTGTGTTTGTCAATTATGATTTCTATATTATTAAAAATATTTTAATAAAACAATATTGTGTTTTATTCTAATCAATCAATTCGACTTCTATTCAGACTGAAAACGTAAAAAAAACATCGTCCCTTTTTGTGATAGGCGCTGATAGTAATTTGTGCTATTGTATTATATGTACGGTCATTACATCATTCAAGAAAAAAACTATAGCAGATAACCAAACCTATTACAAGTCAGAAAATTCTCAATTATTTTTAAAATTAATTAAGCGTTAAAATATAACAACAAAATTACTATACTTACTTATGATATTAGAATTATATCAGTGAAGAAGTTTTGGTTCAAAAAAAAATTGTAAGAGAAAAGATAATGTGCTGGTTTTTATTTCAGTTTTTTTTTTTATTTTTATTTGTTTTCTAACAAATGTAATTCATTTCTAAAAAAAAAGTTGAAAAGAAATATATAATAAAATACATGTTTACATTTGGGTTAAGCTTTCTATGAAAATGCTGGACTAAGCATGATGCTTTCTAGAAACATTCAGTAGCAGTCTCATTCACCTAATAGCATAGTGACCTTGCTGTCAACCTTTAAAGGGCATCTGTTTCTCTAGGACTTTTCTAAATGCTACACAATTCTCACTTGATCCAGTATTATCCATCCTGCATAATTCTATCCCTTGTTTTTTCAAAACAGTTTTTCTTTAAAAATATATATATATATTCTGTATGGTTTACTTCAAGGGCATTTTTTGAAGTAAGCACGTCGAAAACCCTTGTTTGATATAAACATTCATATTTCTACTATTTCACTATTTTACACTTTTCTTTATCATCTCTGTCAATAAATACACTTCATAATACTGCTATCACTGCTAGACAATTACTTCTCAAATAGACGTTATCAAGTACATTCTATTATAATATTCATTTTTCTTTGTAAATCGTTAAAGTTGTTTAAATAAATACCTCAATTTAACTCCTTTGACCAGACGTTTTTTTTTAAAAAAATTTACAATAATTTTTTACTTTACTATAAGTAAAGTATAGTGATCGTGAAAAAATTCGATCTCGAGATTTTGACGGAATTACATGTTTTGAGGTCCCAGAAGTCGTTTTATGAAGTTTTTACGATGATGTCTGTGTGTGTGTGGGTGGGTGGGTGGGTGGGTGGGTGGGTGGGTGGGTGGGTGGGTGGGTGGGTGCGTGGGTGGGTGCGTGTGTTAGCATTGCTTGTTACCACGCTACGGTCCAGAATCTTTGATGGATCAAGTTGATATTTTACACAAAAATGGGCCCCATTTAGACGAAGATCCCTATTGTTTGGGAAGAATTATGCATGATGGGAAAGTCACTTTTTTTGCCAAAAACCGTTTTTTTAAAAACATTTATTTCTCCTAAACTACTAACCCTAGAGTTTTGAGATTTTGACATTATCTTTGAGGTTTCAAATGCAACAAACGAAAAATATATTCAAAATTTTATATCAACAGGAAATATTTTTTTTTCAATAAAATGTACAAATTTTGACTTATAATTCAATCTCAAACCTTGTGAGAGCGATACAAGCCATACTGTTTGACGGACAAGAATGAAACTATGCCTATAAATAGAACATTATATGGACAATGAGTTGAGATATTTTTTTCTAAAATTACATTCGCTAAAGGGGCGTTACAGTACGATTTGTGTTTTAAGAAAATGTTTTTTTGACGCTAAACGGCTCGTTAAAAAATTATGAAAATTTTACCAAAAATGGAACAAAAAATTAGCAATTCATAAAAAAAAGTCATGAAGTTTCAATTACGGAAAAGAGCAATAACGATATAAAAACTCTTTGTTTATCCTAGACTAAGAGATCACCTGCTATACTTGTCGAATTTTTTGTATTTTTTTACATTGTTTACATTGACTTAGAAATTTTTTGAGCGAATCCACTGAGATAAAATTGATGTTTCTAATGGAAAAATGAAAATATATTATTGACTTATAAGAGATGTAAGAGGAATAATATTGTGCAGGTAAATGATAACGCTCATTAAAAAAAAAATCGTATATATGTTATTTGACAAAGGGGAAGGAAAATGATCTTATTAAATACTAAGAAGCCATAAAATTCCCAGTATAATAATTCTGTTAAAAACCAAAAATGTAAAAGATAATTCAAAATATAAATCTTTCGTTTAGAGATTAATAACTGTAATTATCGTACATCTTTAATTAACAAATCACCTTAAAACAACATTTTCTTCGCTGTTTAAGATGTTTTTCAGAGAAAAAAAGGGTATTTTACTGTTTCAAATTTGAAAATTTTACATTAATATTCAATGTAGAAGGATGTTAAGTAAACGATGTAAGAAATCTACTGGCTATTTGAACAATAGCCATGTTCTCTTGTAGGATAATATTTCTTTTCAAGAAATGTTCACATTGGTTTTTCAAAAATGATATTACTGCTGTAGTTATACTAATGAAATTATTTGCAAATAATAAATTATTTGTGATGTACAAAAATAAGCTTATAAATTGATATGTCCTTCAATCACTATCTGTACTACCTCACGAATGCAATGCTAATAATTATATCCCATTTAGATATTTATGTTATGCTTAAATGATACGTTATGTTTTATATACTCAAGAAATTTGACATTGAGTTACTTATAGTAAAGTAGAGTGTAGGCCACTCCAGATTTTTTTATTTTTGAAAGTTAAAAGTCATTAACGTCGTAAAGAAAAACATTTTTTTGAACATATACCAAACCACTGTAAAATAATATTTCATTAAAAAATAAATAAAATAAATCGTAGAAATTAATTATGTATGACATAGATTATTAAGAAAGTAAATTTTATATTTATATATATGGAATAAGTTGCTTCAAATCATTTGAAACTTATATAATTTCGGATCGATCTAAAAAAAAACTTATACAAATTAAACGTACTTTACGCACAGTTAAGTAGGTAAATTATGTATATTTTTAGGAAGAGCACTCCAGTTTGGGGACAATTTTTCATTAATTAACTGTTATAAATGCAAGGTTAGCATTAGTGTATACTTATAACTAATGCTTACATATTAAGAATTATGCAGCATTATGTGCACTATAACTTGCATTAGTGTGTACTTATTATCTGGTCTTGTTATTAGTTTTCAGAAATAATAATTAAAAAAAACATGTTATGTGACCCAACTTAACGCTTATGGTATTTGAAATTACCAAAAGTAAAAGAAGTTTATTTTATTCATTATTATGTGAAAAACATTTATTTAAAAAACCTGGTAGCTCAATACAGAGGGGAAAAATTACAATGACATTGACTACAATTATAAACCGTGTTCATTAAATGCAGGTATTACAGTTCTTCCCTTGATCATTAATACTCAATGAAGAAACTTAATACTTTCCAATGTTCAACAGTATCAAAGTCTCTTCACAGTCTATGCAAATGATATTAACAAGTTCATTAGAGTTTTTTCCTATTCCTGTGCTATTCTGAGCGCAGGAAAGCCTCATGGAACTCAACGAGAGCTTCATTTAGTAATCTAAGAAAACTTCTTACTTTGTTAATTATATGACGTGATTATAAGGCTATTAATATCAAAGCTCATGTAACGATGTGTTTCAGATTACCAAGTTTGCTGGTAACGTTCCAATAAACTATTATTAGATGTCAACAGTAATTATATTATTAAATACATTTACAACTTAAATGCACAAATGTGATTATACAACTTGGACTTGATGGGTAACTTAAAAAGTTTTTGCGGGCTAGATGTCACCCCTGGGTCGTAGATTGTACAACCCTGGTCACAGTTGCTTCTCTACTATCAAACATTCCCCACAGGTCAAAACATGTCCTGACTTTTCACATTGTGACTTAGCGAACTTACTCTCTGGAGGTTTACATATTGTATAAAAACTCAGCAAATAAATTAAACGACCTAAGAAAACAAAGTCATAAAATTATATTTAATATTGATAAAAGTATTGACCGTGAAGTAGAAACAAAATAAAATTTATCCGGTGAGTAGTCAGTTCTTCAAGTTCAAATTAACCTCTCATTGCCAACGTTTCAGTTTTTATTTCAAACCTTTTTCATAGGCCTACAAAACTAAAGAATTATAAAAAATAATGCATTATTATTACTATTATTATATAGTATTATTTCCAATATTTCCTCTGGTTTGCCATGAAAAAGGTTTTAAATAAAAACCTGAACGTTGACAATGAGAGTTTAGTTTGTACCTCAAGAACTGTCCAAGTCATGATAGATTTTATTTTGTTATTTATATTGACAATTCATAAAAATAAGAATAAGCAGTATTTTTGAAAATAAATGTTAATATTAATATTAATAATCTATTTTTATGATTCCAATGATGTTTTTCTCTTTCCTTTATCTATTAGATGGCTAGGAATTTTTCCCATTCTTTTACAAATTTAACCATTGTCATACATATATATATATATATATATATATCTTCTCGAGTTTTCTGATCTGACACTTTCATGTATGGTACTAAGTGCAATAAATCTCCAAAAGATTTGCTTGTAAGTTCAATTTCATTGATAGATACCATCCAATTTAAAAATATAAAACCAACGTTTCAGTCATTGTTGACCATCTTCAGGGTGTAATAATAGATAAAATCACTGAACAAAAGCTACTCACTCCACAAAAGTAAAAGTTATATCCTACATACTTTAAAAGAGCTTGAAATTAACAATGAATAAGATAATACTACAAAGTAAACATAAATTGGCAGGTTGCACATTGGTTTTATAATATAAATGTTATCCTTTCATTCTGATATCCCTAGGGCAGGGGTGGGGAACCTTTCTTGGAGGAAAGACCATTTTAGCACCGTCCACTTCCCCATAAGGCCACCAAGAATAGATAAGCAAATTCTTATATAATAGTTATATTGTAAATTATTTGATCTATCATTATATTACTAGATCAGTACATCTAAATCTGTTTTTCATCTTTCAAAAGATTCAGTAGTGTCCTTACTGCCTTCGTTTATTACATTTGTTAACCCAGGAAAATTATTTTCCATAAGCTTAGACTTTTCAAGTAATGATTAATGAATAGTCTTCTTCCTAAATGCCAGAATTTTTTTGTCTTTATTACCATAATTGTAATTCTTTATATTATGAAACATTTTTCTCAACAAACTGTAGAAGGCCGCATTTCACGGTTCAAAAGGCCACATGCGGCCTTAAGGCCGCGGGTTCCCCACGCCTGCCCTAGGGTATCCTCGCTCTGCAACTCCAACTGCTGTCTCTGCTGTGCCTGTCTCATAAATAGTTTTAACATATTTCTGAAGCTTGTAGTTTGATGATTCATGTTGGGTCTTCGTTCTAAAATGTTTAGGGCTTCCAATATCACTAGTCTGTTTTTTTACTTTTTCATAGTATAGAACCTCTGTGTTGTTTACTAACATCTCTCGTGTGAGTTTGACTTCATGGGTAACAAGTCTATGGTCTATAGTACCACCTGCTGCCTGGTGCATAGTAAGACGTCGGGACAAAGTTGTACAACCCTGTAGATTATTACACCCTGAAGAGGGTCAATCAATGATGACTGAAACGTTGGTTTTATATTTTTAAATTCAAAGGTATCTATCAGTTAAATGGATATTACAAACAAATCCTCTGGAGATTTATTGCACTTAGTACATAACGAATGGAAGTGTCAGATCAGAAAACTCGAGAAGTTATATCGAAAAATCATTCATAGAGAAATTGCCAAGAAATATATCTGTGCATGTATTAACTAAGGTCTGCTACCTATTTATATATATTCCTTTTTTTTAAATCATTTCATTTATTATTATTATTTTTATTATAATTATTGTTTGTATTCTCAGTTTTATTTTATTCTATCATAGCTTAGTCCGTACTTTTATTTATGTATCAATTCTCTGTTCGTCCCTCAATTTTTTCTTTTATTTATTTATTGTTTTCAGATTCCACTAATTTAATTTAATTATAAATTGATTCCTGTCTACCTTATTTTCTGTGACCGGGCGCGCATGCGGCAACACTGTTGGTCTCCAACCGTCTCTGAACCAGTGCGCTTGGTTTCCCTCTCTTATCTCTCCTGAAGACGGTTCAAACCAAAAATTAGAGACTGTAAGTGTGTTCTTTTGATTTCTCTATGTTTTTTTGTCTATATTGAACTATATATATATAATATATTAGTTCAAAATGGAGAATATTTTCCATTTAAAACTCATACATGAGTTCAATGATCTTGCAAATGATTGAACACTATTGTTAAACCAAATAAAAGTCTTTAACTACTGAAAATGATGTAGATTGCGAGGATATGAAGTGAAATCAGGAAGTCGTATATACAAGTTATGGGGACATGAATAACGAGGCAGCTTGTTTTATTGAACCCTTGTGGTTCTAGAACGAATGGTCGTTCAACTGACAAATACTTATTTCAAACAAGATTTATCTTTTCATTTCTTAATTGGCGATATTTTTAGTTGAAATTACTTCTCTGTTTTGGCAAACTTAAGGCCAATGTAAAAGGATTGAAGTTGGGGAATATTTCACAACGCCACATCATTTTCAATGGCCGTTGAAAAGAAGAGTACTTGGACTTGGTCCAAATAATTTTATTCACCAAGTCAATGATACCAGGCGGTCTAAAATTCAAATTAAATTCACATTTTTGTGCCTGTCAAAATTTTTAAAAATATATCTAGTTAGGCTAATTTTGAGAACCTCATGAATTTGGAAACACAAATATAAATTAATATTCAACCTTTGAAAGAGATTGGCGTCACACATTTAATAAAGAGAAATCAATAAGGAACCAAAAGTTTTATTTAGTACATTTCATAAAATTTTTTTACTTATTCATTTTTCTTTATTATTCTTTCATTGTTATTAATTTTCCTTTTATAAGCTATTATTCTTTATTTACATGTATTTATTTATTATTTTTTGTTATAATTTGTTTTTTATCCTTATTTCCTCTCCGTTGGTAAGTTGGGTACACTGATTGAGTGTCTCTTGAATGATAGTAGTGGCCTCAATATAGTAGTGAGTTTCTGTGATCTCTTTTCCACACATACCCACACACGCACAAAAACACACACTCACACAAACAATAGCCATATATTAAATAGACACATACTTTATATTCAAAGGAAATTGAATTTCACACATACATTGAATTAAGTTAATACTTTGTCAAATACTAAGTGAAGTTGTACTCGTAATTTGTAAGTAGTTTGTGGGTTGTTTGGAGTTTTCTTAGTTCTTTTATAAACTTGTGCAGATACTAACTCCGTCACTTCAAATACACTTCTCCTGCTTAATTTAAGTTTCAGCTTCATTAATTGCAAATTTATTTTGTCTTAAGTTAGATTTCTGTAGTTTTTTAATTTACTCTTTTCTTATTGTTTGTTTGAATGTTTTGAGTAACTAACCTTTGAAGTCAAATTCTTTTCAAAAATTATCGAATGCTAGCTTTGATTAAATGAAAAATGTTCTTTTTGCTACCTTATTCTCTGAAGAGAGCTTTATAGAACAAATAATATTACAGACGACAGAACAACCTATCTTAATTTAGTTATATAAGTAAATAAATGGTCAATAATTATTAAATATTTATAGCAATATTCTTATCTCTTCTCCCTTAGCACTGTTGTAAAAAAAATGAACTTAGGTGTTCTTTTTTTTTAAATCCTTTTACTTTTGCATTATAAATAAATTCCTTTATAAATATTATATTTTACATAATCAGAAAAAGTTTACTATAAAAACAAATTTATTTCGAGGATTTTAATATTTACATATTTGAGGTGTATATGTAGTGTGTGTGCTGTTTATGTATGAGTGCATGTATGTATCGTTTATTAGTAATAATATTTTTAATTAGAATCACAATACCTATTATTGACCATTTAATGATAGTTTTATTTATATCATAATTAACATACATGTCTTATAAGTATATTAACAAATGAGTTGCCCTCGGGATAAAACTCAGCAGCATAATGTATCCTCCTTAGTTACCATATGAAATGCCATATAAGCACTATCTCGCAGTTAATCGCAAAATGATTAATAGACGGGACTGCACGTTTTGCAAATTGATTACTTGAAGGTGTTCATGGCTAAGTTCTGTGTGGTTGCTTGGTTACTGCTTTGGCTACGGACGTGTAATTCATTTGCGCCCTTTAGGACCTGAAATAAACAACTTATCCCTCTCCCCTTGTGCCTCGAAACACTTAACCCTTTAGACGCAATTTATCATATTTTATATTAAGATATGTATATATCAATTTTTCGTAAAATAATTTATTTCAATACTTAATATCGTTATTGTAATATTAAGTATTGACTCACTTACACAAACTGCAGTTTTTGTGACATTATCTAAAAGCAAAATTAAAAAAAAATTCAAATTTCACCTCAGAAGCTCTTATTTAAATTAAAAAAAGACTATAGAAAAAATACTTAAATCACGAAATGTAATTTTTTGTCGAATGCTGGGAAATCTTAAATCGGAAGAAATTAATTTCTGAATAAAAAATAAGTTAAACAAACTAAATACTGAAAAAGAAACATTTAGAAAGACACAAAAACTGAAAAGTAAAGAAAATTAGATTCAGAGAAATTTACTGTTGATTAATCTGCGCGATTGATCTTTATTAGAGCGAAATGATAAAGAAAATGATATCAATAAACAAATAGTTTAAAAGATCTTTAAAATACAGATTTATTTTACATAATCACTTATATTACATGATATATTATTAAATTTATACATATATCATAAATTTAATCATTCATATAACATGCTATATTATGTTATATATGTTGTAGTAACATATGTTATATATCAATGATATAATATGTAATCATTTTTATGATTACATAAATTTACTGAATTAAAAAAATATTTTTCTAAAAGACCTTAGAAAAAGACCCCTGCAATTCGTTAAAACTGTTAGTTCTGTATAACACGGCATCACATAACTTGGATGTTCAAGTTATTGTAATTTTTATCTTGTGATATCAATCTTGTGAAAACGTCTTAGTACCGGTGTGCTTGGTTTCCCTCTCTTATCTCTCTTGAAGACAGTTTAATCCAAAAATTAAAGACTGTATGCCTCTGTTTTTTTTTTAATTACTCTGTTTCTTTATCTGCATTGAACTTTATTTATCCATTTCTGATCGTATTTTCTTCGAAAAGGTCTATATATATATATATATAATATATATAATATATATATATATATATATATATATATATATATTAGTAAAGGTAGGAAGCAGACCTCCTTTTATGCACATTGTATTAAAATCAATTGACTTGATTGCACGTATCTTTTTCTTATTGAGTTCTTCAAATCTCTTAGCTAATTTTCTTTCTTCAGGGTTGAGTTTATGGATAATTTGAGCAAGCTACTTTTAGATATCACTATTTATTACAGGTTGCAATTATTCTATGAATTAAATTCTATGCAATGTAACAGATGAATTAAATTAACCTAAATTATTGACATGTTTTGGTTGTCTTCTTCAACCATCTTCAGAATGTTTTGATATTGTTAACTACCAAACAGGAACCTACCCTATTGGAAACTGTGAAGTCCAAAAACACTCGTACATAGGAATGACTTCCACCACCCTGTCTCGCCGTCTAACCATGCACCTTGGAGCGGGAGCAATACGAGAACACACAACTAAAATGCATAACCAAGAACTCACAAGGAAGATGTTAACAGAAAACCCCGTAGTGCTCAAACAAGAACAAGATCAGGGGAGGCTACAAATAATTGATGCACTTCTGATTCTGTAAAACAAACCAGAATTAAACCAACAGCAAACAGGATGCACACGGCAACTAAAACTACTAGGAAGAACAACCCACCCATCATAATTTGTTTTTTTTTAACTTTTCACAATCATTTTTATAACTTTTGAAACCATACTATAACCAAGTTTAACTCTAAAGTAATTTTTCCTTTCTATTACGTTTACATACCTGTTTGGTAGATAACAATATCAAAACATTCTGAAGATGGTTGAAGACAACCGAAACATGTCAATAATTTAGGTTAATTTAATTCATTCTTTTTATTTAGAATAATTACAACTTATAATAAATAGTGATGTATAAAAGTAGCTTTGCTCAAATTATTCATGAACTCAACCTTGAAGAAAGAAAATTAGCTAGGAGATTTGAAAAACTCAATAAGAAAAAGGTACGTGCAATCAAGTCAATTGATTTTAATACAATATATATATATATATTCTCAAAAAATTGTTCTTGACCTCTTCTATTCCATTGTATGTTTTGTTTTAAAGGGCTAGGTCATATATAAGAAAATAAACTCCTTCCTAGGCCAACGTTTTGATGTATTTGTACATCATTCTCAGGGCTAAAATTAGAGTAAGAACTGTAATACATTTACCAAAACATGTAGGTTGAAGATTGTTTAGGTAAATGTATTATAGTTCTTAGTCTAATTTTAGCCCTGAGAATGTTGTACAAATATTTCGAAACGTTGGCCTAGGAAGGAGTTTATTTTCTTTTATATGAACTAGCCCTCAAAAACAAAACACACAATATATATATATATATATATATATAATATATATATATATATATATATATAAAATATATGTTGAAGCCAGATAGTTATTGAAAAGACGAGCCAATCCTGTTACGTATTACTTTGGGCACTTCTTATTGGTTGTGGGTTTTTTCGTTAAACAGTTTCTCCTTAGCACTCCGTCTGCTCGGCCGCCTCAGCCTTCACTCCAGGAAGGGCTCGCAGTCCCTACTTAATTTTCCAATAGAGTTGGATGAAGGTCTTGCGTCCTGGCTTGAAGTGTACTCGTCGAACTCGGTGTTATATGGCTTAGTGGTTTTCATTAGATACTGGTTGTTGGTATTCTGTAGATTCTATTGTTGTGGATGTAGAACCTTTCCCCGTCGGTTTCCTAACACGCTTGCCGCATCCGCCGTCCTTCCTGGAGAGGGCTCGCAGTCCCTACTTTAATTTCACAGAGGGCAGAATGGCATAGCGTCCTCACGTAGAAGAATTCCTCGTAAGAACCTGGTCCGGGCTATGGGCATTATGAGTTGAAGTTGAGTGTGTGTGGCGTTTGTCATTAGACCCCTTTACTGCAGTGTTTTCTTGAAGAATGCGTGCGCCTTCTCGTGTCGTTGCGACCGGTTTCGACCGTTCCTCGTCATTCTCAAGCTGGTGGGTGGACACCCACCAGCTTGAGAATGACCGAGGAACGGTCGAAACCGGTCGCAACGACACGAGGAAGGCACGCATTCTTCAAGAAAACACTGCAGTAAAGGGGTCTAATGACAAACGCCACACACACTCAACTTCAACTCATAATGCCCATAGCCCGGACAGGTTCTTACGAGGAATCTTCTACGTGAGGACGCCTATGCCATTCCTGCCCTCTGTGAAATTAAAGTAGGGACTGCGAGCCTCTCCAGGAAGGACGGCGGATGCGGCCAGCGTGTTAGGAAACCGACGGGGAAAGGTTCTACATACACCCACAACAATAGAATCTACAGAAAACACCAACAACCAGTATCTAATGAAAACCACTAAGCCCATAGTAAACACCGATTCGACGAGTACACTTCCAAGCCAGGACCCAAGACCTTCATCCAACTCTATTGAAAATTAAGTAGGGACTGCGAGCCCTCTCCTGGAGTGAAGGCTGAGGCGGCCGAGCAGACGGAGTGTGCTAAGGAGAAACGTTTAACGAAAAACACCCACAACCAAAGAAGTGCCCAAAGTAATACGTAACAGGATTGGCTCGTCTTTTTCATATATATATATATATATATGTATAGAAGAGAGAGCAAGGACAAAGAGTACATCCTTATTCCATAGTCAATTCATATCATTAGAGTTTCTAATTATTTCAGTGATAATGAATCTGGCAAGTATTCCATATAGCATTGTTGCAGAAATCGTTTAAAATATAGGAAGAATGTTGTTTCAGTATTGATGGACTAAATAGTTGCTTAAGTTTTGTCTATTATTTGATAAAATACAATTAAACTCTAAAAAACAGACACTTTACCAACTTTTTAGCCTTTTAATGAATAAAGTTTGTTTGGTTTCATGTTTATAACAAAACAAGCAATAACCAAAGGTCAAAGTTACTTTCATAACTTCTAAGACAAAGGAAATTATCTGCACAGCAGGTAATCATTGAGGCAATTTGGCTAAATTCAAACTGATGAAAGTTTGTTATGAATTTTTACTTGAAAGCCTGAAAGGTTACTTGTCAACCTCAGCAGCTGAAGGCTGCTTCTCTTTCTTGTTTAATAAACCTTTCTTCCCTCTATTTCTTTATCAATCATTTCTTAGTTCCCTTTGAACCTGTTCAGCAGAGTGTTTCAATTCAATCTGAAATATTTTACAATTCATAAAAATACTGTGTAGATACTCTTACTAATATTATAGCTAGATATTAATAAAATATGTAATTTATTTTCTTTGTCTTCATTTATGTAGAATAATTGAATAAAATTTTCAATGTTGATTTTAAAGAGATTTTTTAATAATAAAAACTTTCACTAAGATCGTATAGTTATACACTAAAGTGGAGGGTCTCTTGACTCTTTTAATATCTTACTGAACTATTCTGATCAGCTCAACCAGCAGGTCTTTGAAACTATAACTTCCATGACTTCATAATGGAAAGGTAAATCCGTAATTTTTTTTAGTAATTGGTAGAGAAGAGAGCATCATTAGTTGGAAGAAGATCCAAATGATCCAGTTTTCTTCGTGCAGTCTATTTCTACCTAGGTTAGATTAGGTTGCAGTATTAATCTCACAAGGGTATACACGTAGACTGTGCATTGGCCCTTTGTGATACCACACAATGAAGATTAATTCTACAGGGGGAGTCCTAAATTTTGCATAACTCAAGTGTATTTAGAGTAGGGATCTTTAACGAGTACATGACAGCGTACAGGCTCGGGACCAACGGTTTAACGCCCTTCTCCGAGGGACGACATGCTCAGATTTATTCACCTACCGCATGAATAAATCGAGGGTCAGGTGGGGATCGAACCCCGATCCTATCAGTTCAGAAGCGAGTACTTTAACCAATGAGCTAACCTTGCACTCTTATTTCTACCTAATTCATATAACTCTGAAACCAATATTGTATCTTCAAGTACAATAAAACTACCTAATTGCTTTAAAATACAGAAGTTTTTTTAAACACCTCTAATCAAAACAGTTCGAAAGGTCTGATGCAACCACAACAGAAATTAAGTCACTCAGAGAAGGTAATGTTTCATATTTATTAAATGAACAAAGCCCATAGTTATTATTTATATAATTATGTATCTCTTGGAAGCTTACATGACATATTGACTAATATATCATCATGACAATTCTGAAATATAATATTGTTATCAAGAAATAATAGTTTACATTTAGGGCCTCTATATTGAATATCCTATAAAGATATTTATACTTTTCAATTGAAAGTAGCATTCAACGTTATTATATTAATGAAGAAAAGATATCAGTATGCCAAACAGACTGTTTCTATTTAAATCTTTGCAGTAGAATATTATGCCCAGGACAGTTTCAAAAAATAAATTACGTGTTCAGATAGGTGTCTTCAATTTTGTGAGTTTATTTACAATATTGACTCATTTAATTATTTAGTCTGATGAAGGAACTTTGAAACCCAATAGAACCATTTATCACTACAATGGTAGTAACGCTGGTGAGAAATATCTTAATATTACAAAAGAATGAGCATAAATTCTGTGGTTAATACTGATGTTGTATTACCTGACAGAGGTGTTGCAAGCACAGTTTTTTTTTAAGGCTCAGATGCAGGCGATTTGAAGGGTAGCATAATTTAGAAAGCAAATTTGCCAGCTGCTCATCAATCTCGCTCAGGTGAAGGCTGTTTTCTTTAGCAAGATTGGACTCCATATCATCAGCAAACCTTTACTGGTTCAAATCACTCATGAGCTGTACAAAAGCCAATTAGAGAGCATGGAGTACCCTTTGTTAATTGGAGTTATTTTTTAGGACAATTTTAAAAAATAATACCGTCCACAAAGCATAACCACGTACTCAGTATTCCTTGAGATAGGCAGTTGTGACTACTTGTGAACGAATTGGTTTTGAAACAATACCAAATGTTAATCGAACTGTTTCGTAGCTTTCTAAACAATGGAGAATATTTTGACATTTAGAATTAGAAATGTGTATGATATAATTTTATTTCCGTTTAATTTCTTTCAAGAATATGCTAGATAAAACTACTAGAAGTCTCCAGGTTAGTCTAACTAAGAAATAAATACTTATTTTCTATTCTTACAGACCTGCTTTCACTTACTGTATTAAACTTAAAAACATTAAACCGTTCAAACAAATTAAAACTTGGAATAGTGAAAATGCTTTCACCTAATTTTGAACAATCTACAACAACAACGTTTAAAGTAGTCATGAATTTATAATGTATGTCTTTTGAACACTCTGTAAACTGCATACTACGAGTTGTATCTGAAAATTAGCTAATAATAATAAAAATTGTTGTTACTGCTGCAACAACACTATACAATATTTTCTATTTCATCATGTTGAAAAAAACATATGCTATTTCTCTTTATTTTTTCAATTCTATGTTAAAATATTTTTTTCTTTAAAAAAACTATTATTAATATTACTATAAATCAATTACTATTTATTTAAAAAAACCTGTTTAATATCATTGCTAATCATTGCTTGTTATTCGTTCTGAACTAATATAATGAGATTAAAATTTCCATTAAATTAACAATAATATAAGTTTTTACAACATGAACTAAAAGCAGTTTCATACTTATATATCATAAATCTAATAAAAGTTATACAATAGCACTTTTTGAATGTTATATTTCTAATTTTTCTTTAACAAATGTGTCAATATTTGATTTCAGTTGTTTGAGACGTACCTTCAGTTCGTGGGAATAGCTCTTACTAATGCGCAGGTCATGGAAATGTCAAGGAAGGAGTACGACCGAAATAGGGTTAGTACTTGTCATGAAATTACATACAATATCTATATAGCTTCTATAGTTTTCTACTAATAATTCATTTATGTTAATTAATTAATTAATTAATTTAATTAGTTAATTAATTAATTGAGTTATGAGTAATTAAATTAATATGAGCCAGAATATACATATATATCCTCAGTCAATTTACTTCTTCTCCTGAGAGCGACCGTCATGGATGTTAAAATATTTACAATTGAGTTGAGTTATATATATATATATATATATATATATATATGATAAAAGTGTCGACCGTGGAATAGAAACAAAACTAAAGTTTATCGGGACTCGGTCAATTCTTCAGGTTCAAATTAAACTCTCATTGTCAACGTTTCGGTCTTTATTTAAAACCTTCTTCCTATGAAGAAAGTTTCAAATAAAGACCGAAACGTTGGCAATGAGAGTTTAATTTGAACCTGAAGGACTGTACGAGTCCCGATAAACTTGAGTTTTGTATATATATATATAAAGATTTCACATAAACAGTCAGTTAGGTTTTTCACTCTGACGAAGACCGCTTGTTACGGTTGAGAGGTCTTAGTCTTGTTTTCTCATTTCATATTGTGATTTGATTTTTGATTGGATATTATATATACATATTTATATAAATGATCAAACCACAATATAAAATGGGAAAAAAAGACTAAGATGTTTGAACTTTAACAAGCGGTCTTCATCAGAGTCAAAAACCCAACTAAAACACTAGGTACAGAAACATCTGCTGAGGGGTTGAGAAAAGTGGGAGAGAAGAGTGGTATTTTGAAATGGTGTAAATTGCAGGAAAGAACCAATCTCCAAATAGGGAAGTTTGGGGAAAGAAAGGAGTACAGGAAGAAAGAGTAAAAAACTATCCGCCAGCAGTTAACCCTCTTATAAGATGCTACTACCCTCGTCAAGAAAGTATCAAGCTTGAAGAGCCCGTTACTGATGTTTATAATATTTGATCTATTCAATTTAATTAGAGAGGATTCTATAATATTTCTTCACAACATCGATTTTTCATAGGAAATAAATTTAGCTCCTGTCCAATCATATGATGATTTTCATTATTTATATCCAAAAAAAAAAGACAATACTCTTTTCTTGTATACTTGTTGTATTGGTGTTGTTTTACACGTTTATTAGAATGTCTTTACTTGCGTTCCTTCCTTCGAATTGGCTAGATCTCTCTCACTTCGTCCTCACGTCTTCTAGGATTCTACAGATGACGAAAAGCAGTTCGAAATATTGAATTGAGTAAGTGTGTATTTTCTCTTTTTTCTGTTTCATGTTTTGTGTAATTTAGAGTTATATATTATAAATGATATAAATATTACCCTTTTTAATCAGTAATAGATAACTAAATAAATATAATTACATTGCAAATATCGTTTCTAATAAACAAAATTGTTTCTATTTTAGGTTTTATAACCTAAAAGCGTAAATGCGCAATTTCAAATGCATCTGAAACCCTGTTTAGGACTTAAATAGGAGCTTTACTTGAGACTTGAGTTTTAAATAACTCTTTTGCAATCTTTAGTTTTATTAATCATAAAAAATTGAAATTACATACTTTATATTGAATATTTCATTATAATACGGAGGCACAGTATTGTGGTAAAAGTTTGTGAAAATTAGTCAAGTAATGGATTACTTTTGAAAACCGGAAATAGAAAGGGTTGTATTTGTTTCAATTTTGCTTTGATATTCATTTACAAGTAAACTTTTTACCACTGTATAATTTAATCATAGTTAATGCTTAAGTTTATTATTTTGCAACAATTAAATTATTGCTTTGCAATTAAGGATTTGATTTTTATTGATGCAAATCAAATCAATATTAGATTTATTTAATATTGTCATTTCATGCTAGTGAACACATTCAGAATATATTTCTATTAATTGGTTATGATTTAATGATAATATTATTCAATTAAGTCGTATGATTTAATAAATATTTTTTGATATGAATTGGACCAGAAGAAGCTACTAACGAGAATCGTAACACTCATTGACAGATAATTGTCATCAAATCACTAAATGAGTTGAAAGGAATTAAATGTGTCATCTGCTGGATTACCAGTGAATTAGAATTTAAGTGCTTAATTATATCATCAGTTTGTTCCAGTAATTATTTAAAAAAGATAACTAAACCATTAAATGCTAATATTTTTAAAAATTATTTGTTTTTTTTTTATAAATGTTTTATTTTAAATTATGAGGGTGCTTGCGGCTTTTTTTTGTAATAAATATCTTAAAATATGAAGTATGTCAACTGAGAATTATAATGGGTTATTGATTATTATATTCCTTTTATAAAGAAGTTTACATTCGATTGAAATAATGTAAAAAGTATCAAATTCTGATCAAGACTTCTTGTATCAGGACATACTACATACATACACTAAACTGAAATTTTTAAGTCTCTAGAATCATGAGAACAGCTGAAAAAATATTCCTGATTTGATTTTAAATGCGATAAGACCCTATTCTATTTAAACAATATAAACAAAAGGTTTTATTTTTAACACCGGAAACAGAAGGTGTTGCATTTGTTTCAATTTTGTTTTCATATTTATTTACACGTAAACTTTTAACTATTATATAATTTAATTATAGTTAATGCTTAAGGTTATTTTTTTGAAATAATAATAATTTACATGGTTATACTCGTATTGTCAGTTTGTCCTTGTTAGTCTTTACCTGAGACTTGCGTTTGAAATAACTTTTTTGTAATCTTTAGTGGTATTAAGTTAAAAAATTGAAATTACATATTTCATATTGAATGTTTCATTATAATACGGAGGATTTTTTCTCTCCGTATTATAAAAAAACATAAGCAAACCATTAAGCAAATGCTAATAATTTTAACAATTATATTGTATTTAAAGTATTCATATCTTAATGAATGAAATTTTATTGAGTTTTGCGAAATGGTGTGGTTTGTTGAGGGATAATAAAATTGTATGTACCTTGCTGCCCTCCCACCTATTCGTTTACATATTATATAGCATTCTAAGAGTAACACAAAAGAACTCGAGGGACATCGAAATATCAAAATCAATTTCTTCATCAAAATTTTACTTACAATAGTAAAACACAGTGGCTTGTGGGTTTCAATATTCATTGAATAAAATGTTTATCATCGGAGCGGTGGCGTAAGGATAATGCTCCGACTAAATACATAATGCTCACTGGACCGATCTCATTTTCAAACAAGCTTGAAGAAGTAGTAACTAAACAGTGCAGCATGAGTACTTGTGTGCCAGTAACCCATTTCACTATTTCTCTCATTAATATAAATTAGATTCAAGCATGCAGAGAAACCACTGGGTCACTAGAGGGATTTATTCAAAAGAAATAAAATACAAATTCCAACGCTGAGTTCATCCTAATGCTTCCTTAAAATTAAATTAAATCTTGCCCTCGTCTTATTAAAGAAAATATTAATGCTTATACCTTAATCATTATTGTATTACCATTTTTTATTAAACTTAAAGAATATTTCATTTTCATAAATGCAGTTTAATCTTCATTGTTATAAGTATATTTTCTGCATATTCGTTAAAAAATTACATTTATTTGTTTATGTTGTCACTAACGCTTTAAAGTCCATGGTTATATTTTGTTAAACCTTCACCCAATATAGAGGTATGGTTAGGTTAGGTTGCAATGACAGTATCACAAGAGAACACACATAGGCCACAACATTCGCTCTTTGTGATATCACACAGTGTACATTCTACATTGGTACTCCTAAGTTTTGCTTGACTCAAGTGTATTTAGACTAGGAATCTTCAACAAGTACCTGACAGCGTACAAGTTTGGCAGTGACAACATAACGTCATACTCAAATTCATTTCATGACTGAAACCAATTTAGGGAGCCAGAATATGTTTAGCAAATGGTTTTGAAACTTCTGTAATAGGGTTCACCGTTAGAGTCAGAATCAATTTTGCCATTGTTTTTACTTATTAATATACCTAAAAACTTTACATACGCATTTCGAACTCTGAAAGCCACTAGCTGTCCAATAAAGTCACATATCATTATGTGACAAGTTTTCGTGACAAGTTCTACCTGGGGGTGTAAAATGTACTAATGACATTTTGTTATACTGCATTTATTTCCTTAAGATCAATTTATCACTTTCCAATGTACACATCACCCAATTAACAGTCAATTCATAGTAATTTTCTATGTCCATTCAGAATTTCAGAGGACAAATGTTTAAATTTACTACCTATATTTTATGCATGTAGACTCCTATATTATTATGACCTGGAATTTAGCTTCTTTATTTTTTGTTGAAATGCAGGCATTTAATAAAAACCAATCAGTATATCCTACACTCAGTATAACTATAAAAAAATATCTGGATTAGTACGATCATACGTAGGATCATATACGTTCAACTTTACTATAAATAGACATATTATCAAACTCATTCATAATCTTTTAAATTAATCATTGATTATGAGTTTACTTTTATGTAAATTGAATGCAGACGGCTCTAAATTTTCCAAGGTATTTGTTAAATATAATTTGTTTTTTTTTTTTAAATGTTTTGTTTCATAAAAGAATGAAAATAATTAATTTTAAGCAAATACTATGTGACAAACAATTTTAATATTTATGAGTGAATATAAATATATATTCGAAGTATGGGAAAATGAATTTTAATTGATACAATCAAATAGTTTTACACTTTATAGGAATTTTATTTTAAATACATTATTAGGAAAATAAAAAAAAATCCATTACATGAGAATGAAATGATTATTTGTTTTTTTTATAAGGGTTTTTTATGCAATGAAATAATCTGGTAGTATTGTTGAAAGGCAATATGATGGATTAAATTGGAACAGTCATAATTATAAGTCCGGGGGAAAAGAGAAGCACGAAAGGAAATGTGCTGTCATTTATCAAAGATGCCAAACAGGTATACGTCACTGCGGCCTGAACATTGCAATAAATTCTTGTTCAACCTGTCTGAGTTATTGGATATATTGAACACCAGAATAATTGTTCCTGAAATATCTTGTGAATAACATTCTTCAATAATTGCTTCTATTTTTAGCCGTAGACTGTTGAATCACCTGTTTCAAGATTGAATTCATCAGCCTGTCATTACTCTAATGAATTTTTTTTTTAACCAGAAAACAATTATTTTAAAGTGAAATATGTTTTTACTGTTCCTTTCTAGGATATTGATCACCAGTAGTTCACATTCAGTATGAAAACCAAATGAATACCACCTTAATAAATATCTTTGATCATAAATAAGCAAACACAACCGACTTTGATTTCTACCCTTTATTAGAGCATGTGTATTAACACTCTTTCGGTGATACAGATAATTTTAATTCTCAAGATGTCTTTAGATAGGAGGATTTTCGTTTAATTAATCATTTTTTGTAACTTATTTTATGTTTAAATGAATTTATCTGAAATAGTGATGCAAGAGTTAAAACTTGTTCCAGAAGAGCTTTACAGAAATAACAGTAAGCTTTCACCCACTCTCATGTGTTGAATCTCTTATTATCGAACCATTCACAAAGTGATTATTTAATGCTGTTTTCTTTTGTAATCATAAACAGAAGTAACATGTAATTATAAAGCCAAAATAATTAACATTTCTTTCAACTCTCGAGCAATTTAAGTAGTTATTTTGATATAATTACTCATGATTATTCAGGAAAGACACTTAAGATTCCTACTCAGCAGGATTTAATTATACGTGTTTCGAACACTTAGTGTTCAATATTTGTGTTTATATTATAGATGTTCCTGATGATGAACCCTAAAGTTCGAAACGCTTTATATAATGAAATCCTTGTGTCTGAAGACTTAATGTATCTTTCCTGACTAATCATTGCATTTCTTTTTTGAGAAAATTCATTTTTCATCATCTCATCCTTCCCACCGTGTCTAATTATTTAATTTTATTTCATTAAATTAAAAAGCATTGTTGTTAGGCAAATATTTTGTTCAAATTTTGCAGATAGAATTAAAAAAAAAATGAAAAATTTGGCTACTTTACTGAAATTTCCTGCTTATGTGCTCATCATTTGAATTAACTAAAGAAGTATATAGATCTAAGCATACAGTAATGACAAATAAATACAGACATTCCATTTACTGACACCTTGTGGGTAAGTTTCTAAGACTACCAACATTTAAGCCACTTGAGACTTTATATTCCAAGATTGATATTAATATATTAAGATTAATTGATATTAATATATTAAGATTAATTGATATTAATGTATTAAGATTAATTGATATTAATATATTAAGATTAATTGATATTAATGTATTAAGATTAATTGATATTAATATATTAAGATTAATTGATATTAATATCTGCTAAGATTAATATTAAATTCAGAATGTTTAAGCTTTTATTTTTCCTCTCAAGAAGCCACTACCCCTCACCCCCCCCCCCCCCCCCCCCGAGCATGTGATGCCATGGTGACCTCACCCCACCCCGTCTTTCTCACAGCACTGGACCACAAATACACTTATATATTTTGTTCAGTACTTAATATTTCACTATTTCTGCATATTTTGACAAAGAATTGATAACTTCAGGGTTATGCAACTACAACACCTGTTTTGATATTAGCGCGCCTAAGCCTTATTAGGCTATATCACTTGAATCAAGACAGGCCGACGATCAGCGTGTAGCCCTTTAGTCACCCTCGGTCGAAATAAAAAAAAAAACCGAGGGCGTCTAAGGTGGACCTCGCGGAGGCGGGCACACGATACTACGTCGCGCATAAGGCAACTACAACACCTGCATAAAAGGAGGAGAAACTTAAAAAATTACTAATATTAGAACTATAATACATCGTCTTACCTCGTATACTGCTGCTGTAGCTCTCTGACCGGATTTGCGTGTCACCCATCTTCAAAAAGAACTGATCTAAGGAGTCATACTTCCTCTTACATAACCTACCTAATATTCCACTGCTATCTATATTTTCATTATCTAATTATTTTAACATTATTTTATTTTTAATGATGATTAATCAAATTTAATTAAATAATGAAAACATAGACAGCAGTGGAAAATTAGGTAAGTTATGTAACAGGAAGTATGATCTTAGATTAGTTCTTTTTGATGATTGATTCGGGATTTGACAACCGGAACAGGTCAGAGAGGTACAGCAGCATTATACGAGGTAAGACGGTGTATTATAGTTCTAATATTATTAATACTAACCTTATTAATAATAAAATGCATGAATGTTAAAAAATTACATTCCACATCCCTTAACTCAAATATTAAGACATCACATATAAAATAGGACTCCAACATCAGTGCTGCTATAATCACCAAAACTTTTACAAAATATACTTGGAACCTCCAAAAGCTCCATGAATTTTACTATACAAATGGCTTAAAATTAACAGCTTTCTCATAAAGAACGACAACATAAAGGTAAACCTTTCCTATGTTTACAGTATACCTATAAAAATAATGGGCATTTTAAACACACCAAGAACTATGTATCTAACATTAATATTTTTTCTAACTAAAATTATAATTTTTTTTAGAGGCACTTTATATGAAAAAAAATTGTTTTTACTTTACTATAAGTAAAGTATAGTTATCGTGAAAAAATTCGATCTCCAGATTTTGAAGGAATTATATGTTTTGAGGTCTCAAAAGTCCGTGAAAAAATTCGGTTTCCAGATTTTGAAGGTTTATATGTTTTGAGGTCTCAAAAGTCCTTTTATGTTGTCTCTGTGAGTGTGTCAGCATTGGGTGGGCATGTTGGGTGGGTGAGTGTGTTAGCATTGCATGTTACCACGCTACGGTCCAGAATCTTTGATCGATCAAGTTGATGTTTTACACAGAAATGGGCCCCATAGTGTAGATGATCCTTATTGTTTGGGAAGAATTATTCATAACGGGAAAGTTACTTTTTTTTACCAAAAACCGGTTTTTAGGAAACATTTTTTTCTCCTAAACTGCTAATTCTAAAGTATTGAAATTTTGACATAATCTTTAAGGTTACAAATGCAATAAACGAAAAATATATTCAGAATTTTAAAACAACGGAAAATATTTTTTTTTTCAATAAAATGTAAAAATTTTAACTTATAATTCAATCCTAAAGCTTGTGAGAGCGATACAAGCCATACCGATTATGGATCAAAATGAAACTATATCTTAAAATAGACCATTATGTGGAAAATGAGATGAGATATTTTTTTTCAAAATTATGTTCACCAAAGAGACCTTACAGTACGATTTCTGTTTTCAGACAATATTTTTTTGACTCTAAACGGATCATTAAAAAAATCGTGAAAATTTGACAAAAAATGGAACAAAAAATTAGGAATTTATAAAAAAAATTCATGAAATTTTGATCAGGGCAAACAGTAATAAAGCTATAAAAACTGTTTGTTTATCCTGGACTAAGGGATGACCTGCTATACTTGTCGAATTTTTTTCTAACTGAATTAAATTATTTGCCAGTGAGATTATAACTATCAGCTTAGTTATAAAAATGGGAAACTACGGACATATTTTTCTAATTGTGGATACATTATGACCTAACGGGTCACAGGTAGTCTAGTAATAAATAGTAATGTCAGAGGCACTCCATATATTTCCTTAAAGAAAACAAGTAAAATAGGGTTTTATATAAAGAGTCTAAACGAATCCATAAATGACTTAATTGATATGATATTGCTTGAGTGACGTCACATGCAAATCATTGTGTTGTCATTTGTCAGTTGAAAATACGGCTCGGTAGTGTTCTAATGTATCCCGCCTTAATATCAAATATTATTGTCTGAAAAGAACATATATTCATGGATATTTCATCAAATGGTAAGTACGACCGTTTCTGCAACTATTTGTTACGTACATTTTTAATAATAAATTAGTTCTATAACGATTATTTAAATAAACAATTAGATGACAATTTCTTAATGATTATGTTTAACCAATATGGCCACTTCAAGTTTTAGGTTAGCCTCATTTCATTAAAATAAAATAACCTTACAATTCATAATACAAACCGATATTTAAAGACAATATGACAAATTAAATAATGCATAATAATGTGCTCGATATTTATCAAAATGTCAATCAAATATCTTACCAGAAATAAATTATTGAAATAATTAGAATTTCATTTTAATTTATGAAAGTTTAATGGAACATAATACTTTGTAGCATTATATAACTTTTGCAATTTGAATTCAATAATAGTTATTATTTTGTTTTTATAATTATACTGGTTTCATATTTAAGAAACCAGTAATAATATTACATGTTATAGTTAATTCAGTGATTAGTATTAATTTAGTTTTATAATCATATTATGTAAAATTGTGTTCATTAAATATTATTTAGGAGAAATATGAGAACATAATACAAGACTAATGATATGGCTATAATAACCTTGTTAATAGAACATACTCAGCATTTCAAAACTTCCAATATTAATTTAATATCCATTTCTTTTACGTGTAATACCTGTTTTATAATTGTTTACTAATTGAAATCATTATGCAGTAAAGAACAGGGTAACTGTATACTTACTTATGGTTCATTCTCTATTATCAAATAGTTATTAAATTCATTAACAACTACATGATAATAGAGTTAGAGTTTATTAGTTAGAGTTTATATATAATAAAGTTTCATATTTTGAAACTTTAGTTTCTATATATGATCATATTTATAATTCTGACATTATGACATGTTAATATTAAAAATAATATTAACACATTTATATAAAAACAATTTTTCTTAAGTATACTCAATGCGATTAGGTTTTAATAAACCTGTTTACAAAAAATTTAATCCTAAATCATGTTTTTTTTAAGATTTCAATAGGAAATAATTTGCCAAATTTCGCTAATTACTAGATTGTTTAACACTTTAATTAGATTATTTGGGCATTTATTTTAATAAAAGTAATGAATATTGTTTAAAAGTAACTCAGTAAAACGAAACTTTATTTATGGTAATCATTTTCTTTGTAATCTTTTTATTTTATGGTAATGGATTTGTTTTATTTGCATGATTACTGAATGAACTTCAAGATGTTTAAAACATGTTTGTTGACTTACTTTAAATTTAGTTCATTTCTTTGTTATAAATAAGGATATAACAAACTTCTGTACTATATATTACATATATAGGTCATAAGTTTATTATGACTTGTTATATATATAACAAACAAATGAAATATAATATATATAATCTTTGAAATTTATAATCATTTAATTTGAAATGTATAATCAATGAAATATAAATAGCAAAGAAACGATTACGATATATGGTTGTGTTTTTGGTTTTGGGATATTCGTTCGTGATATGTCAGTATTAATATGTTTTCCTTATCTCGACCACATATATGTAACACTATTTTTCTTTTTTATGGAGGTTTGGTCTAACTTCAGTAATACACCTTTAAGCCGATGTTTCGTCCATATTTGTAGACATCTTCTGATGTATCCCTGAAGATGTCTACAAATATAGACGAAACGTCAGCTTAACGATGTTGTTTTATTGAAACTAGACCAAACCTCGATAAAAAAGAAAAATAGTATATTAATATAGTAGGATTTCTTTTAAATGGCATTATTGTTTTTTGTTCTTTTTTTGTTGGCTTTGAAAAAAGTTTACTTTCAAAAGAAACTTGAAAGAATACAAAGTACTTATTTATTTACTATTTATTTACTTACTTATTTATAATACTTTAAAGACTTACTTTATTTTATTTATTTAAATAAGAAATGAATACATCATTCTGTGTTTAAGCAAACTAAAGTTTGTTTCCATATGAAATTGTTAAAAATTACATATTAGTTGCAAAGAATTTTTCAATAAATATTGAGTTTGGTTCATATCTTTACTTCACTTCTTAATTTTGGCCCACTGTAAATTTGAGGTTGACACCATGGTTATAGGGTATAGAAGGTTATACATATATAGAAGATGGTTAGTGAAATTAGACGTGAAGTTATAAGTGTTTATGTGAAATACTTTTATAGAGGATGTTTTGGGGACCATGAAAATAGATCAGAGTTTTTCAACGAGAGCCCTTTTTGCTTCAGTAACTTTCCCAGGAACCCCAGATTCCAATGATTTTATACAATCATAATATATATATTTTCATACGCTTTTATAAATAGTATGTATGTTTAAAAACAATTAAAAAAGTAATATTACTGCAATGAGTATTTTTCGAAGAAATATTCAAAATTAAAAGATTTAAATTTTCATATATTCCACAAGTACATAACACATGAAACAGAATTGTTAACAACTTTAATACAAAGTTTATTTTGTAATAATTTTTGGTTTTATAGTTAAAAGTTTGATTCTCAAGTCAGAGAGAGCATTTAGTCTACTTTGGTATTTAGTTTTTATGGCAGTATAAAGGGAAAAGCCGGTTTTACATAATTAGGTAGTAAGAAGTGGCAGCAATGTGTGAAGTACTATTTTTACAATAAAAGGAAATTCGGAATCAGATAGCTCCAAAAACTGACTAGTGATTTATCATAAACGTGAATAAAATTTTAGCCACTTCTACTTATGTATATAAGTATTATTCGGTTTCATGATTGACAAGAAACACAGAATAAATCCATACCCATACCCACTAAAGAAAAAAAATTAGAAAAATGTTTTCTCTAAATGTTTTTCGCGGAACCCCAGACAGTCCGTTAAGGAACCCACTTTGGCAATCTCTGATATAGAGTAAGTACATGTACACAGAGAGTGTTCTAGGGACCACCTATATGTTATTATGATATTTAATATTATAATAATTTTAAAACCTAATTTCCGAACCACCATAGTTTGCAATTTTCCATGGTCAGGCAAGACAAAGCTTGGTGCTTACTCGATTAGGAATCTTTCGATGGCTCAACCTGTACCGACAAGGTTTCACCCAGGCCTCACTAGATAGGGTTACAGTCGGTGCGCCGCGCGATCTCGAGATTTTGAGGACCCAAAAGTCGATTTATGAAGTTTTTTCGATGATATCTGTGTGTGTGTGGGTGGGTGAGTTGTTAGCATTGCTTGTTACCACGCTACGGTCCAGAATCTTTGATAGATCAAGTTGATATTTTACAAAAATGGGCCTCATAGTGTAGAAGATCCCTATTGTTTGACTATTATATCAAATGCTCCTAATTGTTGGTAAATATGCAGCAACTCTAGTGTTTATTGATTTGCTATAAATTATATTAATCAAAACTATTTAAACTACTGGCCGTGAATGACACAAAGGGGAATTCCTTTCGGCTAGGGAAATAAACCCTTAGATCTCCCAAGTTCAGATACTAATCCAACTACTTATCCAACCGAACTAATGTGCCTTAATTTCATCAATGTTGTCTGAATTAACTAATTTAGGTGGTAATTGCATGACATGTGTGATTCTCCTGTTTCTTATCTCAAGTGGGAGGCCAAGTAGTGATGCGATTGATACTGTGAGGGCTGAGACACGCTGCAGTGTTGCATGCAAGTCGCTTATCAGACTCCCGTTCCCACCAACCATCATGATAACAGTTTAATTACACACTCGCTTCTCTTGAATTCAAATTGACTACTATCATAACAGACGCTGCAATCGACTTTGCTAATCTCAACCTTTGAAACTTTATGAGCATAGTTTTGTAAACCACATAGTACTAGAAGAATAATTAACTAATACTAATTATATATACACTAGCTGACCCCGGCGACTTCACGAATTGTGAGTAAATATCGTGTTACCTTTGGCTTTAATTTGGTATTTAATTATTAAGATAATAGCTAACCTAACATTACACTACCTATAAATATTTTATTCGAACAGGAACAAAAAATAATATAAAAAAATCTGGAGTTCACTAAACTAAACTTTATTATAAGTAAACATAATATCAAACTCGTTAACAGCCAACTTACGTTTTGTTTAATTAGTCAAACACATTTTCGACAGCCATCCATCCCACCATGGAATGTATCAGAATATAAGTTTAAAAAACATATTAATTTTATGTTTCATTGGGATTATTTTTTTTAAATATAACAGTTTTATTCTTCTAACATATTATCTTGAATCAGAATATTTAAATTTATTTTTTTTAATAAACCGATAAAAACAATTTTATTTAACTTAAAACATTTCTAAGTCAATGTAAACAGTGTAAATAAATGGAAACAAATCGTGCCAGCAGGGCAGGTGATTCATTATTTGAATAATGTTGCCGTATGCAACAATCGGAATTTTATGAACTTTTTTTTAAAATTGCTAATCCTAGGTTGTTTTGTAACAAAATTTCATTTTTATCAGTTTTACGTTAAAAAAAATTTCTGAATTTGTAAAAAGTTAAAATTTGTAATTTTCAAAAAGAAATACTGAACTCATCCTCAAATAATGTGCTATTTTTAGGTATAAAAGTAAAAGTATGTACCTGAAAAAGACTGATATCTGTTAAGTGTTAATTAGAAAATAAAATGATGCCTAATTATGATGACTTTGATTTGTAGCTGTAATTTAATTGAAGCAATTAGATATTCCCAATTATCAATATTATGATAAAGTGTAACACGAAGATAGGTATGTAGGTAGTTACTAACATATTAAAATATAGGATTACTATTATTATCATTCTGTATCTTTCTGGCTATTAATTATAGAAGAATTTTTAATTTTAAATAGATAATAATTTCTTCTATAGTTATGAAATGTCATTATGTCTCTGTGAAAGGTTTTAATATCCAAGAAAGACGTACTGATCTATAATTATAGAAGATATTAGAGAAATGTTTTATATATTGATGGATAAACTGAAAACAGGAAACATCATCAATTTAGCGATATCTTAATTAGTTTTTTTTTTAAGTATTTCAGTGTCATAGCTTAGACACTAGAAGCTCTCCTGGGAAATTTCTGAACCTCCCTTCTATAGTAAGTAAATCACAGAAAGAAAAGTAAATAAATGGAATGTGATATAATATTACAAACAAAATTGTATTTTTTACTAGAATGACATTGAAGATAGTATCTATCATGAGGCTACAGGATATTAAAAGTTCAATTACAGATAACACAAAGTATATTACTTCAAAAACAAATAACTAAAAAAAAAATCTGCAGCGGCCCTTATTCAACTTCATTATGAAAGAAGAAAAATGAAACGTTATTCATTTGGTTAAAATAACAATAAAATTAGGTAACTGATTCTAATGTCTCTGGCATCACTATAATGAAAATGTATTGCCTATCAACTTTACTTTTTGAAAATTTTGTGATTTTTATAAATGTTAATATTAATATAAATTAATTAATTGTTTAGCACTTATTAATTCAGGCATTTATTACTTATGCCTGATTAAAAAAAGTATGTCATAACTTCAGCAATGTTTCGTTGTTTAGGTACCAGAACTGTGTTGTTTTTGAATATTCAGTACAACCCACTACCGTCGAGGTGCGTGTGGTATATACTGTAACGGTGATAATTTTTAGTGGGTACCAAGTAGCTGTTGTTTTCTTTTTTAAGATACTAATGTAGAAGAATTGTTGCCTTCTATAATTTCCAGAGAAGTATATTTGGTATTTCATAAGTAAAACATTAACTTATTTAAATCATTAGTTGTGCAATCCGTAATTGTGTGGTATTTACTCATTCTGAGGTAAAATGAATAAACAAACAAAAGTCTCCACACAAATGAAGTTTTATTCAACAGCAACGCGTTTCAAACACTTTGTGTTCATCATCAGGAAGACAAAGTGTTTGAAACGCGTTCCTGTTGAATAAAACTTCATTTGTGTGGAGACTTTTGTTTGTTTATCCATTTTACCTCAGAATTAACTTATTTGAAATAAAATAGTAGTATGACTCTTTGAATCTAATAATTAACGGTCTATTAACTGGTTTCCCGGTTAAAGAATGCGTCAAACGGAAGTAACTGGACTTATACTTCAAATCTTCAATTAAGTGAGTGATGGCGTAAATTTCTCTTGTAGAAGTATCAGAGCCTCATATTTTTATTCGACTGGGATTGACCATTTTTTTGTTTGTTTGTTCTCGTTGTTTGGCTGTGTATGCATGGAATAGATTAGCTCGGGATCTCGGAATTTCCTGCAACCTCTCAGTTGTCCCTGGGGTTGTAATATTTTACCTGACTTATTATTTATTTCTAATTAAAACTGTATTATTAACTGCTATTCTATATTTTTTCCCAGCATAATTTTCAAATCATGAACCTTGTCAAAAGTTAAATTGAAAAATTGTCCTAATGATATATACCTGAAATCGTTTCTTGAAATGAATATCAATATACAATCTTACTTACAATAATAGTAATAATAATAATAGCAAATATAACTCAATAAACATAAGAATGCTTTAATCTAAAAAAAAAATTACTTGTTCAATACATCCAAGTAATTTGATACATAGTTATTCGATGAACTAATTTTTGTTTTCTAAAAATATTATTACTTTGAAAAACTTTTACTACTAAAATAAGTTTTAGCTGATACTCTAGATCTAATAACTATTTGTCGTATAATAATTACAGCTAGAGTGAGTTTATTTTTACAAATCATCTGATTTGATTGCATAACGTCATTACCACAGGTGGTTTCATTGGCCTAGCGTGGTTTCTTATGATAATGCTGATTTTGTTGTACAGTCTCACACTAGTGAGCGTATTTATTGCATAGCTGCCACCATACAACAGTTTTTTGACCCCCTTGTGACCAAGATATTTAGAGTATAACTTGAAACTACCTTCTCCCTCTTACTGCAATTTGGTTATTCTTTTCTTTGATTATATTGCATTCTCGTTTACCTTAGATATTAAGTCTACGTTTAACTTAAACATGTCATGTTCTATATGAATTGAGCTTTAGTATCTCTTCTAGTATGGTAGAATCGCATAGTACCTAAGATGGGATATTTACATTTAATCAACTGTTGTGTAACTTCAACATGATGGAACTATTTTGAGGTTGTAGAACTGACAACCATGATAAAAGGAAGTGAACAACTCTTTACCCTTTGTCTACTTCCTTAAACGTCTATTGCAGTAAAACAAGCTGAATGTCTTTAAGTCTGCAGTTGTCACTAAATATATATAATACAAATGTAGTTTCATTCTCTGATATGATTTCAAAACATAGAAACTCTTTCTTGGCTTGGTTAACAACGTACTCTTACCAAAGTACAAATACTGTACTTATTGGTGGATACGAAAACTGATTTACGAAATTCATCCAAAATGATATATATACGTCGATATCTTTTCTTTCTAGATAGTCAAGATCTAAGCGGTTGTGTTATAAATAACCAAATAATGATCAGATCGTCTTTATTATTGGGTCTTAATTGGTTTAGTTTTCTTTTTAACTTCTGACGATCCTAAAGTTATTTACACTTTCTCTTTTATTTGTTATTGAATGACCAAAAAAATAGAAAGTTTTTAGCAAAAATATCATTGCATTTAATGATCTAATTATGACCTTTTTCATAGGCAGAAGTATAAATTTTGGAACAGGAAAACTAAGTATTACATTACAAATTATTTTACAAAGAAAAATTGTATGTGGATTTTAACAACAACAGTAGTCTGAATGAACTCGCGGCACTGAACTGAACAGTTAACTGAGACTAATAAATGTTCGATCGAAATGTTTGATTTGAAATTTTCAACGAAAATATATGCTTTAAGTTTTTCATAGTCAAATAAAGTAGGTTTTCAAAATTGATATTTATGTGTACGGGTCAGTTTTTTTTTGTGTGCGTGTGTATATTTGTGAATATTATAATTACCAAATTTTGTATTTAAGATTGCTGAGGTGGAATAGCAAACTCACCACTAATATTGCACTTTCTTAATAGGTACTTAATTTAAAAAATTAATCTGTTTATGCAGTTTGGTAAATATATTATATAGTTTACTCTGAAATGTTTTTGTTCTTTGTGAATCGTTTTCTTGATGAATATTTATATATTCAAAATTTCACAGTTTTTTGCAATTGCGACTATGTTACTAACAGATTAAGCCTTCTGGCCATTTTTCTTCTCGTAGATGGTAAATATAAAGCAGGTGTGCAAGTCTTTTGTTCACTTGACTTGTTTACTTGGAAATGTTTTTTTGCACACCTGCTTTATATTTACCATCTACGAGAAGAAAAATGGCCAGAAGGCTGAAATCTGTTAGTAACATAGTCGCAATTGCAAAAACTGTGAAATTTTGAATATATATATATATATGCGATACAAAGAGAAATTATTCTTTAGGTAAGGTATATAAAATTATTTCATTATTAGAGTAAACTAAGTTTCAAAGTGTTCTAATTAAGTTGGTAATAAAAGGGTGTTCAATTAATTTTATAGTTTATATCATTACTACCACTTCTATAGGAACTTTTATATGATGGTAAATAATTAATTATAAGTTACAAAAATTTATTATAAATATATAACACAATTTTTTATGATATAGTCAGTTGTACTTCAAGGGGCTGAAAAAATAATATCCACATAGCACAAATATATAACATTTCGTTTTTATGTCTTTATAGTTATCTGCATTACATTCAAAGTACTTACCAGTTGAGTTGTGTTTTAATTTATTCTAAATAAATATATGTGGTTTATAATAAATATGTTTAAACATGCATATATGTGAAGAGTACAAGAAACGTATCATCCCATGCCACATATTCTACTTTTTTTTTCAATCTGCAAAGTGGAACGAGTCAGGGAAACTTAAGAAAAGTGAAAATGTTAATGGAAAACTCGTTTCTATTGATAAGTGCTCTCGAAGTGTGCGAATGTAAAGTTATTATTAACAGTTATTATTTTATTGATTGTTATTATAGTTATTATTGATATTGATCAATATTATAAATTTATTATCATAATAACAATTTTATTATTGTGGTAAATTTTACTGCATACATGTATTTTGTAGGAAAACACTTTAACTATATGTTTTTACTTAAAAACACTATTCAAATAAATTATGTGAAGTCATTATTTATTAAGTAACTATAAAAGATATATTTTTTCAATTGAATATCTTGGTTTATTGGGTATTTTGATAATGTCATTATTATTATTGACTTATTTCTTACCCTTATTATACTTCATGGTCAATGAACTCGTAGAATTAATGAGGAGTGGTTATACAGGAATGAGGCCACCCGCTGTGCATGGTAATTGCAAATCTTGATAGAGAAGAGAGACAAAGGGGAGAAGGAGAGCAAGTGAGAGAGCAGTATACAGAGTGAAAGAGTTATGCAAAGTGACAGAGTAAGCTTTAAAGGGAGGAGGAAGTCAGCCAAAGAGGGTTTTAAAATATTAAATCAGAAAACAAGAATAAATGTTAATTAAAATAAATGAAAGAATACATATTTCTACTTTTTAGATATAGTTAACATTGCTTTGATAAATAGATGATTATATTTTAAAAAGTTTACTCGGAGAAAGACACAGGATTTTAATTTACCTAAATATAAATGTGCCTTTAATACATTTAAAGATTGCGGATTAAAAAAGTCTGTATGTACATTGTAAATAAACTAAGAGGTATAAAAATAATTCCCATATATTTCCTCATATTTAGATATTAACCTATCACATTCAATATATACCAGGTTGTTTTATCATATAAAACATCATATTTAATATTTAGTATTTTTTCCATTACTGACTTTTCTTTGATATCCATATAAGCTTGATTAGATGTCTTTAAAAGTTATGAATTTCAGTTCAGTTCCTAACTGTAAACAATTTTTACTCATTCCTGTCTTATTTAATTAAATGTTAACTAAAAATCCAAAGCGACTCTAATTATAATCAAAATCGTTATTAGAGTAACGTGATTATATATCGTGATTATAGAGTATATCGTGATTATAATTATTAGCAGTTATCAATGATCAAGTGTATTAGAGGAGGAGTTCCACCATGGAAATTGGCATATCTCCTATTTCAATAAAACTTAAATTATTATATTATCTTTCCTATTTCTGTTTTCAAGAAAAGAAAGATTGCCAAAATTTGAAATCACACAATTATACAGTAACGTAGAGTTTGAAGCTATTTTAAAAGAAGTGAGGAGTACTTGCGTAACTTTTAGGCATAATTTCCTGAGGCAAATCCATTTGACGGATATTTACATAATTGATTATTTAATGCAATGCACGTTGAAAGCGATTATTTAATTGGACTGATCATCCTTTGAATTGGTGAAAGTTCACTTATAGATGTAGGTCTCAACCATAGATAGTTTGTGGACCCCCTATGAGTTATTTTATTATCTGTAGCCCTTCACTGTTTCCCCACCGCATACTTTAAAAACACAGTTATGTAAATTTTCAAATAAATATTTGTTTTTAGATAAATAAATAGTGTGACTATGAAATAGTTTCATTACATTTAAACGTGATGTTGAAATACAAAACATATTTTTAAAATAATAACGACATATTTCTATATTAAGATTTTAAGAAATGTGCTGAAATACATTATAAAAGAATATTGTAAAAGATGAGAATATTGGACTTTATGTATTAATTTGTATGTTTGAGTATTCTGACGATCAGCCTGCTGCACTGTGATATATATTTGTTATGCTATGCTAATATACGCACTTAAACTTAGCATAGAGCCCTAGCCGTATACCATGTACCCTCAAAATACTATTTTCCCTCTCGGGCCCCCATTAATCCCATGCGTACCACGTTGAGAACCACTGACTTATAGTAAAATATGCTGACATGGCTCTTTTTTTTTTAAATGAGGTTGAAAGTACAATACACTTAGCTGCAGAGCATAAACCTTATACCTACATAGAAATCAATAAAGAAAAATAATTCCCATATATTTCCTACCTACATAGAAAGTCCAATACCAATAAATAAAGGTATTGTTTAGTATACAAAAATTATAAATTTAAATATTACATTACAAACAGATGGGTTACATACTGAAGCTGATGGAATTTTGTTGATAGAAAAATAACCCGTTAAATTACTAACTGAGGAGTGAAGAAGGAAGTTGGGTAAAATAGAAAATGGATTCAGGGATGGGGAATGGGACGGAGGCGAATAGCGTCGATACCAGATTCGGGGGGTCTAAGAGTTTTTGTCTTCATTAAGGGAGTTTGCTAATCAACTCTTTAATTGACTCTTATTCAGTCTCCTTCTTTGACGAAATGTTTAACAATTGAAAACGTTTCAGTTCTAAAGCAAGACATTTGTTCTGACCAATTTTGAATCACTTCTCTGGAAATATAACACCATTTATATCTGCTTTGTTAAAGATTACCTGAGTATCATTACTCATATGATATACAATAAATATATATATCTTTATAATATATATAATAATATTATATATAATATTAATATATTAGAGGTAATAATATTACCTCTTCTAATGATTTAAATTTTAGCATTTTTTTCATGGCAAAGTAATTTTAGATAGATACCCCATACAAAGTTTTATATTCAAGTGTTTTTAGTTTTGGGTCAAAAACTCATTTCCTGATTCACGAAATCTATCATGAAGCTAATAGAGTAATTCTACCAAAAAAAAACTGTTGAACTTGTCCACCTATAAGTGGCCGTTTTGAGTTTAATATCATCATGTTTTATCACAGTGTGTACCACCGCTTCCAGCGTATTGAGACTTTTACATTGAATCAAAGTCAATTTCTTTTCACTTAAAACTGACCTTTTCTTTTACCGGAAAATTCTGAAACTTGTTTCATTTATTGTTAGTATAAAATGAAAGGATAAAATAAAATACTGTATAATAACTTATCGTGAGATAACAAGTCAATTTTTCTCAGGTACTCATAATATTGCTAAAAACTGCAGGAAATATACACTATCTATTGTTTACTATCTGTATCTAATTACTTAAATTAGATAAATTACAAATTTAAACTACAAGGGTAATTTGTATCTTTATATACATATTAAGTTGGTGAGTTTTGTTTGTTTGTTCACCCATTTCCCGTAGAAATACAGACCTGAAATTAAATATATATTATTTATTACCTGAATAATGTTAAATAAAATAAAATTATCACTATATTGCCAAAATTGGAACCAGGGTAGCAAGTGCCTTTCCTGCTCGCGATGACAGTAGTGCAAAAATATTATATATAAACGTAACAAAAAAAATTTTTTTTTAATTTAATATTTGTGTAGTATAAACACGGGTAATAAACTAAAAGCATGGAGCCAGGGTAGTCCACTGGCTTGAGTGCTCGCCGATGACAGTAGCACAAATATATTAAAAATAAATGTAACACAAAAATTTTTGAATTTAAAATTTGAATAATATAAACAATGGTAATGAAGTAAAAGCATATATCCGGGGTAGCTAGTCGCTTGCGTGCTCGCCGATGGCAGTAGTGAAAATGTATTATATATAAATGTAAAAAAAAATAATTAATTTAAAATTTGCGAAATATAAACACGGGTAATAAAATAAAGGCATGGAGCCAGAGTAGCCCAGAGGCTTGTGTGCTCGCTGATGATAGTTCAGCAAATTTATTATAAATAAATGTAACAAAAATATAATAAACTACTAAATTGAAGGTTAAAAATGAATAATTTTACAACTTGAACACAACTATCAGATAAAATACGAGTGTTCTTAAGTAATATTATAAAGACACATTCGTTTCATTAATGTTATTTTATGTTAGGTAAATAAATTGTATATTTCAATTTACAAGTTTTGTTTGTTTTAAATATATTTCATTGTGAACTGTATTTACATGAAATCAATTCAAGTTATAGGAATTGATGTTTTATTTATTTATATGAAAAACAGATGATTTTTTTTTCACTTTTAAATGATTTTCAATTTGCTAAATATACTTACTGTGTATATATCTTGAATCATGTTAAGAATACTATATCAAAAACTTGGGCCATATAAGAATTTGTTTTCGTGCCTTAATAACAAGAAACAACAATTAATATTATCCCTGTCAATCATGTTCAGTGAATTAAGTTATAATTTCTGAGTGACACAAAGGTTCACGGATAGTCTAGAGTATAGTATAAATTTCAGTAACCAAACGATGTGGCCTTTGGAGGGTTCACAAACTCTTTGATACATATCCCTCCATCAATAGACAAGTAATATTCACTAATATATTTAAAACATGTAAAGTACTCAAAACGTTGAAACCAATGTTTTCTGAGATTACTATAGTTTAATCATAGAAAAGTAGAAATGGTATCTAAAAACAGATAATTGGCAGTAAATTCAATTTCCTATGGGAAAATATTATCAAAACATTGTATTATCAACTGTAGCAGCCATCTACACTCAGAAGGTTTTTATTATTTATTTTCGTAATATATCAATTTAATATGCAAACCACTGTAATCTGAAGTATGTTCATAAACATTGAGCACACACCAATATACAGAAATCATCGAAAAAATTAGGGTTGACAGGAAACATTTAATTTTTCAATGTAATATTAAACAATATTATACAAACTGTTATTTTCACTAATTATTGCTTACTTCAAAAATATTGAAATTACTTTAATCACATCATTATATTAATACTTCAATTTCGGTTATTCTTTAAGATAAAGTGTACTCTATTTTTACTGTATATATTGATTTCTTAATATGAAAGCTTTAATATTATATATTAATAATGATAGTAATAATAATAATTTATTAATAATTATTTATTACTATTAATTAATATTTATTAGTATTTACTTATTTATTATTTTTAATTGAGCAATCAAATCAAAAATAATTATTGGTTAGAGCTCCAGTGAACTTAGTTTATGTTTCAATTCTTTCATTTTGTATTTAAACAGTTCCTTTAAGCTGTTTTCTAATTAATGAGCACCACTGATCTACTTGACATCATATAGTTAGTTTAAAGTCAACTAGTAAATTGAGTTTCCTGAAAGTGGTAACAAGACCAGACCCTTAGACAAACTAAACAGAAAGCTGAAAATAAAAATACTATGTTAAAAGTAACAAGCTAACACAACATTTACTCCGTTGAACTCCATTTGTCATATTTTTTATGAAGGTTGGAGATTGTATCAAATAGAATTGGTGAGAAGAAAGTTTATACAAGCTGTGTCTTTTGTTGTAAATGGAAATATCTTGTGTCTTCAATTAAATGAACTCCTGTAGAAATGGAGTAAATGTGAAAAATCAGATTGTCAGTTATAATTGGAAGGGATTCTCTGTTAATTCTTAAGTTAACAGAATCCGCATGAACAACGCTTACCAGCTATTAGAACTGACTTAAGTTAACATTTTCATTTATTGTTTAAATAGAATATTTCAATTTGTCAATAATTGAATTTTCAAACAATTATTGTAAGCGATTGTTTTATCTCAAATTTACTTATCAAGTGATGCAGTTTTCAAGTTTATGCAGTAATAATTATAAAGCATATAAAATGAAAATAGTTTTACCATCAAATATATCTAATTGCAGTCCAATTTTTTAAATCTTATTCTTAGTAATGGCCTTTATGTACAACTTTCATTTTCAGTTTCTTAAGAGGATCTTCATGTTATTGTTTACAGAGCCATCACTTATCGTTACATTATCACAGATATCTATTTCTCTTCTACTAATTGGCATTCCTTGCACATTCTATTCCTCTCCTGCAGATTAATGATTTTTGGTTCATTTGTCATTACTTTCAAAGTATTGTGTCTGATGTGTTCAAGTGTGATGCACATCTTTACTAATCTCTTTATAGTTGGGATAGAATAAGGTTTATTGGCCAATAATCACCTTCTTATATTTATTTTTATCAATTCTCTATATATTTCTTCATAGATTTGATAAACAATGATATAAAACATGAATAGACCTTTTACGATTACGTTCCTACAAACTGTTTTTGCTTTGTTTGCTCTCTGATGGCATACATCGAAAGGCCTCAGAGCATTTATTTATGAGAAATTGTGATTTTTCTGCATATATATATATATATATATGAACGATAATATGAAAATGGGAATTTTGATCATTGATTTTTATTTCACGTGTTTATGTGAATATATATATATATATAAAAAGATTTCACATAAACACGTGAAACAACAATCAATGATCAAACCACAATAAGAAATGGGAAAACAAGACTAAGATCTTTCAACCGTAACAAGCGGTCTTCGTCAGGTTTTTGACTCTGACGAAGACCGCTTGTTACGGTTGAAAGATCTTAGTCTTCTTTTCCCATTTCTTATTGTGGTTTGATCATTGATTATATATATATATATATTACACGTTGGTGAATTGTGTAAAAGTGAATATTGTTAACAATGAGTTTTCAAGATAAAACGTGTGGAGAATTGTTTTTTTATATCCCGGAAAACTTTAAAGCACTGATTAGAAAATTAGAAAAGTTAAAGAGAAAAGAGACGAGAACAAGGGTTCAAAAAGTGTTTAATGAAATTTGTATCAACGAAAATCTGCTCCCCAATTACACAAATATATATATATATATATATATATATATATATATTCAGGTAACTCACCACAAATTAAAGAAGATAGTCGCTCTAAGGCCTTTCGTTTTCACGTCGTCAGAGAGCAAGTGAATACAAGTTGTAAGCAGGTTATGAATTTTGATTTAAAGAAGGAGTAAGATTGGCATCATTCATAACCTGCTTACAACTTGTATTCACTTGCTCTCTGACGACGTGAAAACGAAAGGCCTTAGAGCGACTATCTTCTTTAATTTGTGGTGAGTTACCTGAATATTTATATCACGTGTTATTGTGACAATTTTCTATATATTATATATATATATATATATATATATATATATATACTTAGAGACTGTAAGTGTGTTCTTTTGATTTCTCTATGTTTCTTTGTCTACATTGAAGTATATATATATATATATATATATATATATATATCTCACATAAACACGTGAAATAACAATCAATGATCAAACCACAAATCAAACAAACTGACGAAACCTAAACAAAAACCCAAAATCTGTTGGGTTTTTGACTTTGACAAAGATCGCTTGTTACGGTTGAAAGATCTTAGTCTTGTTTTCCCATTTCTTACTGTGGTTTGATCATTGATACATATATATATATTATTTGTGGAATACCTTACTTAAATTAACGTGAGTGTAGCTCACCCTAAAGTGAGATTAAAAAATCCACTGCGGATTTTTTTTTTACTTTTCGAAATTTGTTCAGTCTAAAAGAATAATTCTACATGACATTTTTTAAAAAAAAAAAAGAAAATAAAGTAATGATGGTGTATTTGAAGTTGGTATTGAAGACGGTAATGACTTTGTAAACATGAACTTCGTGCGGGCAGGCTCAGGTGCAGACTTGTGGGAATGGCAGACGATGATTGATTGAGGTTCTCTGTGATCCATTTGCCAGTATGCAAATCTAGGCTCAATTAGTGATTGGAGCTCTCGATTCTATGGCTGGTTGAGGTGTGAGCCAAGTTGAGCCGTACCTCCACTCAACTCATCAACCCTTCAAATCTATTACTAACATTCCTCATTATTTACTAAATTTAATTAGTTTGCCAGATTTTCATTTCATTTCAGTCATTTAACATTCGCTTTATTCTGTGTACCTCTGTTAATCGACCAGTGATATATTTCATTTTTAGATTTGTACAACAAGCAATTGTAGATTTGTTTTTGGGAACTTAGTATTATTTGTTCCGAAAGTCAACATATCAAGTATGGCAGTAAGAAGGAAAGTCTCACAGACGATAAAAATCGTCTATATATATATAGGATGTTTCTAAAGTGATTTTCTATTTTGCAATATAAACTACACCTTCAAAACGTAAAAACTATATCCATTTATAAGAAATACATGCTAAAAACAATAAGATTATTTGGAATAAACCATTAAGCATAGACTAAATATAAACATACAAGTATATTTAATTGTTGTTGTCTACGTCGATGTTTTATTAGTACAAGTTTCTACATAGCTCAACACATTAATTGTGGAAATACTGCGTCTCGGACTACATACTTTAGTTATACTAATAGAACTAAAGAATAAAATACATTTCATAAGGTCCAGTTTTTCAAAAATAACTTTGAGTTCTTTCAATGTTCTATTTTTTTTTATTTAATTAGACAATTAGTGAAATAGGAACATACAAATTTTCACCCTTGGAACAAGCAATTCATTAATAAACTGCAAAAATGTTAAGGGTTTATTTTGCAATCCCAACATCATAATAATCAGTTGCAAAAGTAATATCATTGCATTTTATAACATATAGTGAAAGTCGTCAATTCTTTTCATCGGATATCTGTCTAGAATCGTTTAGTTATTCAATTCTTGATTATCACCACAAGGTTGAATGCATCCATTTGTTTTCACTGCCTGCTGGTATATTGACATTAATGGAAAAACAAACATAGAAGTGTACACACACACCCCCTCTGACAAGATAATCTTCCTTGCCATGTCCCAAATTTAATAGCTAATATTATCCATGGATAATATAAATTGCAATATAAGCTGAATTTTCTGTTTGAAGGTAATTAATTTGTTCTCAATATAATTAACACAGTTCCTATATTTTATCAATTATTACTTTACTATCTTCAGGTTTTGACTGATAAACATGTTTTAGAACTCAATGTCCTTTTTTGACGTTTTTTAGATAATGTTTGTGTGTGTGAGGGTGTGTGTGTGTGAGTGTGTGTGTGTATGTGTGTCAGTGTGTGGGTGGGTATGTATCTAAGTTTTTGTGGGCACGCTACTAGTCATACAGTTTGATAGATCAAATTCATATTTACCTAAAATGGGTTCCATAATGTAGATGTGTACCATTGTTTTTGAACAAATATTGCATCGGCGTAAAGTTTTTTTTATTAAAAAGTGATTTTAGACAATATATTATTCCTCATAAACTGTTAAGTCCTTTGAGAGTTTCATGATAAAACTGGCAGAACAATTCTGAATTTTTTTAAAAAAAAACCAAAAAGATATTTTTTGTTGTAAATGTGCACATTTTGACTTACAATTACTCTGAAAGCTTGTAGACACTATACAGGTCACTCTCGTTCTACCGATCCTAATGAAATTATATCCAGTAATAGCACTTTCTGGGAGGTTGAACTGAATACTTTTTTGTTGAAATTATCCAAATAGAAAGAAGCGTTTAAATTAATACCTTTCATGGTTTCCGCAATATTTTTTTCTTTTAACTAAATGACTAACTAAAGAAAATAAAATTTGTAAAAAAAATTAACTTAAAAATTTTATGCTATAAAATTATGATTATTGCAAAAGATAATATAGTTTAAATACTTTCAAAGAATTTGTTAGAGATTTTTTTTATCATAATCCAGTCAAACTAGTTTTTTTTTATAAATTCTTTAAAGAATTGAAGAAATTTTAATGTATTTAAAGTTATGTTTTTAGAAGAGTTAGTTCATGCATTTATAAAATGAGATGCAAATCATCTGCATATTTTATTATGTTTACCCAACTGTGTATGATGGAAGGTTTCAAACAAATGTGTTGAAATCAATCTACATGTTGATTAGTTTAACAAATCGTTGGTCCGTTCAAGATCATCATTATTATTAGTAATATTGATTCATGGGAGATGTGTTTTTTCGTTCATTATTACAATATAGCTACTAGTTTTAAGCCACCTCTCTGGTGATTCAACAAACATAAAATGTTACATAACATATTGTCTTACAATCAATATTCCATGACATTAAGAATTCAAAGAGTAAAATTACACTAGAAATGATAAGTATTACCATGACAGTAAGAAGCACCTATGAAAGAGACAACACATCTTTCCCAAGAGCCTGTCAACAGAATCAGTGCCAAAAAGTCCTCGGTTCACAAAATAGAAAACACGTCTTAAGTCTTAAAGGAATAATTCTGAGCTGCTGAATCGATACTGAATATCTTTTGATAACACTCCTTCGAATCCAATGAAACAGATCTAACGTATAGATGTTATAATGCAAGATTTATATATTCGGTACTACTATATTTTTCGTGAATTAAAATTTATTTATTAAAAGATTGTTGAAATAAATCTAACCCCAGAATAAATAATGTATATATGAGATATATCACAACTAAAATTGTCATCACTGGAAGCTGCCCTCACAAAGTGTGATATCGCCCCTACTCTGGTGATAGTTGTGGACCACATTCATAATGCTATGATAATAAACGTTTACAAATAAAGTATGTATATCTTCTTATTTACATCGTTTTGTACATTTTGGCAGCAGTCCTTCCTCTAAGGAATATTATTAAATACATAACCAAAATTTGCTGATTCTTGCTTCTTTTTTGTCTATCATTCTGAATAGAGTTTTTATTGTTGCACCTAAACTAAATAACATATTACCGTCTGTTGAAATGTTTCAACTTTTTCTGTACGAGAATGATTTTCTAAATGTTTTCTCCTATTACTTGGGCAAAGTAGAATCAGTTAGGAGGTTTAAAATTGTTTTTTACTTGTCAATACTTGGGCCGGTAGGTAACTGTAACTACCTGATCCGGTTCTGCAGGGCTTTTTACTAAAATAACTAAAATTTTACCATTATTTTCTAATTGTATATTGATATGTGGTTTCATTTTTTTATACTTAAAGGATATTCTGATTTTATGTCTATAAGTATTATGGTTTGTTCTCTAATCGGGGTTCAGTCAATTTTCCAGAATAAAAAATCAAACTCTCGTTGCCTATGAATGAGTCTGTTATATAATTATTATGTATATATAGTAGAAGTAGTAGTATACTTATAATTATTGATTATAAGTATTAATACAATTTAATAATTATAAGTGTTATAATTATTATAGTATTAGTATAAGTATTTATTTGATATATTTCAATGATTATATGCATTATGGGACATGCACATACTTTTAGACCTATAACTTGAAGTGTGTTATAGGTGATACAATGGTTATAACCACAAAAAGACAAACGAAATCATTAAATTAATGATCCATAAATTTGATACATTTTCTTTAGATTTCTTTTTAGAAAATTCTTTAATTATGTTTTATATTAACAAAGCACAAAAAATCTTTAACAAGAGCATAGATATATTTAGCGCCCCATGTCTCTTGTTGTAATAAATTATTTTATGTTTTAGTAAAAAAAAATCTATTTTCAGTTGCTTAGCTCTAATTGTATAATACTAAAAATATACAAAAGATGACCTATATTTGGAAAAGAATACTCACTTCTATTGTTATTTCTAGGGCTCTGCGTGGCCGAATCTGGTATTCACAACTAGTGTTTTTGTAAGCTTACACCGAATATCTGAGTAAATAACTGATAAATAACTGTTTTCAAGTGGTTTGGAAAGACATTGTTAGTTTATCACTACTATGAATTGCAAAAATATGATAAGCTACTTACTTCTAATTTATCAAATTATGGAAATGCATTCTTTATCAGACAGGGTTTTGTTTTGTTTCTATATATAACGTCACATAATTTTACTGAATAAAGAAATAAATAATTCATTTTCAAGACTAGTCTGCAACTAATACAACATATATTGTGTTTCAGATTTCTTTTGTTTCCACTAAACTAAAAACAGTTCATCTAATGGTCTGAAAAGTACAAAAGAAAATGTGTAAACGATATAAGGAAGATAGAGATAATATTCTCAATATCTATTTTACTAAATAGAATTCAAAAAAATTCTCTAAACCAAATTAATATCGATTTCAAAAAACAATATAAGTCCTGTATTTACAAGACTAGCATTAATAAAGAGCAATATACTTAGCAGGAAAAGTATACATTATATTCATTAAAAAATTAATAGTTTTTTTTAGCAGAGGAATTAAAATTACATTAAATAGACCCAAAAAATACAATAAATAATTAAAAGCATTATTTATTTATTTATTATGAATAGTGTAGCCATAATAGGTCAAAGTGTAAAGGAGACCATAAAGTCAAAGAATTCTAATTCTATATAGTCTCAATAAAATTAATATTTATACACGGTAACAGTCATTTGACATATTAAAAACATTGTAGACAAAGTGATTTGGAAACCTTCAGAATAACTATTATAATATCACATAACTGTACTCTGTAAGGAAGGCTTAACGGATAAGCAAACAATCTTATCGGCATGACAGTAATATATTTGGTTTACCTATCTCAATATGTCTGAAATTTCTCTTTTTTAAACCAAATTATATTTCTAGATCATATCGATTTTTTTTTTTATAGCATGAGATATACTAGCAAAAGAAAAAGCATCAACATGGCACTGGAAACTACAATGTAACGATTTATGTCACTGGTAAATGAAGAACTCACATTGTCATTGAAAAAATGTGCTTCATAACGAATGACTGGAAGGACTTCTGAATATAGCATCTAAATTGCGTGATTTTAAGGATTTATTATACACTTTGAAACTGTTAAAACTGTGTATCCGATTTATAATTAATTATTGTAATAATAATCCCCTTCATTCTTGTTGTCAGCAATTGATCGGTGGCCTTGAAAATGTCTTACTTCGGCAAGTTTTGTTCTTAAAAAGGTTGTAAAAAAAATTGTGTGTTGCTGCTTTACCACTTGGTTACCTAAGCACTAGATATTTAAAAGTTAACCCAGCCCTGAGAATCTTCCAGAGAGACGCAGTCCAAACCAGTAGAGCATTTCACGGTAGATATCAAATTTTGGTTTCTTGGAGGGTTGTGCATTCAGCTAAATGTTTACCATCCACCCACTCCTCTGTTATTTAAAACGGCCAGTACAGTTGATACGAACTCGAAGATCGCTGGCTGAAAAACAGGACTTCGTAGGTCAGTCAGTAGGGAATTTCTTATCAAGTGTTTACATGTTCTTACTTGCTTCTTTGAAATTGAAAATTTAACTACAGGTGACGAAAGAACACAATCATAGTTAACAATTAATTTATAACCTATTATCTCGAAAAGAAAAGAATCCCATCACCCGACCTCGCATATCAACAACTGCATCTGTTTATATAAAATTATTCAACTTAGTTTAAATACAACTCTTGTAATGTAATAAATGTTTTAATAAAACATTCTATCCTTATTATCATCAAACGTTTAACTAAAGATTTTGTACGAAGTAACTCAGTAGCTTTCAACATAAATCAAAATGATAAGACTTCAAACCACGGTCTATTTATAAAAATCATTCATTGAGTACTTTTAGACAAAATTCCAGACAAATATGATTAAAATAGTATGGACGATGCCCTTAAATTAATCATAGTTAATATATATATAAATGATCAAAGAACAATATGAAATAGGAAAAAAAGAAGATGTTTCAACCACAATAAGCGGTCTTCGTCAGAGTCAAAAACCCGAGTGACTAAGACCACTGTTGTGGTTGAAAGATCTTAGCCTTTTTTTTTATTTCATATTGTGACTTGATCATTGATTATTATTTCATGTGTTTATGTGAGATATTGTTATATATATAATTTTTTTAATTACTTAGTACTATTTTTTTTAAAAAAAACTTGATTGATAAATTTTCGTCATAGTTTCACTTTATTAATTTAGTTGTATAAAATAATTTGTGCTAAATTTATGCAACTTTTCTGTATACTGAATTTAGTTATCATTATAGGTACATTTAGTAAATTAATTTCATAAAAGGGAACGTATGTTACTACAACTCTGTTATAATTTAACTTCAGAAATAAAATTAAAAGTATATTTACCCTTCATCGGTTATCTTAATTAAAAGTGTGAATTATTACTGAAAACTAATACCATTGTAAATATTACCATTACATATATTCCTTAGGGGATTCTTTTGTAGTTATGTTTACTTTCAGTCTCGGTAGGGCTGCCAACCTTTTTTTTAGCAATTTAACTTAAACAAAATTAGAAACTAAAAGAAATCCGTAATAATCTGAAAAATAGTCTATTATTAAATGGAATAATATTGAATATATTAGATAAATTTGCCTTAAAAATGGGAGAGTTCATGCAAATATTCATCATCGTCTCCATAGCTTGAGGCTGCTGATGATGTTCCTTGACCAGCTTATGTCACTTGATTCATATGCTGCAAGCGTGCTAATATCTTTACCGTCATTCGAAAACAAAGCATAAGTTGAGCAATACTTTTCCACTCTTAGAAATGTAGGAACAGAACTCCTGATTAGAACTGACAGTTAAACATTCATTAAAACGATAAACATTCACTGGCCTATTCCTGAGAGCAAATAAGAAAATAGCTATCAATGTTGAGGAGAAAAATAGGCCAGAAGCCCACGGGGGGACAGCAGGCAACGATATGGTAAAAGAAGCAGATTCGGAGGAGGTCATGGTCGCCAACTATACAGCAGCAACCATATCCTATATGAAGAAGAAGCCGGAATCTTCGACTGAAGAAACATGGGAAAAGAAATGGAGCACCAACACTAAAGGACTATAAACAAGAAAATACTTTTCGACTATAAAAACAAGGAAGAAGCTTGACGACTTATAAATTGAATACAGACTGATCCAGGAACTGGCCGGATGTGGACGAACTAGACATTGCTTAAAGAGGTTTAATATTATTCGAAATTCAAATTGCATATATCACGGACTGACCGACCAGACATGGAAGCATTTAATCTATGATTGTCTAAAATTGTTATCATCTTAATTTTATTGTTATAGTTTTATTTTTATAGTCCATGCTATACTATTATATTTACTGCTAGAATGTGTAATGTTTGCTTGGTATATTTTAGTTACATTTCATACTTTCTATGTAGTTGTATGTAACTTATTCCTAGTGTGATACGTGCAGTGAGAAATAAACTCCTTTATAGCAGGATAATATTGTGAGGAAAAAAACAGACTGAAAGCTTATGACCGGTGTTCTATGGCAGTATGGCACAAATTTGCCCAGAAGTAAAACTAGATCAGAACTGTTCTAGAACGAAACTTATATGGAATGGCATTGATTCTGATATAAGATTCTACTCAATTCAATATAATGATTACATTTTACATTATCATCTAGAAATATCTAAAGAAAAGTCTAAAATAATCCAGAAAATAATCTATAATGTAGATGTCGATTTTTATAATCTATATAATTGAGATCCTAGATTTAAATAATAAAGTTGGCAACCTTGAGTTCCGGCTGGGAGGTCATTGCGGCCAGGTTATAATGTGGGCCTGGAGCAGTACTGTTATTAGTTACTGTTTATGTGTCGTACAGTTATGATCTCTCCTGTTCTCCTTCATACTTACAATCTTGAATTCTTCATCTAGTTATAATTGTTGTATTTTTCCATTTGGAACCCTAAACATGAACTTTGTAAAGTATTTTTATAGAACGGTTAAATGTTACAAACTAGGTAATGAATTTACAAGGAATTTCAGCAGTGTCAACAGATCTAAATCGTTCCTTATGGATGAAAAAGTGGCTTTCATGAAAGCTTATGAAGGAATTATTTGTGATTTAACACAAAAAGGAGTAATATTAGAATTACCAGAAGCTTCCAGTTGGTTTGACAAAGTTTTGGATTATAATGTACCTGGTGGAAAATTAATTAGAGGTATCAGTGTTATTCATAACTATAAAGTTTTAAAAAATATGTATACCGAAGAAGATTTACAACTGGCTAGGATTTTAGGATGGTGTGTTGAATTGTTACAGGCATTTTTCTTAGTGATTGATGATGTAATGGATCATTCAGAATTAAGAAGAGGAAAAATGTGCTGGTATAAACTTCCTGAAGTTGGTTTTTCAAATGCAGTTAACGATGGATTATTAATTGAAAGTTCTGTGTATACATTGCTTAGGTTACATTTCAGAAATAAACATTACTATGTAGATTTAGTTGATACTTTTTTGGATGTAACAATGAAAACAGAATTTGGACAACTTTTAGATAGTTTAACATCAAAGGAATCATTGAATAAAAATTATTCGTCTTTCACATATGACACCTATAACAAAATTGTGCGTTTCAAAACTGCATATTATACATTTTATCTACCTTTTATTTTATCAATTCATTTAGCAGGATTAACTAGTGTTAACATTCAAAAATTAGAAAAACTTCTCATATCAATTGGACATTATTTTCAAGCTCAAGATGACTTTTTGGATGTGTTTTCGTCTTCGGAAGTAAGTGGTAAATCAGGAGTTGATATTCAAGACGGGAAATGTACTTGGCTTGCAGTTTCAGCATTAGCAAATTGTACTCCGACGCAGAGAAAACTTTTTGAAGAGAATTATGGTTCTGCAGATCCAAATAAAGTGAATAAAATAAAATATCTGTACGATGAACTTAAGTTGCCTGGTTTATTTCAATCCTTTGAAGAAAATTGTAGATCATCTATAGAATCTAGTATAAAAGACTTAGGTAAGGAGTTACCTGAAGAGCTTTTTTATCCTGTGTTAGAAATTTTGCACAAGAGAAAGAAGTAATTTGACCTAAAGTGCGAGATTACAAAGGCTGCATTACTTTTTCAAACGCTGAATCCAGATTCTTCTTGTGGTAAGATACTTTTCAATATAAAAGTGTTTTGTTTCTTTTATGTAATCTGTTCTTCTTACATGTTGCAAAGTTATAAACTTAATTTACCTCTTAGCAGATTTAGTTTCTAGGACACAAAGTTAGTACTACTTTGAATACTTTGGTTAAATACTGTTGTAGTAGAAACTAATGTACTATATAATAATCTGTTCTGTTCCGTGACTAACTTTATTGTAAATATGCTGAGACATGGACCCTTAGAAGCATCACACTCAGTGTTTAAACATAATATATTCTAAATCATTAGTTGTGCAATCCGTAATTGTGTGGTATTTACTCATTCTGAGGTAAAATGGATAAACCAACAAAATTCTTTTTGTGTGGTTTATCAAATTCAGACTTCATTTGTGTGGAGACTTTTGTTGCTTTATCCATTTTACCTCAGAATAATATATTCTGGTTAGAACAAACATTTAGTTTCTTTTAAGTAACATCACAGCCATTCTTATAGTAACATCAATTTACAATACATAATCTTACATTGAATCTATCTATTGTGGAGAAAACTTTTCTACGTGGACATCCAAGACTTTACATGATACAAACTAAAATGTTTAAAATTATCCTTCCTTTTGAATTTAAAATAGATTTTGAATGACATTATTCAATCAATAAATGACAGAGGGCTCCTTTTAGTGCATTTTAGCCACTTTATGATATTCATTCAGCAATATAAATATGATATATGTCTCATTACTGCTTATTGCAAGAATAATGTATGGATACAGTATTAAAACGAGAAGTATCTAACAGTGTATAATTCATTCCTTGTTTGCTTGTTTATATTAATATACTATCTACAAAAAAAAAAAGGATGAACCAATAAAAATATAAATATACCTGTTTTCTTCTCAAAGCCCAATAATTCTTGAGAAAAAACAGTTGATTAATACCTTCTTATTGGAATTCAAGAAATATTAACACATTAATAGGAATAGGTATACTATAATAATAGGTATTTAATATATTAATAGTGTATAATAGGAATGAATTATACACTGTTAGATACTTCTTGTTTTAATACTGTATCCCTACATTATTCTTGCAATAAGCGGTAATGAGACACACATCATATTTATATTGCTGAATGAATATCATAAATGGCTAAAATGCTCTGAAAGGAGCCCTCTGTCATTTATTTATTGAATAATTTCATTCAAAATCTATTTTTAATTCAAAAGGAAGGATAGTTTTAAACATTTTAGTTTGTATCATGTAAAGTCTGGGATGTCCAAGCAGAGAAGCTGTTTTCTTTTCGTTTAGTATAAAATTAAAGTTTTTATATATACAAAGGTTGTTCTGAAAACTACTCTTCAAAATATGCTTAGAAGTTTTTGATGCAAATTTTCTCCTTATTTTATCCAGTATCCCACAGTTACCCAGTTCTAATTCAACCATTTTTTATTGGCGTTGAGAATATTAAATAATTTTTTAAGTCTCAAATTTTCTGTGACTATGCTTTGGTACGTTAAGGCTCTACATTAAATTCTTTAAATGTGAAATATTATAGGAATTATTTATTCTTCTGAATGTGTGAATTGCACTAAACTATATCTGACTATAAATACTGAAATTGTGTATGGCAAATTTAGTTTATATATATATACCTTAAATAACAAGGATCATGTTTAAGAGGGTTTCCCCTGTATTATTTCATTTTTGTTAATTTATTGTTAACTATTTTGATCAAAGACAAAAGTTCAAAATATGTTTTTCTATATTAAAATTTGATTGTCCACGTTTCATTGAGGCCTACTGAAATCAAATTTGTATGTATCATAATTGTTATTACTTTTTTTGATTTTATACCAATGTTAAAATTTTATTTTTAAAATAACAAGTTCACCTAATTATAAACTAACACATTACATTACATTGTTATTTCAATTTATTAATTTAAATTTCAAAAAGAATTGTAAACTGTATGTATTAACTTGATTCAAACCTGTTACAATGATTTAATTTATAGAATATTTTTTTTTGTTATTTATGAGTATTTAAATTGCTGTATATTAGATAAAAATAGTGAATTTCCTAGCGATATTAATGAAATATATTTTATCTTAATGGTGCTAAAATTTATCTTGAAATATATATTTTTTTATATTTTCTGATTTTCTTTATTTCTTATGAGTCTGATACTCTTTATTTTGTGGTGATATTGGTTTTCGAGTATAGCACTATTTCGAATGGTACTAAAAAACTTCATTGTTTTACCTGCAAGAGTTATTCCATTTTCATCTTTGTTTTTAGTACCAGCAAATCGTCTACGTGGCCAACTGTATTAGTTATTCTTTCTAGTCATCTTATTTTAAACTGTTATTAATTTTTAATCATTATCTTTGTTTAGTCCAACAATATGGTATTCTTTTCATTTATTTCAGTTATTGTTCATCCATTGTTATAACAACAATGGATGGATTTTCAATTGATAAAAAACAATTTGGTGATTTTTTTTTCATTTACACAACATTTAACTTTGCCAGTTATACCTTTGTAAAAACTACAGATTTTTTAGTTATAAAAAAACTGTGTATGTTGTTTTTTCCTCCATTTCATATTGTAGTTTGATCACCGATTGTTATTTCACGTGTTTATGTGATATCTTGTGTATATATATAAATGAAAAAAGACAACAAATAGAAGAAGCGAGAAAACTTACTGGATCGATATTTCGAACTGAAGTTCGTCGGCAGGGAGAGAGTAGAAGGGAAGAATATCGATCCAGTAAGTTTTCTCGCTTCTTCTATTTGTTGTCTTTTTTCATTTATATACCTGTCCGGTTTGGACCGTTTTAATATTTTGATTTATATATATATATATGCGTTTAAAAAATGAATGTCTGATTTCACACTATTTAATTTGTTAGAAAATGTTTCTAATTTTCTAAAACTCTTTTTTACCTTTGGGTTTCTTATCTCATGAAGATATATATATGAATAATAATCAAAATAACACTTGATGTAATAGACGGACTAATTTACCACAATGAAACAATTTTGGAAACAATGCTCTAAGGCCTTTCGTCAACACATCGTCAGAGAGCAAGTGAACTAAAAAATAATAAATACTTGTTAAACTGTCTGATTGAAGCTTCCAGAATTGTTGGCAACCCTGAATGTGTTTATGATGAAGAAGTGTTCATCTGTTTAATTATTCCGTTAATCAAAACTTCATCCAATTTATAGAGTCCTAGGCTATTGTTCATCAACTTCTCATAAAAGTTCTTTATGAGCGCACTTTCCATGATATTTCTTCTTCTTTTTAAGGACACATATATTAATTCATTTGCTTCATTCCAGTTAATCACATGATTACTGTTTCTCATGTGCATGAACAAGGCACTCTTTTCGTCTTCTCTTCTGTTGGAATATTTGTGTTGTTTTATCCTTGTAAGAAGACCTTTGCTCGCCTGTCCAATGTAAGACATTTCACAGTCAGTACATGGTATCCTGTATACACAACAGTCCTTTCTTTTTGGCTTATTATTGGCAAGTCTGTTAAACAAGCAGGGCTGCGGAGTCGGAGTCGGGGGGAGTCTGAGTCAGATTTCCATTTAGCCGAAATCTTGTGTTTCAGTTGGGTTTTTGACTCTGATGAAGCCGCCTTTTACGGTTGAAAGATCTTAGTCTTTTTGTCCCATTTCTTATTGTGATTTGAACATTGATTGTTGTTTCACGTGTTTATTACGAAATCTTGTTATATATATATATATATATATATATATATTCACTGATAAAACGAAATACGATCCAAACTGGACACAATACGAGTTCGAGATTAACAAAGAGCAACACACAAAGTAGGGAAACACACTTACAGACTCAAATTTTCGGGTAATCCGTCTTCAGGAGAAAATGGGAGACCAAGCACGTTGTAGACGCAACGGCAAGTAACCTATATATATATATATATATATATATATATATATAAATATATATATATATATATAGTTAACACATGAAAGAGAAAAAACAAATAAAGATACACACAAAAGACTCACAACGATATTTCGACAGTCGTCGTCATCGGGTAGAAGTAGTCCCTTTGAGTAGGTGAAGCTAACTGAGTGGTAGGCCGAAAGCAAACGAACATATATATATATATATATATAAACAAAATAAATGTTTATCAAAACCTAATTAGTTCTTCAGGTTCTACTTCACGGTTAATACTTTTATTAATATATATATATAATATAAACGATTTAGTAACATATGCAAATTCAAAATAAACATCTTTGTTAATGGAATTATTCGAAAAAAAATACTTGATATGTTTGGATAAAATGATTGATCAATTCCAGGAGGTTGATGAAATAGGATGTTTGGAAAACACTGTGAGAGGAAACAAAAATCAAATGAAATAACAAAAACAAAAAGCAATCCCTTTGGATTATATTTTCCTTTATGAGCAACCCTTGTTTTTTCGTTGGGCAAGCCTTGTCGCTGGGCAACGTAACTACAGTACTGATTTGTTTTATATAAAAATCTGATATCAAATGAAAATTAATGCTTTAAAGCATTTTTTTTTATTTTACTGATTAGATAAACCGAATGAACATGTCAAAGAAATAACAGTAAGCTTGGATTTTGTCAGAGTTTTTCATAAATCGAATTATATAGTTTCATCTCTGGATTTTGGTTGAAAAATATTTTTCAATTAAAGTATTTTGTGATTATTTCCTCATCACTGTTTCCACATAGCCTACTTCGTTTTTCTGTATTAATTTATATCTCTTAATCTCTTTTGGGTATTTTGAAATGTAATATTTATTTATTAATAGTTATATTAAATAAAATATTACTATTCTATATTAATAAACACGATTGTATATATGTGTTTTTTAGATTTATTGGTAGATTTTATTGAAATCTGACAAATGGATCATGATTTTAATGTAAAACAACCCTTTTTTTTCTGAGAAATATTGAAACTTGGATACTTACTGCCACAGTTTATACTCGTATAATAACAGGGCACAGTTTTCTCCTTCTTGCCCTTCCGTTCTAGAAATTTGAAATTTCCTATTTAGTGAGAGTATTTATGATCTCATGAAGTTTAGAATCTTGCAATAGTCAATAACATTAAAAATAATAATAATAAAAACATAATAATATTAAAAATGGCAGCTAATATTTTCTGCCTTTTCTCAAGTTTCTGGTATTTCAGTTCAATTTTATTAAAAGTTACAGACGTCAAAAGAAATAATTTTTAAAAGTAAATCTCGTTTCTAGTTAGGATAATAATTAAGAATGAAGTGAAATTAATGTTTAAAGATAATTGATGCAATTATTATTATTTATTTTTAAATGTAGTTTAAAAATATAGAAGCGAATTAAATAACTGTTTATGATGTTTCTAGCTGCTTATAATGAGCCCTTAGTCTCTCTTTGACAAGTGTTATATAATGTAAAAAAAATCGTATAACTATTTATATATGTATTTCTATTAAACGGATGGATCCACTACTTCCCTTTTCATTTTGTCTAACCTGGTTTATTGAAAATTATACAAATGAAAAATTATTAATAATTTCTCAGTTATTAACTTAACTATTTTTTATCGTTTCGATGAAGTCTCTGATATTGTAATCAAAACAAATTGGCAGATTAGTTAACTTCGTAAAGCCGCTATAACTGATCCATTACATGCCTTCTTTCATGAACATTTCAAATATATTTCAGTGATATTAATCTTACTTATACTGGGGGGAAAACTGTAATTGTAAGTCTCCATACAAAAGAAGTTTTCTATTTTAAACTACGTTTAAATAAAGTTGAAACTACGTTCAAAATAAAAAATTTCTTTTGTGTAGAGACTTTCAGTTATCGTTTTCCCTCAGTATGAGTAAATATGTACCATACAATTACGGACTGCGCAATTAATGAGTTAGTTAATCTTACTTATTTGCAATTATTACTTCTTTTATACACTTTAAGTTAAATTGGCAAATACAGATAGATGTAAAGAAGAAAATAAGTTATTTACATAAATATTTTATGAAAGTTTACTTACAGTAAAGTTGAGTGTATTCAACTCCAGATTTAATTTGTTTTTAATTAAAACAAATTAATTAAAAACGAAGAAACTTATTGAAAGGTATTATTACGGTTCTAAAATATTTCCGAATTAATGTTTCATTTCTCTAAATATAATAATAGTCGCTATAGTATTTACATTTTGGTATTCACCACTGAGTGATTGCGGATATTCTTGATGGAAAAGTGTTATATTAATTTTACAGGGTGGTGATCCACTGTTCCGTTGAAATATTGAACCGGAAATATTTTAAGTGATAAGGATACATATCTTATTACATTTAAGATATGAAGACAAATTAATTTTATTAAATTTTTATGATATTTTTGGTTTTAATAATTTAGTTGTCGGGTTTAATACCTTCTTCCTGTTCACACTCATCAGAGTGCCATTTATGGCTGATGAGGAGAATCTGAAAACATAATCAGAGCAGACACATTGGTCGGTGGCACACATAGATAGCCATCATCACCAGTGACTGCTTCATCACACCCATCATCAGCAAGTAATATGTAGCTGACCATTAAACTAACTGAAGTGTAGAAAGTTAAAAAAAAATTGATATCAGTTTCGCTGATGGCAGTGTTTTTTTTATAATTACTGGCAGTCTGATTGTGCGTTATCCTATACTTGACCGGTAGATTTGACCGTCTTTCGCAGGTACTTTACGAAAATTCGGAGATGATACATGGTAGTCCAAAAGTTGATTAGAAGTTGTAGAACAGTATAAAATACCATTAATAGTTCAGTCCATAACGGTAATTATATCTGGAGTTTCTCTTACGTTTTGCATCTTTAGATACTAAGCTCAAATTTGATTTTATTCAAGGCATACTTTTTATTTAGCACGTGGGTAGGACTCACTTTTTAAAAGCGAGCGTATTATGATAAACGTAAATAAAATGAAAATCAACTAACAATACTTACTAAATACAGTAAAAAAAACTGTAATTTTTAGCTAATACCTGTACACCTGTTTAGCTAGTCAAACACAGCTTAAAAATCTATAACTTCGCTTGTACGTTGAATTTCCAATCCAAAATATTAGCTTTTAAGTTAGACATACAAAAATCTACTGCCAAAGTTTCAGTTCTCTAGGAATTATGATGGCTGAGTTTGCTTGTGATAACATTTTTGGAGAAACAAAACAGAAATTCTACTAATAGTGATTCGGCTTCTGTAATGTATAACATGTAAAGATAACTTGAAATGAGTCAGTTCTAAGCATGTACAGACAATAACTTTTTTTATTTAAATTGATTTTATAATTTAAAAAATATATGCAATGTTCACATACAAATAGAAAAACACCTGTTGAAAGGACAACATATTTTTGAAACGACTTCTCCTTATCAGGGTCGCCAAACTGATAGGATAAAAAGACTTTTTGTGGGTTCCTCCAGGAAAGTGAGGCTTCATATTTGAAAGATATGACTTGAAAATATTTTACGCTGAAAACGGTTACACAAAAAGAAAAAAAAGACTTTCAATTGTATGAAACACAAGAACGATTCATGCCTCAATACTTACTGTTTCTAATTTCAGTGGAATAATAAAAGAAATAATTATTCTTGTTATAATATTCTTGAAATAATAAATAACCAAAGATGAACTTGTTACGTGCAACAAGACATGTTCTCCTCTGGACTGGTAAGTCCGGGGTTCAATACCCACTCTGAACTAGATTTATTCACGTAAGAGGTGAATAGATCTGAAAACGTCGTCCATCGGAGGGAGCATTAAGCCGTCGGTCCCGAGCCTGTATGATATCAGGTATTCGTTAGAAATCCTTACTCTAAATACACTTAAGGTAGGCAAAATTTATGACAAAACTTATGTATAATTTTGATTGTGTGATACCACAAAAGGCCAATGCTCGCCCTATGTATGTTCTCTTGTGGGACTGCCTAACCTAGACGTCCGTGCAAAAGGAAACTTGATTCAGTTGCCAAACCATACTATTACAAGGAACTCTAATATGTACTAAATTTTACGAAAATTAGTGAAAATGAGTGTCATCCTGATAGGTGTTAGTTTACTCAGTTATGAGGATGCTGTGTACTATTTTTGTAATAAATTAATTATAATTTAAGACAATGTCATCAATTTGAATTCACTGTATACAATGACCTGGTAAGGTTGCAGGAGGTATAATATGGATACACAAATAGTTTTCTTGATAAAACAATATTTTTTGAAATCAGTGCGAATCCTGGAGTTACAACTGACAATCAATGTTTCAGCAAGATAGGTCCCCATTTACAATGCTTTAACAATCTCTAACTGCCTATTGACACAAAGCATGGGACCTCACATCAGATTGACTGCTGAATCGTCAACACTGTTACTCCTAAGAGCCTGGGAGTCAGTCTTCCTGTACTGGGTCAGGCCAAATCAGAACAACAAATGACCAATCGTGCGCATATGCCACTATTATCATTGGACAGTATTTCCATAATCAATAATATATGGATAAAATATTTCAATAAAGAATAGTGTTTCCATAATGACTCGGGCATGCATGACTCGTAATGAGAAACCTGAAGTCCTGCTCCGTTCCCCAACTAATGTGGCGAGAACACAAATACCACTCGACAATCTGGAGGTATGCCCGAATTAAAGTTTCACTTCCGAACACCTTACTCTAAGACCTGTATCTATTTTTAATAAAACTACTATTTTTGTTAAACTAATTTTAATTTTTATTCAACTTTATTAAACTTTACTTAACTATATTTGTAAACACATTCTTGTAATTGATTTTACGAAACATGAACTGCGATACTGAACGAAATAAATTGCATATATATAATAAATATATATAATATAAAAATTATATATTTATAACTACATTTATATTATTCGTTAATTGTAATTATATTCATAAGATTTATAGTATTTATAATAATCAGTTGTATATATTTATTCTTATTAATATGTTATTGCAATATGAACTTGTGACGTAAGCGTAATTTTTGTTTTCTAACTTACGACTCTGTGTTTCAGAACCTCCTGGAAGTAGTGCACGACTTGTTTGAAGAACAGACATCGCTAGAGAAGGTTATCAAAAAGATTATGCTTCGAGCTCAAAAGCTGTTGAAGAGTGAAAAAGCAGCTGTTCTTTTGTTGGATGAAACATCGACTGAGGTTAACATTTTAGCATGAAGTTTATGTATCTGTATTATTTATTTTTACTCGCTGTTGTAGCCTGTTATTGTTGAGAAGATTAGTTTTATTACTTTGATATTTGGAATGATTAATCAATCTTGTCTTATACACTGAATGTTTTTCAGCGCCACATTTATAGACCTTTCACCTTTTAGTGCTGTTCTATATGCGGAAATTGTGGCTCATTTTTTTATTTGGCACCCATTTTAGTAACTGGTGAGCCACATTACCTCTTGATTCTACATTGGGAGTTCTAAATTTCTTCTAACTCAAGTGTATTTAGAGTAGCGATCGTTAACGAGTATCTGTCGGTTTAGCGTACTCTCCGAGGTGGGATTTGCTCAGATTTATTCATCTCCCACGTGATAAGTTGAGGACCAGATGGGTGTCCCGGACCTACCAGTTCAGAGTCCAGTACTTGAACCACTTACCTAACCCGACCCCCAACTGAATGTTTAGATGACGAATTTTAATTACAATGCCTAGGTGTTTGATGTACAATTGAAGTCTGCTGGTTGTTGGTTTGTACTTCTTGACCTCTAGTAGGACAGCTGTGTCATGATGAGTTTCTGTATATTTTTTTTTGTTTTCTCAAATGTCTTGGAAGGATAGGTTTTCAAATAACTTTTCCTTTTTTTGCGGAGGCATATTTTTTTTTGTTTTCTCAAATGTCTTGGAAGGATAGGTTTTCAAATAACTTTTCCTTTTTTTGCGGAGGCGACATCTAAACTTCATAACATAACATAAACTTTTGAACATCTGGAAATAATAATATGTGTTGTGTAAATTAATTTTCTTTATAACTGCTTTTAACCCAAAACTCCCAATCACTGCTAGATAAGTACCAAAAGTAAACAAACAGCAAGTAAGGGGAATGTATCTCAACTGTTGGAATATAACGCCTCTGTGGCGTTAATCTTTTGTAGAGGTGAGATCAAGCCTAAAAAATCCAGGCCGACCCAACCCAGGCGCGCGGGTATTTAAGCCCAACTCGACCCCAGCCCTACTCGGCCCAATATAAACCCGGGTATACATTGTAACTGTAATATATTGGATATTACAATTGTAATATTGTAATATTACAGTTGTAATTGTAATATTACAATATCAATTGTAATATTGTAATTGAATGAGAATATATTGGAGTTCATTCTCCATCAGCCAAGCAAATCTCGATTATTTGTTTTATCTGAATTATTTATTTTATAACAAATATTCCTTAGTGCAAAAACTATACATCGATTTAGTGTATATAGTATATAAGTATATATGTATTGAAAAAAGCATGAGAGACGCCCTAGCGTAATAATTGACATTTTAGCGTAATAATTTCAAGACTCTAGAATTAGTAGTTTAGGAGAAAGGAAATGCAGTCTAAAAACAGGTTTTAGGCAAAAGGAGTGACTTCCCCATCATCCATAATTGTTCCCAAACAATAGGGTTCATCTACACTATGAGGCCGATATTTTATAAAATATCAATTTGATCCATCAAAGATTCTGGACCGTAGCGTGGCCACAAACATTGGATACATATTCACTGACACACAGGCATCATCGAAAAAACTTCATAAAACGACTTCTGGGACCTCAAAACATGTAATTTCGTCAAAATCTTGAGATCGAATTTTTTCACGATCACTATACTTTACTTACAGAAAAGTAAAAAACAAATAATTTTTGTAAAAATATTCGTTTACAAATTTTATCTTTACAACTGTCACTGAAAATGTTTTTCCTTATAACGCTATAAAAATTTTAAAACTGTAAAAGTGTAAAATTGGAGTTCGCTATATTTTTTACATGTTGAATTTAACCTGTCAGTGACTCAGGTCTTTCTATTGGTTCATTGAACTCTTATTTTTTTTCCTACTTCATTCCATTTGTGCAAATAAGATGTGTAAGTTAGCAAATAGAACATTTAGAAATGATGCTTTTGTGCTTGCATGTGTATAATCAATCATAAATCCATAGATAATCTTTTATACATTCCTTACCTGAGCTATGTTTCAAAGTGCTGTTACTTTAAAGAATCGGGTTTAATACCTTTGATGATCAAGTAATTTTAACAAATTAAAATATTAATTTAGTAAACAAACTGATAAAAAGAGGTAACGTATTTTTCTTTCCTATATAAAAATTACTTGAATTGGAATAACTTAGAACAAAAAATGAAATCTGATGTCTAGAAAGAATTGAATTTGATGCTACTGGAGACCGTATAAATGAATTAAAGAAGCAGGCGTTTGAAGCTGCGACTGCTTTTGGTCCATTACTCTGTGCTACGTCTTCTCATTAATCTGATTTCAGCAAATTTTGACTCATCTTCTCTGCTCGCTTTTGTTCCATTTCTAACTGAATTGTCTCATTTACTACAAGGCATTCTAAATCTTTTCACGCTCAATGATTTGTTTGTCTTTAAATTTCGTTTTCGTATTAATATCTAAAAACCTTTCACGAAGATTTTCAAACAGTGGCCAGTGAATAAATAAACTCGAGCATAATTAAAGCCGTCATTGTTTCAATATCTTAAAACTAAGTAATTTTCTTGTTTAGCGTGCAATCTTTCATGTTTTACAATTTTTTAGGGTTATATTTAACAAACACGAATTACATTTTTATTGTTGGTTCCATAACCGATAAATGGAACATGATTTCATTCCAGCTCGGATTCATCTATACTGTATAAAAATGTAAATAGGGTTTCAATAACTTATTTTCAGTGCTGTGGAGTCGGAGGAGTTGGGGCATATTTACGATCTTGAGAAGTCGGAACGGGAGAAGTTAACCGACTTCGATTCCACACTTTGATAAATTACTTGTATAAATGAAAAAGAGATAAAATGCTAAAACATGATTAATTAGTCCAAGTAAGAAATTTTCCCTTCCGAAAAACATTCGACATTTGATGGTATATCACAAAAAGTTTAATTTAATACAAAATATCTGGCCTTGCCTGTTCAGTGTTTCAGAAGATTAATAATTAAAAATCTGGAGTTGCATACACTCAACTTTGCTATAAGTAAATATAAAATCAAACTTCTTGCTTGTGTAGTGTCCTAGTTTAATATAACATAAATGCCTAAATAGGAGATTTTTACAAGTCAAAATTTTTACGCTTATTTTGGTATATCAAAAAACCTCATATGTAATAACATATAATAACCTTGGTATGACTATACAGTAAAAACACTTCTGTAGAGAAAAAGAAAAAAACTATCACGAAACAATCACTTACAGGAGAACATGGCTTTTGTTTCTATAGCCAGTGGATCTCATACATGGCCATCTGTAACATTATATGGCCAGTAGATCTGTTACATTTAATGTTGTTTATCTGACCTCCTTCCACATTGAAGAAATAAGCCAAAGTATTTGTTTGGAGACTTCAAAATATTCATTTTTTGTTTAAATATTGCATGAACATATAACAAAAAATTTCACCAAGTAATTTTTACCCACCATAATACCCGAAGGTAATACCATTCCTAAACACCAGAAAATATACATCCGATATTAAGTCTTGTTTAAGGGTACAACATATAGATTGATTAGGGTATTTTGGTTTGACAAATCCATCATACCATGGAAAGCATAGAAATTATAGGTTTAATTGGTGTACATTTTTCACATGTAAAATTTTATTCTTTTACATCTGATATTAAGTCATTTCAAATTATTTCATGAAACCATTAAACATCAATTTCATTTCAGTTTATTCTGTTAAAAAATATCTAAGTCAATGCAGACAATGTAAATAAATGTAAACAAATCTGACAGGTGATCCAGGATGAATATTCAGTTATTATAGTTTTATTGCTCTGTGCGGTAGTGAATTTCGCGATTTTTTTTTTTAAATAAATAATGTTTTATAATAATAAAAAGAGGAGCTGGAGTCGGAGTCTCAGTAGGCCCTAAGAGGTCCGACTGCATTTATTCACTTCAGTATAAACCTTTTTACAACAGTAAGAAAATATTGCAAATTACAGAGTCTAGTGATCAGGCAGGATCTACCAGAAGTAACATCTATGTTGTTCTAGCTGATATGTAACACAGACTAAGCAAGCATGAGCAGGTCCGTCTTTTATATTTTGTTTTATACTGGTCTTTGAATTGTGCGTATGAAGTCAGCACAATGCACTCGTTTAATTGATGAGTATAATAAACATTTCGAAAAAGCCCAATCTATGAAATTTCATTTAAAGAAATTCATTTTAAATAATTTCAATCCATTTACGTTTATGACGTCATACACGTCATTAGGACGTGATTCCAATATATCGATACACAAACCGTCAATATGCCGGATTTATGTTAAGCCGCCATTTTACACCTCGTACCCTATTCTACATTTCCACCCATATTTGGTTTTATCTGTAGCTATCTGTAAAAACATGGTATGAGTTTAAAAGCAAACAAACACACAGTGCAACCTTTTATTTTTGACTAATGTTGTAATTAGCTTGGTTAAATTATTATTTTGTGCTGGTTACATTATTATTTTATGATAGTTAAATTTTTTTTTTAAATAAATTGAGATTTTGTATGAATGGAGGACTGATAATTGTAATATATGGATGAAGTGATAGTAAGAATGGAAGAGGCAGACAGTGGGTTGGGATAGCGTCATTAAGGCGATTTGTTTCACCAGGGCCTGAACAGCATCTCTTGTTTAACCCCCACAATTACTTCCTGGACACCTTCTACCCTCTGCTTAGTATTCCAATCCTACTACCATATTTGGCTAGCAATCTACTTCACCTCCCTATTCTAATGAAACTTCCTTAATTTAGTTCCTGAATTAAATGCTTTGTTAAACTGGGACAACGTCCTAGAACCAGAATATCTAATTCATTCCTGTTGTGGAATATATATATATATATATATATATATTATTGAAAAGCACTGCGGCTTCGGCATGAATTATCTTCTTAGAAAGATGTTCATTTTGCCTAATAATTTTCTTATATTCCACTGGTAGCTCATAAGTTAATCTGCCTAATGTCATAATGACTTTTTTTTATCATCTTTATTTACAAATATACAACTACGCATATTATGCGTAACAGGCATATGTAGTAATAGATTACACAATGACATCAATGCACATGAGCAAAGAATGAAACCTACTGGTTCAACTTCTCGCTTTGGTTTTTTTTTTTTTTTAATTTATATTATTGTAATAGCAGATCCCTGGGCCATTTTCTCTTGAGTCGTCTTGGGGGATTCTGGGAAGGTGAAGAGGAAGCAAGGATTCGTACAAATGGATTTGGGTGAGAGGAAAGGTTCTTGTGAAATGACCTATAACGATCAGAGGCAAGGTTTTGGATGAATGGAATTTTTAAGTCTTTATGAAGGGTGTAGTTTTTGACGTAATATGGAGCATTTGTGATAGTGCGGAGGATTTTAGATTGCAATGATTGTATTCTATGAATATTCGATGGTTTTGCTTCATAATGACTAGAATAGGAAAAAAACCTTAAAGAAAACTAGTGAAGCAAACTATATTAGATATTAGAGAAACACAAACTGAATTGAAAAGCTAAAGAGAGACAAGCTTTCGACCACATTAGTCATCATCAGGTAAACGGTAAACATTTAAACGAAACAATTAAAACAACAAAAAAAAATAATATAAATTTGGTCAGTTTAAATAATGGCAGCGTTCAACTTTCATAGTACGTTAGTTAGTGTACTATTAGTTAGTTGACAGACTGTCACCCATGCGTTAGACAGTTGAATCACACTTTTTCGTTGGAAATACGATCTAAAACGGACAAATATAGTTTATGTTTGTTTATAGTTTTTAAAGTTTATATATATTGTATACTGTATACAATATATAATATATATGTAATATGGTTTATATATATATTTGAATTAAATATAAAAATTTGAACTGAAATTTATTGTAATATAATCAACAAATTATCTAACTTTAGTATTGCAGGTTCCCAAACAGGTATCCATTACAAATTACACCTTGAATCTATTTTTCCCAGTTTGACAAATATTTCTTTATATGTTAATTTGTGGGAATCAGTCCGTGATACTTTTTGTATCACCAACATTTCTTGATTTTTAACTATTTACATTGCCTTTGAGTAACCCATATTAATTAAGCCCCTTTTATCAAGGCACTACTGCAATGCTTTCTTCAAAATAGTGACTGTTTTTTTTTTTAAATTATGTAGAAGGCCCTCATCATTTTGAAAATAAGGATGGAATCCTTTGAATATCGAAGTAGTTAGGACTTGTTACTGCTCTTTCAAGAAGTATTTCCAGTGAAACATGCGAAGTTTAAATAACAGTCCAAACAGTAACAGTAATATTTGTCAATATAAATATTACTCTAAAGTTTAATACGTAACGTTTAGTACTCACTACTCTAGTAAGTATAACTTGATTTCTCGAAAAGATCTTCAATTCTGCACAATGTAATCCTTTATTTTGTTCAGTGTTATCTCACTATCACGTATTACTGCCGTATAGCTATAGCATTCTCCAATAAGCCATTGAATAACTGTAAACGATAATGCTTCAATCCAATAGACTTCAGGGTTGAAATTTCAGAAATTCTTGAAGAGCTCAATTCTAAAGAAGCTGTAATGGTGTTTCCTTTACAGCTTCTTTATGTGGATGGTGTCTCCACATATAGAAATTTAATAGTATAAACAATGCGTTTCGAAAATGTAGTGTTCTTCTTTAGGCATTAACTAAAAAAATACAATGTCATCAGAGAGTTATCTTTAGTACAAAGTAAATCGTAAAAAATAAAATAAGGACAAGGGTACGAACCTAAGGGTGAGGGTCTGTGGTACAACTGACTGGGAATAGAATGAAAGTGGGTGAGGGTATGGAGTGTACCACACATCTGTATCATATTGGAAAGCAGGTGCATTTCTTGTTATTTTTTCCCTAAAGGTTAGTCAGGGCCTTTACATTAGTTCTAAGACTAAGTGTAGAAAACATATTGAAAATATAACAGAGAACTATAATTATCGAAATGTGACCAATAAATATAAGAATACAGAGAAAATAGAACATTTTTTTTATTTTATTTTTAATAAATTATTTACTACAATAAGTAAATGCCACCTTAGAATACATGGATCGTGAAAAAATTTGAGATTTTGGTGGAATTACACTTTTTGAGGTCCGTAAAGACGTTTTATGACGTTTTTCGGTGATGTATGTGGATGGGTGAATGTGTATCCAAAGGTTTGTGTAGTCGCTACGGTCTAGAATCTTCGAAATTCATATTTTACACAAAAATGGGCCTCATAGTATAAACATGCTGTATAGTTTGGGAGCAATTATGCATGATGGGAAGGAAATTCATTTCCTTGAGACTTTTCTATCTCTCCAATATTAATAATACTTCCTTGAACTCTTCACTGCACATTTAATATACTTCTTTCACATAGGCTCTACCAACGAACCTTTTCATCTTAATAAAAACAAGGTCAATTACAGATTGAGTATTTATGTCAAATGAGACAAATACTCTTAAGTAAAAGGCATTAAAAAACAGTTTAGTAGATTTTTGAATTGTGATTTCTATTTAATTCACATTACATTTTAATTATATATTTTTGTTTAATAAGTTCTTTAAATTTGTTTTAAAACTTTAATAGACTATTAGCATTTCTTTCATTATAAGGTGCATAGTAAAGCCTTTAAGAGAGTTGTATTAACATTTATTGCTCCATGGAGTTCTATTTTTATTTAAATGAAGTTCGCGTTGAATTCTTAGAGTATGGCAGACACTGACATTTTTAATCGCATTGTTCTCCCTTTTGACAGCCCAGCACGCTAGCTGAATACACTTAAACCAATAAGATTAGCTTTTCTGACTCCTACATTGCTTAAAAACAACTTGGTATACATTCTCTTTGGTTCAATATTTGTAGAGTTAAACTTAGTTATTGTTCTGCTGGGGCAATCATATCAGATATAACCCTATTGCCATATTCATAAGTTTATAACTTTTCCTTTTTCCAGTGGTTTTCTTCCGTTACCTGTAGACATTTTGCTGTATTTTCTTATGTTATATGAGACATTCTAATTATTTAAAGTGTAATAATTGAAGCTAAATGATTCAAAATTCTACTTATTATGAATAATTTGACTGCTGTCTGTTTAAAATATAACTTTATCTTTCTAGAACTTTGATAATGAAATTATTCATAATATTTGATTATGAGAAGGGATTGGAAGACTTTTTTCTTCAGGGGGATTGTTATCTCCCTCCCAGTCAAGGACCACATAAAAAATCCATCAAAGTCTTAATATTCTTTTTTATGTGGATTAAACCGTGATCTCTCAATCTAAAAAACACAATTCCTATGCAAAATGCTGAGTTTCTCTGGAAACCAACCTACATAAATAATTTAATTTCATAATTAAAAACTAAAGTTGAAAGGATACTTGGAGTTTTGGAATTAAATAGGGCTGTTGGTTAATGTCTTGGGAAAATCTTGATTAGATGCCTGTAATACACCAATATAGGGTCCAACGTACTTTAGATATAAGGATGATGAATACTTTTTTTATTATTATTTATCATTAATTCATTTTGTTTTATATTGATTATGATTTTTATTTTCCTATAAGTAAAGTATAGTGATAGTGAAAAAATTCGATCTTGAGATTTTGACGGATTACATGTTTTGAGGTACCAGAATTCGTTTTATGAAGTTTTTTCGATAATGCCTGTGTGTGAGTGTGTGTGTGTGTGTGTCAGTGCGTGGGTGAGTATGTATCCAAGTTTGTAACCAAGCTACAGTCCAGAATCTTTGATGTATCAGTTTGATATTTTACACAAAAACGGACCCCATAGTGTAGATCAGTGGTTTTCAACCTGTGATCCGCGGATCCCTGGTGATCCGTGACGTTTACCCAGGGGATCCGCAAGACCTACAGATTCACAATGTGCAATTAATGTATTATCAATGTGTACACGTCAATGTAAGTACGGTAGCACACTATCAATGTAATTAGTGCATCTTATCAAGATGACTCGTCGTTCACATCTAAAACCAGCAACTTTCGGTAACGTTAGGGAAGAACTGCGAACCAAAATTTGAGTCGGGCAGTTCAGTTATGATGACGACCTACGTCATTTAATTGAAACATTTAATTTAGCCAATACGTGACGCTCTGATTGTTTACTTCTTGATCTGGACTCATTTTGGATTTTAACTGCAAAAGAATATCCATCAATCTCGAATAAGGCTCTGCGCATTCTCCTACAGTTTTCTACATCATACCTGTGTGAAATAGGATTTTCCACAATGACGAACATTAAAAGTGAGAAAAGAAATAAACTACTAGCACTTGAAGAAGAGATGCGTGTATGTCTTTCTAAAACCAGGCCAAACTTTCCAGTTCTGTTCAAAAATCACCAAGGACAAATTTCACATTAATTTGTAATTCTCTTGAATAAAAAAATTCAGATAGTACTGTATTATGGTTTTGTGTTTATAAGCCGTTTTTATTTCATTAAAAAAACTTATATATACATGTATATTTATGTACAAGGGGATCCGCAAGAATAAATAAGCTCCTCGGCGGATCCGCGCCTGCAAAAAGGTTGAAAAGCACTGGTGTAGATGAACAGTTATTTGGGAGCAATTACGCATGAAGGGAAAGTCACTTTTTTTGCCAAAAACTTGTTTTTATACTACATTTTTCCCCCTAAACTACTAATTCTAGAGTTTTAGAATTTTGATATTATCTTTGAGGTTACAAATGCAATAGACGGAAAATATATTCACATTTTTAAAATAACGTGAAATATTTTTTTTTTAAATAAAATGTTAAAATATTGACTTATAATTCAATCTGAAAGCTGGTGAGAGCGATACAAGCCAAACCGATTGACGGTTCAAAATGAACTTATACCTCAAAATAGAATTTTATGTGGAGAATAAGTTAATATAATCTTTTTCAAAATTATATTCACCAAAGAGTGCATTTCTATGTTCAGGAAATATTTTTTTGACTCTAAAGGGCTCATTAAAAAACCATGAAGTTTTACCCAAAAATGTAACAAAAAATCGAGAATTGATAAAAGAAATCACGTAATTTCAGTAACGGTAAAGAGGATTAGCGCTACAGAAACTGATTGTTTGTCCTAGAATACGAGATGTCGAATTTATTGATATTTATTTTCATTGACGTAAAAATTTTTTAAGTGAATCCACTGAAATAAACGACTTTAAGAAGTATAATGGAAACATTTAAAGAATTTATTGACTTATTTGAGATACAAGAGGAATTATATTTTTACATGTAAAAAAGTACTGTCAATGAACATAAATTTCTGTTGTTTTCCATGGTATGATGGATTTGTCTCACAAAATGCTCTAATCAATCTATATATTGCACTCTTGAACAAAAATTAATACAAGTTGTAAATTATTTTGTGTTTATGAATGATAGTATCTTTAGGTAATATTGAAATTTGAAGAATGGACTCTTTCTTCAAGAAAGAGGAGTTACGTTTGTTGACAAAGTTTTTTCACTATTCTTGTCTAATAGTTCGTATCTATCATTTTTAAAAATTTCAAGCTTCCAGCTATAAAAGTTTTAAATGATACAGAATAGCTGGCTTTAACTTTGATTTGAGTTTGTAAAATTGCTAATTAGTAATATTTTTTTTTTCAATGTGCATTTACGGCAACTTTATAACAGAGTGCAGTGCAGAAAAGATAACACTCTCAGAGTAAATTGTATATATGATTTTTCACAAAGGGAAAGAAAAGTGGTTTTTATTAAATGCTAGGAAGCCATAAAATTTCCAGTATAATAATTCCATAAAAGAATAAAAATGTAAATCATAATTCAAAATGGAAAACATTCTTTGAAGAATAATAAATGTAATAATCCTACATCTTAAATAATCATACATCCTATATCTTAAGACGACATTTATTCTTAGATATTTTCGACATTTTTCAGACAAAATAGGAATATTTTTAAGTTTTAAATGGGAAAAGTTGTCTTAAATATTTAAATTTAGGACTCCTAATGTAAAATCAATCTTTTTTTTTGCGTGTTCCCTTGTGGGAATGCCACTGCAACCGAACCTAACCTAACCTTGATTACAGTAGTGCAGTTTCAGATCTAGCTTTTGTAGCAGTTTCTGTACATAAGTTAACTGTATAATTTTAATAACTTATGGTTCAGTTTAATATTATTTATTTACAAGATTATATATATATATATCCTGAAGGTAAACACATGGATCAGTTATTTTAAGAATACTGGCTTCGAATCGAATTGCCTGGTTATTGAAAGAAAAGAAAATGTTGGCAGCCAGGGCCTGGCGGTGATGTCACAGCAGTTGTGTGAATGGGGAAGGAAGAGTCGCACTACCCTGAGAGGTGTGCATCAAGGGGTGGCATTTTAGGTGGGTAAAATATAGTGCATAATAGCTAAGAGAACTCCAGAGTTCTATACCTGTTTGATTCATAAACATGCACCCTGACCTTTCGGCCAATAACATGACATGAAGCAACCAGATTGATGTTTTTTACGAGGTACCCTTTAGCCACATCAGCGGTGCCCAAACCCCTCCAAACCAAATGGTAAGACAGGGGCACGACGCGCCACCGATGTGCCTCACGAAGGTGGACCTCACGGAGGTGGACCTCGTGGAGACGGGCATCCACGACTGACATCACACAATAATACTAGGGGTCCCTTTCAGGGACCACTATTCACTCTTATTAGTTTTGATAAGAGATTAATTTATTTATTTCAATGAGTAGTAACTTTGGCCCTTTTGTTATTGTAATTAGAAAATGATAAAATAAAGAACTATTTTGCAAATTGAGCTTAAATATTTACGTATATTATTTTTCCTATTCCCTATTTCATTTATCAGCCCCAGTGTAATATAAAAATTTAAATAATGACAATATTATTTTTTTTTACTGCAAAATTGCTTATTTATATCCATAAAGTAACTACCCTGTTTGGTAGCGCCTCCACCTCTGAACTGATAGGACCGGGGTTTGATCCCCACCTGGCCCTCGATTTATTCATGTGCGAGGTAAATAAATCTGAGCACGTCGTCCATCGGAGAAGGACGTTAAACCGTCGGTCCCGAGCCTGTACGCTGTCAGATACTCGTTAAAGATCCCTACTCTAAATATACTTGAGTTAGGCAAATTTAAAAGTTCCACTGTAGAATCAATCTTCATTGTTTAATATCACAAAGGGCCAATGTTCGGCCTACGTGTGTTCCCTTGTGGGACTACCACTGCAACCTAACCTTGGTAGTGCCTATATAAGAAGCATCAACTCAATGTTAACTGATAAGTAGACAATAAAAATGAATACAAAATATACTTTTATATTTTGAAAAAGTAAATTTTTCTTCTAAATATATTATATACTAATTAATTTATATAAGGACTATTAATTTAAGTGAGCTTGTCTGTTACAGTTCAGCTATTGATTGACACGTTAAATCTCGATCCTTAACGAGAAACACTCAGCCAAAATAAACTAGCTTATCTTATCGCCAAAGTTTTGGAAATTTATTACCTTCATCTGAGCAACTGAGAGGGGAGTATGGATGATTTTCTTTCCACTCCACCCTTCAAACTTTGCTCCATTCTCCAGAAAAAGATGTTGATTTATTAAGCTGAAAATAGCGTGGTAACTAATAAAAAATGTACTAATCCTTTGAAATTGCCGTCATTTACTCAACTATAAACATCCTATTTTTGGTAACATAATAAAAATTGCTAACAGATACGTAGTCAATGTTTTATAAATAATTTGTATTACTTAAATCCATGTATAATAGATATAAATTACTAAAATCCAATATTTGCATATTATTTCTGTTTAGATTATTTCGGGTTTTTATTGTTGTTTGTTTATATCATGTTAAGAAATTAGTTCACTTTGGACTTCAAGTTATTTAAATCTCGCTTGATACCCTAAAATATATAAAACAGTAAATTTAAACAAAGCAAAATAAAAGGGAGAATCAAACAGAAAGCATTTTCCCTTGAAGAGATAGGGTAGTCGGTAGTATTAATATGTCATTATCCTTAAATTTTAATCCATCAATTGAGCCACTTTTCTTGAAATACTGGGGCTTGTTTTTTATTGTAAATTAAGACCTTCGTATTCAGAGACCTATGCATTTACGAGGTTCCATAAATATCATTAGAATTATTAGCTCAAAAGAAATATTAGTCATACATGAAACAATATTTAAGTACTTTTATAGCTAAAAACTTAATTTGTTCTTAATTTATTGATGTTCTTAGTCGAAATGTGAGGTTCTCCTTTCAACGACCATCAGAGAAATTTTACGTTAGAACAACACATTTTTAATTTTGATGTATATTCCGAAACTCTTTTACGAAAGGTCTAGTAACCGTTACTAGCTTGTTATAAAACACGTGAAATCTTTATATATATATAATTTTCATAGAAGTATAAATTTGACCAGTACAATCAACTAATGCTGTTTGCAACTTTTCTCGGTTTTGTTGCTATTGGGGGGGGGGTTTCGTTCTTTCACTTTCTTCTGCAAGACTCTATCGTTGATCATTGCTGTTTATAAGGACTTTGTTTCTCTTCAGATATAATTGCTTTATATATTGTTTTATAAATCATACAGAAGTACGTCATGAGTTTTACGATTTGACGAATGATCTCGAGTTCACTACTCGTTCTGATCCTAGATAATGTCTAGTATTAACTGAAGAAATAAATTGTTGGACAAGAAATATTTTGTTCTTTCCAGAGTACTTATTCTGTTCAGACTGAATGACGTTAGATTAAAGGTCCCTACCTTTAGTACTCTAAATAAATTTAGGTTAGTGAAAATGTGGGAATACGAGAACAGAATGATCCTAATTATAAGATATTTTTGCATTCGGTAATCACTGCCCATCCTACTACTGCAGCCGTATATTTTTAAACAATGTTTGATGTTAATTCGTATAATTTTCTTATATTTTTAATATTAAACAAATAATATACCGTCTTAGCTCGTACGTGTATATACGATATTAATTACACTAATATTACCTTGTAATATTAATAATACTAACCTCTGTGGTAATGACGAAATGCATGAATTTTCTTATGTGTCAACAAGGTTTGCCTGTTTTAGCAACCTTATTTGAATTGCATAAGAGATACATTTTTTTTTTATAAGTTGCATTTGAATAATTCTTTTTTAAGAACTTCTGTTTAAATAAATCATGGTAAAATAAAAAGAGAAAAATGTGTGGAAAGTAAAACTTTTGATAAATATCCGTTAAGATGTTGTGTTTGTGAAGTATATTTTTTTTCTGAAGACAGCGTGAATTCTTTTGTGTTGAATATATATTTTTTGCCACAAGAGAAATATTGATGACAGGAGCCAAAGCTATATTCAGAGAAGATAAGGAAGGTTGAGTGTGATCGAAATGGCTGGTTAGAGCGGATGCGAGCACAGAGTGCGATTTGTATCATCAGTCAAACGTCTTTCCCCGCCACCGCTGTCGTCCATTTCTCAACACTTCAACTGGAATTGAGCGCTATTACTCCTAACCCCTCACCGATTATCGCTATTTGTCAAGTTTTCTACCCAAGTTTTTTTGTTTTAAGTTTATCAAGGATGACAATTGAGTTTTAAATAACTTCAACTTTTGTTATTATAGAAACAAATTTTAAGATGTTTAAGGATTTATTATTCTTGAGAAATGGGCTTTGGTTTTAATGTTTGCAAGTCAAAAACTTTTACAAATTCTTATAAAATCTAAGCACTTTTTTATATTACTATACCAATACGTCATACTTCGTGAATCGTTGTTCAAGGCCCCACGTAGTCTATTTTCAAGTAGGACTGATCATAGCCAAAGAATCCTGGGTAGAAATACCCATGAAACGATATACATATATATATACAAATATAATTATAAATATTGACTCTGACGAAGACCACTTGTTACGGTTGAAAGATCTTAGTCTTGTTTTCCCTTTTTCATATTGTGGTTTGATCATTGATATATATAAATATAAATATTGATAAAAGTATCGACCGTGGAATAGATACAAAACTAAAGTTTACCGGGACTCGGTCAGTTCTTCAGGTTCAAATTAAACTCTCATTGCCAACGTTTCGGTTTTTATTTAAAACCTTTTTCATAGACAGAAGTATAAATTTTGAAACAGAAAAACTAACTATTACATTACAAATTATTTTACAAAAAAAAATAGTCTGTGGATTCTGTTTCAAAATTTGTACATCTGCCTATGAAAAAGGTTTTAATAAAAACCTTTAAGGTTTAAGGATTTATTATTCTTGGGAAATGGGCTTTGGTTTTAATGTTTGCAAGTTAAAAACTTTTACAAATTCTTATAAAATCTAAAACTTTTTTATACTACTATACCAACCGATATATTAACCGATCTCAAACGTTGGCAATGAGAGTTTAATTTGAACCTGAAGAACTGACCGAGTTCCGATAAACTTTAGCTTTGTATATATATATATATGCCTAAATTTATTATCATTATTATTAGTTTTATTTTAGTTTGTATCTAATTTTATTCTATTATAACTGTAATTGTCATTGTCAGGTCCAGTCGTTTTTTATTTTCATTTTTTCAATAATATATCCTTTTGGTGATAAGTTTGTTCATTTATTAAAATAGTTGTTTTTTTTATGATTATATATTTCAATTTCATCCATTGGATTTAATCTTTGTCCTTTTTAAACTGTTCTTATTGAATGCGTTAAATTTGCGATATTGTCTGATGGACTGTCAGAATGAAACCTAATAATGATGTGGAGTTCGTTACCACACTATTTTATGAAAGAATAATTACTTTTACTATATAAAAGAAAAAATAAGATAAGTAAAATGAAACGAATATAATAACAGGAAATTGAGTCCTATATTAGAACTACTTGTTTCATAGGTATTTATATCCAGGATTCTTTGACTATGATTAGTCCTATTTGAAGATGAACTGGTCAAACATTTATGACAAATCACGAAGTATGACAAATTTGGTAATAACATTATTATTTGAAATAGCCCGTATTGTTATTGTGTCTTAACATAATAACAATATGGGATATTATCGTTTATATTGCGACAGTACTTTTATTAAATGTAGAAGTTTAACAGAAGTAGAAACTAAGAATTTTTTTATAATTTATGAAGTTAGTTCGTTTTCATCGACCGTACTTGTATACTGTTGGTTGAAAACAAGCGTATATGTATCAGTTTTTATATTTCACTTGAATGTTTTTCTATGCAGAACTAGTGGTTCCTTTGTTATTCGACCATTTTTTTTCTGGGTGAGCCACATAAACGGGTTTAATTTAAATTAGGAGTTCGAAATAACGCTTCCACAAAGATTATTAATTTAGGTATGCTTAAGAACGGCTAGCATATTGAGACTTGACGACTGCTTTAGAATCCCTCTCTCAAACATAAACTGCCAATATTCTCAATCCAGGAAAGAATAGGGTCTTGACCAAAAACAAGCTTCCAATCGTTAATGCAAATAGTACCATTATGTAGTTATGCACTCCTGAGCCCCAGTTATACAATGAGAAATAATGCATTAGAGGATTTATCTTATGTATATTTCAGTATTCATTATATTAATGACGTCTGTAGATAATATCTTAAAAGGATTTGTCTGCATGTTATTCGAGGACAGTTCTATGTAAGCCGAAAATCAATTTTCGAAGTAAAATATACAGCAGTTGATTTTATCAGTATTAACTACAACAGAAGTTATAAATATTAAGCAGACCGTGCATTGTCGTATGAGAGACACTGTTATACCAACATGTGGGATAATTTAAAAGTTAAAACTCATTGAAAGCATCATACCTCAAGGGCAAGTAGGTTATTTTTAAAAAAATATTTTTAACTAGAAAATATGAATTATTTATCAAAACGCTTTTATAAGATTATTTCATTTTTATTTTCAGTTTATTGTGGTGTTAATAACCTTACTGTCAGAGGTAGAATAAATAAGGAAAGTAGTTCAACATTAGTCTGAAGTCTAGACGTTTAATAAAAAAAAAATTAGGAAATTATATACAAGTAAAAAAGTGGAAATGAACTGGGGTTAAGGAGCGGTTTGCTTCATTTTAGCCACCCGCAGCTGTTTATTAATTTGCAACCCTTCCTTTACAAAGTACATTAAATGCATCAACATTTTAAAGTAAAAAAGGATTGTGGCATTCGGCCGTCGGTCTAATGAAATTCTGGAACATCCCAGATGAATACAGCCTCATACTTGATACATAATAAATACATTTTATTCCATGTTTTACGATTTTATTTTATAAACCATACATTCTGCATCATATACGATATAGTTAAAATCTTTAGGAACTCTTCTTCTCCCACTTATCTATTTTGAAAAACAAAAACCATTCACCTTGAACTCAAGCTCGCTTTTGCTTATTGCTTTCCAGTAGAACTCTAAAGATTATTTTATGATATACTCTCATTGAAATCAACTTGGTCTTTGATTGAAATCAAAGGTCTGAAGCAAAATTTTCTATCATGGTCCTTTTGATAGAAAATTTGAATCCTTACAAACGAAAAGGATTCATTCCGATAAAATAGTGTTTATTTCGGAAATTGATTCTGTATAAAATAGTTTTGTAGTCAAAACAACACGAATGTACTTCCTCAGGTGCATCACCTTGTAGTAAGAATGCCGAACACATTTAACGATTTTTGCCAAAACAACGTGATTCGAACACTAGTACACTTCTTAAGGTATATCATCTTGTTGTGAGAATGTAGAACAGTATTCCCACTTATTATCAAAAAGAACTAAGAAAAATACTTTATCTGGGGATTTTTCCTGTAAATATCCAATAAATAATACAGAATAAATACGTAGCAGCTGACTGCACTACCAATAAATAGTGTTTATTTGAAATATTTGTTGTTCAATATTATCGTTTTTGAATTGTTTACTATTATGAAATTTTCCTTCGAAACTGTTCATTTTAAGCAGTAAATAAGTATATTATTTTAAAAAATAATTCAATTTTATATGATATTTGTGTGTTATAGATGGATCAGAAATTTTCTAAATTCTTCGAGCTTACATCTGTTAATGGAGAACCAACTTGCAATATGTAAGTATGTCTTTGTTTAGACATTTGTTGATGTTTTCAATGAGAAAGCTTCCGAAAGTAACTAGTGTAGAATATTCGTCGTCTGAACAGATTGGTTCTCGTGGTTTATGCCAAATTATTTACATATTTGCATATGCTTGTCTCAGTATTTTGCTTCTCACTAAAAGTAAGACATTTTATTATTAATCGCTTAATAGACATCGCTGCAAACTGTGGAACATTTACCACACTGAAAATTATTAAGAACAGTCTGTTTGCAACTACCTCTTGGGCAATAAAAAAAAGATGTATAGCGATAATTTACTGAGGCCATATACAAACCTGTGTTGACCATTATACGCACCAAGCCATATTTCAGGCCATATCGTTTTTAAATCAAGTCAGGTTGTCTTTTTACGATTTGCCCTTTAGCCGTCCCATGTCCACATGGCGACGCCCAAGGTGGACACGCGGAGGCTGGCAACTCAATACTATTCGCGCAACAGTATATTTTACATCGGGAAACGGTTACACTGGGTACGAATGATATTTCGGAGCAAAAGGAAGATCCCATGTAACATAACTAGGTCAGACGTTGTCGAGCCATATACAAACCAGTGTTGTCCAGAGATTGGATAAATGACAAATATATTTACACAGAATGATAAAAGATAAAGACAAGAATAAAAAAGATAAAAGCATCTAGTAATAACATGGAGCTTGCAAAAAAGTGATTAGAATAATAAATTACAAACATCACACACACATACATACATGCACATACACCTAAACACATAAACACACACACTCGCATGCCATCTATTTTTTTTATATTTATAGATATTATTTAAATTATATTTTTTTTCTGCAGGTAGGTTAAAGTTCTTTTGAACAGTTTATCGATAATTAATCCAGAATACTGGAATTGTTTCAAACTTAAATGAATAAAATCCAAATGAAAGGGTAACTAATTCCAATGAAATAAGGTCTTCAACTTGTGTTTTTTTTTAATCCTAAAGTTGTACACTGAGCAGACTTGTTTAAAATAAGCACGGTATTATTTCAGTTCCCCCTGACGTCATGCGCTAAAGACTTCCTCTTTTTCTCTCTTTTTTTATTTTGTTTTTTTTTTAATTCAGTTAATGCAATTAGTACCTTTTAAAAATATCCTTTTGATAATAAAAAAATATCAAGCTTAATATTAATTAACTAATTAAATATAACTATACTCTTAACTTTCTTCTTAAAATAAGATGGAATATTTTTTTCATATTTTTTGTGAACTTTATTTTTAAGTTAATTAAGTGTCAGGGAAATCACAAAAATCTAAAAGTAAATAGAAAAGATATAGTGAAACGATTTCTTTTCTACTTACTTCTTGTTCAGTGAAATATGTTTGTATAAGAATATATTCTGCCTAAAATTTGAAAACAAGATTATAACTAAAGAGGAAATACACACTTACTTAATTCAATATTTCGAACTGCTGTTTCTCATCACCTCCTGATCTCCAGATGACAAACAACAGTTCGAAATATTAAATTAAGTAAGTATGTATTTTCTCTTTTTTTCTGTGCCGTGTTTTGTGTAATTTAAAGTTTTATAAGTCTTCTTCAATAAGTTTCTTCAATTTAGTGTATAAATATATGTAAATGTGTATAGCAGTTCCTCCTTAAGGTTTACATAATTGAAACTAATACCAACTCTCTTTGCTATTCTCTTTTGGAAATAACAACGAAATATCAAAGTTATTTCAATTATATCATTGGAGAGGAGGGCTCAGGTAGTCACTCAAACGGCGAGGCCACTCACTCTACAGGAGATTATTATAAACTTAAGAAAAACAATGCCCTCTGTCTTCAGTTTGCATTATCGAAACGTAAAATTCTCTCAAAAAGTCATTAATGGCCTGAAGATGAATAGTGCTCATTTGAAACAGCTAGATTGCTGAAAATATGCTATACTATGTAGACGTATTGTTATATAAATTATTATTTAAAGAAATTGAGAAGTAAGTGGCTTAGTCTTTCAGGTGATAATGTTGTAGTCATTAGATAAAGAGATTTGAAAACGTTTTCCTGATGTGCAGCTGTATGTATTTGATCCCAACAATAGTCAGCTGGAGTGATGATTTCTTTGGTATGATACTTGAAAATTATTACGTGGATGGTCTTCAGCCATAAGGCAGTAAGGCAGCTGTTTAGGTTTTCTCCTGTATATTCGCTTTAACTAAGTGATGTAATATTCTTTCATATATTTTGTGTTCAGTGTCATACATAGGATGAGTCATACAGGTACTGTTCTTTTATCGAACGCCCACTTTTGTAGGCTTTACTCACTCAGTCTATGCTATTCGAGGGCCAGAGGTATGGATGGCTTTCATTAACCATGAGCGACATGAGGGACACCATTAGCATGTGGTATCTCCTATCCAAGTCCTTTACCGTACTTAACGTTTATTAACCTATATTCAACATGACTATGGTCATTGATTTACTAGTGCTAACTACATACATGATAATTTTTGATCACCGCTTCCCCTAAGAGGACGTTAAGTAAGCGTGTGGCTGTCTAGGACAATGCTGGAGTCGGAGGAGGGCGAGGTGTCGGAGTGGCTGCTGCGGCTGGCCGAGGGAGTGGCGTGTTCTGGCCAAGTCGCGAACTTAAGCGATGCCCAGGTAGAGCAGCTCGAAATGCACTCCATTCTAGCTATGCCAGTCAGAGATGCAGGTCACCATATCATAGGTAATGAACCACTTTAACTTATCATACGCCATCTTAGAGAGAGTAATTCTTAATAGTTTCATTATTCCATATCTTATATGTTTTCTTTCAATAAAACCTTCTAAGTAGCTGTTTCGTCTTATAACGAGAGCACTAATTACATGAAGAGGTCACTGACCATCTAACAACATGCTTATGGGTCTCCATCCTCTTGCTCGAGCTTTGTAAGCAGCCCAGAGTCCTAAATTTTACTTATTAAAATCAAGATAATTTTGTCACATACACTATATTGTTTAGTCTCTAATGTTAAACATAAGGAAAAAACTTAATCTTAAAAAAAGAAAATAAGAATGAATGAAGCTAAAATTAGAATTTATTTCCAAATAACAAGTGAGTCAAGCCATGCAGAGTAGGTGCAAAGGAATGTGACGCTGGTGTTACCCGCTTGGCCAGAAAACATCTGGAACCATCCAATCGCCAGATATTTCATTACACCGTACCAGTTCTTGACACATTGAAAAAAATTGCCCATATTCTGTAAGGGCTGGAAATTATCTTCAAATTTGATATATTTTGCATGAAACATCAAATTGAGATGGACAGCTAGCTTATCGACTGAAGATGCTTACTCTGCTAGACGCTTCAGTGCATCAAGCGGGCTTCCTATGTTTCCGTAGTCTGTACGTCATACATCAAGCCAGATTACTGGCACACGATATCAGATAGTCTGAGATATGCTAACGTAGAGGTACTGTCAGAAAACTATTTAAAAAAACAATATTAATGGCTTTAATTACTTAAGGGTGCCAGCGATTATAAGGCATCTTTTGTCTTTAATAAACTTTTTTTTTCAGGAGTCGCTACAGTAATGAACAAGCTGTACTCGCAGTCTTTTGATGAAAGTGACGAGCAACTGTTTGAGGTAATAAACCTTCAATCTCTTTCAAATATCCCCAGAATTTCTTATTTTATTATACTTCCCCAATCTTATTAATTCAATAATCCCTACAATTTCATTTTAAAATAAAATCTAAATTTCTTGGAATAGATGAAATTTATATAGGGGACAGAAAATATCTGTACATCATAAAAGGCTAAATTTGTTGCTAGGCTTTCAACTTAAGCTTTATTCTAGAGGTAGAAATTCTGGCTCATTTGTTGTTTGGTACCCATTTTATTAACGGATGAGGCACATTACCGGGTTAATACTACAACACAGGTCTTCAATTTTATCTCACTGATGTTTATTAAAGTAGGAATCCCTAACGAGTACCTAACATCTTACAGTCGCAGTCTCCACAGCTTCGCGTTCTCCCGAGGGACATTATGCGCACGATATTCCATCTCCAACATAAAAACAATCTAGGGTTTGTTGGTTGTGACGAATATTCGAACCTGCAATGTTCAGTGGTAAAGACGTACACGCTGTCTGCAGACAACACCTCCTTCCTACTAATTTTAATCGCTTGTACACTTTCAATAAAATTAAATGTATTTTAAGTATATTTAGTAAATGAATATATAATTGTTTAGTAACGAATTGTTAAAATTTAGTTGTGCAGAGCGTCGTGTGATATATCTTAGCTGAATGGTTTAAGCCAAAGCCTGAGTAAGTTATTTCAGTTCAAATGAATACAGCCAGAGAAATACTACAGTGGGGCGACGCTTTCAGTAACTAGATTCCACTTCTGGAATCCGGGACCAGTGCATTGCCCTGCCCTAGCACAAAGCCCTTTATACTGCACACAACATCAAACCCTTTGATTTACTTCAAAAATCTTTCTACTTCCACCAAAATGGCTTCATTCATTAAACTGTAACCAATGATGATATTTTATCTTTGATATAATTATCCCGAAACTTTTGAACTATTTTAATTACAGAAAAATAACAAAATAATTCCCAAACTGTTTTAAATATTTAAAAAAAAAACTTTTTTATTTATTTCTTTAAATTTCTTCAGTTTGTGCAGTTTAGATCACTTGCTCTTCGTAGAATTTTAACTTGTAGATTAGATTATCTCAATAAAATAAAGCATAAACATGTTAAAAAAGAAAGCCACATCCCTACTTTGCATGATCCAATTAAAGTCGGATTTAACACTTTGTACATTTTGTATGCACATACTGTGAGGTCTCCTAGTATCCATAAAATAGAAAATTATTAAATGATATTTCATATTTAGTATGAAACGTTTGTTAAAAATATTCATTCATTTTAGCCTTCAACCTGTTCTGTGCATTATTTTGTTGTATACATATTCATAAATAACACCCAAGAAGGTTTATAGTTTAATATCCCTTTCTGAAATCTTAGAAAGCTATTAGTGATTCTAAAAAAAAAAACTTTGTTCTTTTATTGATTCATTAATAAAAAACAGTTTTATTTATAATTCTGGTATTACTTTCTTTTTTTCCAAATCCATAATTGGATTCAAAACTTTAATGAACTCCTTTTTTTTCATGACCCGGTTATTTTATTATTTTTTGTACGTCTCTTATGTCTTTACGTCTGTACGTCTCTTATGTCTTTACGTCTGTACGTCTCTTATGTCTTTACGTCTGTACGTCTCTTATGTCTTTACGTCTGTACGTCTCTTATGTCTTTACGTCTGTACGTCTCTTATGGCTGTTCGTTTGTCCGTCTTTTATGCCTTTCTAAACATCTAAATTTGCATTCCCGCAAAGTCTGAGTTAATAAAACTATATTCTGATATAATGTTCAGGTTCTATATCTGAATTCATTTATTTTAAATTAATACTATCGTATTTTTGAACTTTGATACAGACTGGTTTTGTGTATCTATGAAAATCAAACATTTTTATTTATATAGAAATAATTCATTCGAAATTTTGATTGTTTTTCAACCCTCAACAAATTAATTTTGAACACATTTCAACATCATTTCTGTGCAGTTATACCGCGATCGGTAAAAACGAGCAAACGGTTTTGCAAACGAGCAAAAAACGAGCGATCGGTAGTTCTACGTCTCGAGAAAATGAACACGAGCATCAGAAAGAAACGAGTGACAAGGAGAGGCATTGAAAATCAGTCTCTTAAGAACGTAATGTTTGAGCTCTTTATCTGAAACAAACAAGCTACGAGAATCAAGATTCAAACTTTCATAATAAATTGTTCCCTCTCCCTCTCCAATATGTTAATTATTTTTAAAAGTGAATATTTTGGTTGCAATGTTTTTTCTTATATATTTGTTTTGTTTCAGGCTTTCACTATTTTCTGTGGTTTGGGAATACACAACACAATCATGTACAGTGAGGTGGAGAGAGCGATGGCTCGTCAGAAAGTTACTATAGAGGTAGGTGTTCAGTTAATCTCGGATTCAAGTAGCCTGGGGCCGCTTCATTCACCCACTTGATATTAAATTCATTGATTTCATTCGTCCTTCCTCGTAAGTTTCATAACTGTTTTTAAAATAAAAACGAATGAATTTTGAGAAAATACAGAATTTAACGCAGAATGCTAAAAGCGATATCCCAAGTATTCTTTTAACCTTCTCATTTAAATATGAATTATTTGCGTGGAAGTTAAAATGATACTATAATTTGAATATAACTCTCGCCGCCTAAAAACTAAGAGTCCTTATAACTTCTTGATAAGTTTCCGCAAATTATGGTTAATATTTAATAATTATAATTATATATATAATAATATATCATTGAAGTAGAATCCATGGTCTCTCCTTCAATGATTGCTTTAAGGTGCAGATATTACGACAAGTTCCCCCTGAGAGTAAAACGGTCACCTTACGCGCATCTGAGGAGGCACATATCTGGTTTTTAAATGCCTGTTGTAAACCAGGTTTGAATTTAAAAATATAGGGTTGTTCTAAATAGTTAGAGATTAGTTTACCTTTGACAATTTTTTATTACTATTTTTATTTTAAATTATTATTTATACAACTTTATTTTAATCATCCTCATTATTATTATTATTTAAGTATTTATTATTTATATTCCTGGATTTTTTTTGTTTCAGTTATTTTCCTCTTAATGTTCTTCATTATTATCTTTTAAGTTTTTATTATTTATATTTCTTAATTTTCTTTATTTTCACTTTCTATTTCTTAGCTCTTCGCTTATTCTTAGTTAATTTTCCTTACCTTACTTGAACTGGCACGCGTGTGACAACACTGTTGGTCTCCAACCATCGTTTCGCAAGTGCGCTTGGTGTCCCTATCTCAACTCTCCCGATGACAGTTCAACCGAAAATTGGAGACAGTAAGTGTGTTTGTTTCTTAGTTCTGTGTCTGTTATTTACCGTGAAACACACACACACACACACATATATATATATATATATATATATATATATAAAACTTTAAATTACACAAATGAAGAAATTAAAGAAATTAGAGAAAATAAAAACACACACTTACAGTCTCTAATTTTCGGTTGAACCGTCTTCAGGAGAGATAAGAGAGGGAAACCAAGCTCACTGGTAAGAGACGGTTGGAGACCCAACATTAAATGAAACCCAACGACGGTCTCCAACCGTCTCTGTACCAGTGCGCTTGGTTTCCCTCTCTTATCTCTCCTGAAGACGGTTCAACCGAAAATTAGAGTCTGTAAGTGTGTGTTTTTAATTTCTCTATGTTTCTTTATGTACATTGAAGTGTATATATATATATATATATATAATCTATTTCTTTAGTTTTCAATTTTATAAAAATCATAAATGTTTTGGTAATAAAATAAATGTATTCTCTCTCGAAAATGTGTATTATCTGTCAACTGATTTAATCGAAGGATACATCCTATTTCTATTGAGTTTGACACATTCAAGGTTATTCAAAACTGAATAACCAAAGAAGGTTTGGTTTCATGTAAAATGATTGGATCTCAATTATGCACAAGCAGAGTGCACTTGTCTTTGCATTGCACAGTGGAGAGTCGAAGGATTGGGTAATTCAAATAAACGATGACCACTCTAAAGCTTTCAAAGGGATGCAAATGTTTTGTTTTGAGAATTAAGCTTCGTTCGTGTTGGTTAATAACATTCGCTTTTGTATGCAACTTTCAATCAATATGAATTTACATTGCTTTGGCGCATCAAGTAGTACTGACCATCAATCTCTCTTTTAGTTCAACTATTATTTATATCGTAAAATGAAAGGACTCCGAAATGGACACAATTTATTACATTCTACAGCATACCAAAAATATTGAAGTGATCAAAGATAGATACTCTTTGCTGTTTCAAAAACTGTTCAATTATTTCATTTGATAATCAAATGTATATTGTTTTTCAGTACATCACTTATTAATACAAAAATATCAAATGTTCAACTACTTCAGTTTGTAATTGTTTGTTTGGAGTTTCTCAATTTATACTACGTGTAGAAAATTTACTTCACACCAATGTTCCCTCTAAATTTTCATGCTTCTGCGCACACAAACAAGCTCTCTGAGGAGACTAGGGACCACAGTAAGTTTTATATATATATAAAGATTTCACATAAACACGTGAAACAACAATTCATAATCAAACTACAATATGAAATGGGATAACAAGACTAAGATCTTTCAACCGTAACAAATGTCTTCGTCCCTTGGGTTTTTGACTCTGACGAAGACCGCTTGTTGCGGTTGAAAGAGCTTAGTCTTGTTTTCCCATTTCATATTGTGGTTTGATCATTGATATATATATATATATTTTACTCACAGTAAATGATCTTGAAATATGATCAATGAAATTAAAAAATGTCTTGTCTAAAAAACAGAATGACTGTAGGAAGTTTTTTACAAATACTTTATTTGCAATTTTTTTGTTCTTGATTTTATTTTGTATCCTATTGAATTTAAAAAAACAATAAACTAGAAAAAAGCGCATTTCACGATTGTACTAAGTTGATAACATAAGAAAAATGGTGTATTTTACTTTTGAAAATGCTACTTCATTTTTTTCAAAGGTTAGACATTTTTTTTAGCTACTGTATATTGACTTTTTTTGTGCGCTGGATTAGTTTTGTTGTGCGCAGAGCATGTGCGAGCAGTGTGCGATTGCGCATGCGCGTAGCTTACAGGGAACGTTGCGTCACACTCCGGTTTACAGTTAGTTAAAATTCTATAAAGTTTTTATCCATTTGTTTATATTAATGCTCTTGTGTTTCAGGTTTTGTCTTATCATGCTACTGCTTCCTCCAAAGAAGTCGATTCAATGATGGTAAGAACCTTATTTTATCAATATATTAATCTCCATTTTATTCTCATGTTTCTGTCAAGTTGCTGTCGTTCTATTTTATATAATGTAAGTGGTTATCCTGCCCTGTGTTGTTCGCCTTTCTTTATATAGTTAACTGTACTGTTGTTTCCGTTAACTGCATTTTATGCCATCAAGACAATCCTTTCCCACCTAAGGTTCCGTTAGGCAACCATCCTTTCAAACCCTTAAACTAGGGATCTCAACCCTTGTTTCCTTGTGGGCCCCCTGAGACCTATATTACCATTTCTGGACCCCCACTCTAGATACTTAAAAACCATAATCGTATATGTTTAAATTTTCAAACAAATATATATGTTTTGGTAAATTATAAAATATTTTCATTAAATTTACAACAGGTTTTGAAATTCAAAAATATTTTTAAAGCAATAACAAAATATTTTATTTATTGAAATGTTATAGGGTATGTGGAAATAAATCGTAAAAGAATTAGTTTTGAATATAACATAAAAAAGTGGTAATACATCATTTTTAAAACATTAGAGCATTATAAAAAAACTGAGTAGAATATTGGGTCTTATGATTTAACTATTATTATGTTTGACTGTAACACGCTACGCTTTGATATATTTTTATGTATGTTACCCTGATATAAACATTTAAACTTACATGGAGCACAAAAGGTGTGCCAATGGCTCTTAAAATAGTATTTTTCCTTGTGGACCCTCAATATTCCTCTGTGGACCACCACGTTGAGAACCACGGCCTTAAACCATCATCCTCCTGTCAGCCTCTAGTCCAGAGGTGTCCAACCTTTGGTCCTTTCTGCACGACATAACAATTATCTCGTAATCTGTCAACCCATCGTGACCTATTATGCGCTCAACCCTTCTATTATGCGCTCAACCCTTCTATTATGCGCTCAACCCTTCTATTATGCGCTGTCAATTTTCGAAATAAATATGATAAACAAATTTCATAAACAATTCAATCATATTAGTAACTTGAATAGCAAATAGATATTTTTTTTAAAACTATCAACACAATTTTTACTTAACTTGTTAGAAATTTAATGCAAATAAATTTTTCAAAAAACTTAAATTTTACTATTGCTTAGAAAACAATATGAAATTTTAAAATATTAATCAATGTGAATTAATCAGAACATGGTGTCTAATATTTTATTGTTAACGTTTTAATATTAAAACAGTGAGAATAATAAGCCATGATATTTTTGTATATATTACTGATATTGTGTTTATATATATATAGGTGTATAATGTAATCGGGATTCGGTCAATTTTCCAGGATCAAAATCAAACTCTCAATGCCGACGTTTTGATCCTGGAAAATTGACCGAATCCCGATTACATTATACACCTATTCTATCCAACGGTTGATATATTATTGAATTTGTTATATATATATATATCAACCAGGTTAACTTGTTATTATATTTTTTAGTTGTTTCATTTAGCTCTCTGATGATGTTGTGAATAAAGGCCTTAGAGAATTTTAATTAATATATATTGTTTATTGTGGTATTTAATTCATATATTATATGAAGAGTTATTGTTGATTATTAATTTTTATATATATAGATATATATATATATCAGCTCAAAAACGAAGAAAAGCAACACACAGAGAAAGAGACACACTTACAAACTCAAATTTTCGGATGATCCGTCTTCAGGAGAAAAGAGAATGGGCGACCAAGCACGCCGAAACACAACGGCAGGAAAACCCATTTATATATATATATATATATATATATATATATATATATATATATATAATTCACTCAAAATTCGAAAAAAACGATCCAAACTGGACGCAAAATATATATATATATATACATTTTGCAACCTTACTGCGTGCCTTGAATATCCTTTTTTATGGAGACCACATTAGGAACCCCTACTCAAGACGGACAATTGACTTTTATATTATTTTAAATATTCTTCTTACCTCGTGAATCGGTTTTGTAGACGCACTACAAGAAAGAAGGATTTTATAATAATATCTTGACTGCTAATCTCTTTGGTGCTAACAATCCTCAACGGAGTCTCTCTTGGTGTACACGTTTCAAGTAACAGCGTGCTCCAGCTTCGCACAACACGCGTATCATTTTGTTTATATTGTGTTGTGGCTGACTAGTCAGACTGATCATCTGTTCTTCAGCAAAATACCGATGTATAACCCAACTAAGAAATAAATAAAACTATAAACATTTAAAATCATCTGTATTTAAGATTTCATATGAAGATCACTGTTTTGTAATAAGAAATTATGTCCATTATGTTTTACAGCACAGAGAAGTTTTTCCCTGTGACGAACTGAATCTCTACTCCCTGACGTTTGACGACTTTAGTTTAAACGACGACGAAATGATTCTCGCTTCCATCAGTATGTTTCATGAATTAGGACTCGTCAGAAAATTCAACATTGAAACAGAAGTATTCATTCAACTATTTCCCTTTAATTCCTTAATTAATACAATTTAATATTTATGATCCTTTTTTTCAGACTCTATACAGGTTTTTAATTACAGTAAAAAGAAACTACCGGGACATTCCTTATCATAATTGGAGACATGCTTTCAATGTTGCACAAGTCATGTTTGCAATATTAATGGCAAGTGTTTATTTTGTAATATCTGTTTCATTTATTATTCATTAGAGTTAAGATAAAAATGTTAATTCACAGTTACTATCTCTGCGTATCTGTTACCTACCTGCATATCTCTAAATAACCTAGTTACAACAATTGTATACTTATCTAGGAAATGATAAAAAAAAACACAAGAACATCAAATATACCTGAACTTCATTCATTTATTAACATATATTAACTTGAACTTCATAAAACTTTAAAGTTTACATTCAATTATGAAAACTAATTATCATATTTATTATAAGTATGCTAATATATATGTAATTTTAGTATGAGTTATAATTTTTGAACCAATACATTTAAACGATGACTTCAATCATGAAAAAAATGAAATTTTGAAGGAGTCACGCATTTCAATGTTCCCTGAAACCATTTTAATGTCTGTATGTGTTTAACTGAGTTTGTGTCTATCGAGCAAGTTAACACTGCAACACAATGTAAACACTGTGTTAGTCTCCCGGTTTATGTGTCTTTATAACATTTGAGGAGCACAGAGTTCTTATTGTGTTAAAAGACGTTATTGAGTAATATTTAACCAAAGGAAAGATACTTACTATTAATTTCAACCGCCTTCTGGTGGTTCTAGAAAGAGTAAATGTCATACTAAGGATTGTATTAATCAGAAAATTTCATAATGAAATGATGAATATTGAATGAGAAAATATTACACTAAAAAGGAAAACTATCAACTTTACGTGTCAGATTTTGCTAGAACGAGGATTATATTTTCATTTTAATTGAAAAATTTCAGATAACCACTTTATCAATTCATCATTTTTCATTAAATTGATAGTCAATGAGTTGTATGTTTACTTATGATAAAGGTGAGTGGTAATAGAGTTTAGTGATAATGAAAATTACAATTAAGTGAGTATGACGGCTTTTCACGTGTAGCAATTTTGTTATTTTTTTTAAATTAAAGGTATGAACGTGTGAATTTATATGTGTATCTAGATTTTTATGAGTGCATCGCACTCATTATTTACAGATCACATCGTTTCATGAATCGTATTGATCTGCACGAATCATGTAATCCTTGGTTGAAAGAAAAAACTATTTTTTTGGGGCAGTATTGAATCACAGGAACTACTTTACAGGAAAGAAACTTTAAGATTCCTTCAATTGAGATACTGTTTTTGTTTTCTTCTGTTTCTACATTTTGTTTTTGACATCTTCTATATAAAATATCATAGAAGTTGTTGGTTATATTATTTTACAACATTATGACTAAAATCACTGAATTTTAGTTTATAAGAAGGGACTGGAAAATATAAGATTAATTATATTAGCGCAAAAATCTGCAGTTCTGTTTATTGTCAGTTTATTAAATTTAAAAAAAAACTAGGCAATATAAAGCCAACATTTTTAAATTGATTCAGTGACTGTAATTATAGTTTCAACTGTATTGAGTTAAATTATGTTGATTAATTTAAATATTACCTTAAAATTTGTGGAATTGTTCATGAGTTTGCATGTCAAATTTGCTTAAGATTGAATATTAGATATGTTAACGGGCATAAGGTAGTATTCCTGATAGTAGTGGACACTCATTAACTGATATATGACTGTTAGTAATTAGTATAATAATTGAAGCCACATTGATCGCTCAATTAGACAAAACCACTTAATCCTCTAGTTTGATTATGGGAAAGATGAGGCTTAAATAACTCCTGATAGTTTTTAAAATGCCTATTCGTTGTTTAAGTTGTATAAAGTTTGAAGGTGATTAATATTATGTGTTTTCTTCTCAGGGTTGTGAAATGAAGAGTACCTTTAGTGAGCTTGAAGTACTGGGAATGTTTGTCGGCTGCCTTTGTCACGACCTCGATCACAGAGGCACGAACAACTCCTACCATCAAAAGTCAGTTTTCTTAAAACCTGTTAAAAATGTAATTTATGTAATTAACATAAATTTACTTTAAAAGGACATGTGTGACATACTTAAATAATGTAAAGTCTCAAATTGAACATTTGTCATGATTTTTCGAAGAAGATACTTTCAAGTTTTGTGGTAAAGTTACCAGGATAAATTTATCGTTAAAATTATTGAAGTTAGGTAAAGAATTATTGAAAATGATTGAATAATAGTGCTATAATCAGCAAATATTTTTCTTTCAAAATATTTTGTTTAATGAAAGTTTACTCACAAAGCTGATAGAATTTTAAAACTCTAAATAACTTCAAAGTTAGTTATTCTAACTTTGCTACTAAAGATAACCTTTCTCTTATGAGTTCAACACATTTAATAGACTCAATAAGTAATACGCTTTTAAGACAGCAGTCTTAGACACCATTGGTTAACTCTCTAATGGAGAAAACTGTGCTTATAACAAATCACAATGCCACGGGCAACTGGAGCAAAACACTTCAATTAGTGGGCTGTTTATGGGACGTGCCCGAGTGGGGTATAAAGTCAGCAGCTAAGATAGTGAAACAGTTGACATCAAAGAAAAAGGCATGCAACTATGGCATTTCAGTAAGTATTCTAAATGAAAGATTGTGAACCAACCACCAACTGTTTAGAGGTTTTGTCATCTATAATCGACGATGTCTGCCAGATTGAGCATACTGGATAACTGATCATGTAGTTTTGAAATTAAACAACGGCTTATCAACTTGCCAAACGATGAGATATCTTCCCACAGTCCATCGACAATATATCCATAACGTTAGCAAAGATTATAATTAAATATTCACTCAAAAAACTCCCAAAAGGTCTGCTATAAGAAAGATGTTCTGGAGAACCATAGAATAATTTAAGACTTGCCATGAGCTGAAGCTGTTTGCAAAATTTGTTCTATACAAAGTTTTATTTGAGCAAATGAATTCAGATCTATGATTGAGACTACGCTCCATCAAGCCCTTCGTCATAATATTAGAATAAGTATATATGTCATCTATGCAATTTTGAAAGAATGGATTCCACACGCCGAGAAAATGTTAAAGAAATAATGAATACCACGATTAGGATGATCGTCGGTGAACGATAGAAATGCCAATACCTGTAATTGAATTAAAATATTCAAAATAAAGACGAAACTCAAAAATTCCCAAAATAGAAGATTACCTCTGACATGTATATCTCATAATTGTTTTATTTTAAATTACTCATTGACCTTATTATTCTCCTAAATTCTTATTCAAAAATTTATTCAATTCTAGAAGCAGTTTAATTTAAGGAACCCATTATTAAGTGAACTTCAATTTCTAAATAGACTGATAAAATTTCAACTGTCCACGGAGTTATCTTCTGATGATTTATATATATTTAAATATAAACTTTTATTCTGATAAGTAATATTTTATTGCTCCACCGTGTGTGACGAGAAACTGAGTTAAACAGCACTAGAAATTATTATTATTATTATATATAGTAAAATTGCCTAAAATTTAAATTTTGTGAAAACGTTTGGGTTCGATGATAAGATGTTTATTACATAGATGTATAAACTACAGTTATTACAAAGATGTATAAATTAAAGTATAAAGTATACTATTAATTTCATTAGTTTATTTATAAACTGTTGCTCTTTTTTGATTTCTTACATAATGTAGCACAATTGTATATCCTTATGGTACAGCTTTATTTTGTAGTCCTATGATTGTATGGGTGAACCCCTAGATGCTAAATTTTGTAATTCTCTTTCTGTCAAAACAAGCAGATTATTAGTTTCCAGTTGAAACGAAAGTTTCATTACGAGTGATAAAAGTTGTTCCCGTTAATTTTCCATTTTCCGAAATTCTGAAATAGATTTTCAACTTGTTACTGAGCTTAGATTTGGTATTCATCTTTAAAATTAATTTAATTTTTTTTTTTTAAATTATACTGGTGTTACTTCACTGTTTTGATAAAATAAATTAATTTATATGCATATGGAAGTGTTTTAGGTTCTGTAGGTCAAATCAAAGATGTTCAGATAACTCGATATTAAAGATACTGTTATTGTGTTGTTAGGTTGACGTAAGATTAGACTGTTCTCTGTGTTGTGCAGACATTTACTCATACTAAAAAATTAGACGAAGTCTTCATATAAACAAGTGTTCTTACGAAACCATCGTGTTTCGAAATTTATGAGACTCGTTTTAAAAACAGTAATTCATTTCAATCTATAACAAGTGTACTTACGAAACCATCGTGTTTCGAAATTTATGAGACTCGTTTTAAAAACAGTAATTCATTTCAATCTATCAATATATTCGGATAGATCTAAAAAGGGCACCATGTGTTTCATGAACTTTGTTTTTTTTTTAATACTGGTAAGACTTTGTTCATGTATAGACCTAGTCTATAGTTTCCAATTTATAGGCATTCTTATTTATTTATGATATATCGAATTGTCGAAATTCAAAACTGGAACTTTATTAGTACTAATTATACAGTATTGAACACTTCTTAATTCAATCTATAGCCTCTCAATATATGCTTAAGAAGTAAAATCTTTCAGTTCATTTTTGAATTCTTTATATCGTTTGAAATTTGATGAATTGTAAACTTTCCTAATGCTATTAAACTTTATTATAAATAACCACTTTAGATTATTGTCCTTTTGTTTATTGTATTAGTCATCCTTATTTTACAATTGTATCTTACAATAAATATTTAATGTTCTCATACCGATACATGAGGGTTTATGTTATTTATGAAAGAAATTTAAGTAATTTGGTTAATGTTGCCGACAAAGAAGTTTATTTGTAAAACTTTATTTAAATAGATTTATTCAGGACAGGAAACCTGAATAAATGTTGTTAGAAACCTGTATTTATGTTGTTGTCAAGAATAATGTGGCATTTCATTCTGTTTTCTCAGGACTGGTTCAGCATTAGTTCTTCTCTATGGTGCTACAAATACTATGGAACACCATCATTTCAATCACGCTGTCATGATACTCAGTAGTCAAGTCAGTACTTTGTTAATATTTGTTGTCATTATAATTGCTTCTAATTGAACGATTCTGAACTTCCTATTTTTAAATCTGAAATTTCCCTGATATTGAATCTATTAAACATGCTTTTCTACCATCCAGAAAAGCATGAATGAATATTGAATAATCAATATTAAATAAATATTTGAGCCGTTTTCTTTGAAAGTGGTGTATGTCCATTTTGACAAAAAAAATAGGTAACGATAAAGATTAATACAATTTACTATGAACTTTTTATTTATAATCTTTTTCCAAAAAAATCTGTTATAATTCAAACAGATGAATTTTCGTGAAAATAAACTTTTTTGGAAAAAGTTAATAAATAAAAACTTCAAATTAAATTGTATTCATTTTTATCGTTACCTAATTTTTTGTCCAAATGGAGTTACACCACTTTCAAAGAAAACTGCTCATTTATTGATGAACTTTTCTTTACTTTTGTAGGTCCTTGAATAGCTCTGAGAATGACAGATGGACTTATTTTTTTTTAAACTTCTACTATATTTCGGCTATTTATATTAATCATTCCTTGCCTAATTGCAGTAAATATAAGGAAACAATTTTCAATATTGTTGAATTAAACAAAACGTTTCACTAAAGAAGAAAAAATTAAAGATATGTCATTACGGAAAACAGGTTTTAGAGTTTTCAAATCTGTTTAAGAAGAATAGAATTTGATTAGTAAATTTTAAATTCGTTAGTGATCACTTTGTTGTAGGTTTCTTTGTAAAACGTGAAGAGATATTTTAATACTATTTATGCGAACAACTGTAAAAAAAATCTTCCTATCTCATTCTCTCTCCCTCTATCTATTGATCTATATATTCTCTTCCTTCCTTTCCTTTATGTTCAGATACTCATACATTATTTATTAACATTCTCTTCTTTTAAATGTTAATACATGTTTGAAAAAAAAAGCATTAACTAAAAATTTGAAGAATTACTTCATGTATGGGGTTTCTTTTTTTACAGTGAATAATAAATTCGTTTAATCCTCCTCGTCTGAGAATTGTTTCTAGAACATAGTCTAGAGACCTTTTTGTTAACTCTATGTAATAGTAATCATATTATCTTCCAAACAGAGACTTCGACAAATTAGAGGTCGTGAGACATATTATGCTCTACCTAAAATTGTACTTATTTATATTTTAATTATTTAATTTTAATATACATTGCATTATAATATTTTGGTTATTAAATAAAATGTTTTGGTCAATACTAATTTTTAGATTACTGCAATTGGTGACTGCTTGAAAATTGAAAATATGATATCCCACCACAAAAAATGTAAAGTGTTTACTGAATGAGAATTTGTGAAAAAGTTTCTCAGAAATATCAAATTCACTTTTTTAAAGATTTAAAAACAAGAGGAAATTTATCAAATTTAAAACCTGCTTTTTTAATTAGTTTGTTGATTTCTACTTTTAACTGCCTGGTGGGCTTCTTTGTTATTTTCTTAAATTTAGAAGTATCTTTCAGTATGTCATCATAGGGTTTTTATTTCATAAATTCGTTTAAACACTTCTTCCTTAAGTTCAAGGTTATCATTCCAGTTATCTAGTGTATTTTTAATAATGGAAATTTCTTCCTCGCATTCTGCAATATATTTCATTTGTTTGTCAATTTCGTATTTTAGAAGACTGTCCTACCAGGCAGTTAAAAGTAGAAATCAACATAGTAATTAAAAAAGCAAATAAAGATAAAGGTGAAAACATATTGAAACCAGTTAAAGGTGAATATAGTCCTGGATATATTTACGGCAATATAAAAATACATAAGGCAGGCTATACCTTAAGACCCATTATATCTGAAGTAACGACTCCGACTTACAGCACAGCTAAAGCCCTAAACAAAATTTTAACTCCATACTTATCGGATAAATACCTTCTTAGGTCAACCGACGACTTCCTTGAAGTAATACGTGCTACTATGGCTAAAGGAATGATGGCCTCACTTGACGTTGAATCGTTATTCACAAAAGTTCCTGTGGAAGAGACTATAAGAATTATTTGCAACCGTGCTTATAACCATCCAATTGTCCCCTCCTCCCTTCGAAAGTGCAATCTTAGAAAAACTGTTAAGGGCATGTACTACAAAAAACCCCTTCAGCCATATTGATGGAAGTCTATACTATCAGACAGACGGAGTAGCAAAGGGGTCTCCATTAGGCGTGGCCTTTGCAAATTTTTATATGATTCACAGAGAGAACTACATCCTTGACGAAAAAGCCATCCAAAAACCAATAGTTTACTGCAGATATATTGATGACTGTTTCCTGGTGATGGATAACATAGACCAAATTGAAGAATTACGACGTTCTTTCCAAACTGCCTCCGTTTTAAAGTTCACCAAAGAGTTGAGTCAAAACAAAATGATGAACTTCCTGGAGGTTGTTCTGAAACAGAATAATGTTGATTACCAGACATCTGTGTATGTGAAGCCTACTCTAGTGGAGGTATATCTAATGCTCAAAGCGAATGCCCGGAAAGGTGCAAAGATGACACGATAAAGGCCCTGATCCATAGAACCTTTAAGATAACTTCCAATTGGGCTTTATTCCATCAAGATATAGAAAGATTAAAACAGGTGCTTATTAATAACGGATACAGCAATAAACAATTCGATAAAATATTACAAATTTATATCCATAAAATTAATAGTGTGAGCAAGGACGAACCAAACCAAAACAACAAAGGAATTAAACATAAAGTGTTTTATAGGAACCAATATTCCAAAGCTCATAAGGTTGATGAAAGAGTTCTTAGAGGAATAATCAAAGCTAATATTAACTGTGTTAATCCCGAAGATCAGTTGAAACTCATCATATATTAAAAAGGAAAAAATACAGCGAACCTGGTAATCAAGAATAACTTCCAACCCAAAGCTAAACTCCAACAGACCAATATAGTTTATAGTTATAACTGTATTATAGGAAACTGCGAGTTCCTAAAAACTAACTACATTGGTTTAACAACAACAACCTTATCGAGGAGACTCACAATGTGCCTGGCTGCGGGTGCTCCCAAAGAACACACAAAAAGGGTGCATGGCTTGGAATTAAGCCGACAAATGTTAACCAACAATAGCGAAATTATCAATAGAGAAAATGATGTCGGTGGGCTACAAATAATAGTGGCACTCCAGATATTAGAAAAGAAACCTAAAATAAATGGCCAACTTTCAAGTTTTACAAGAATTTTGAAGCTGCATGTAGAGGAGTCAGCGAGCAGGAATGCAGAAGATAATTGAAATTAGGCTTGGCCTTAGGGACAAATGTCTAGTTTAAACTGTTTCAATTGAGTTAGCACAGCCTTATCGTAACCTCCCCTATTTATGTAACCATTATGCATGTCGACTGTGTTATTGTTTTTTGTATAGTTTTTTAATCTTAGTTTATATAAATGTCTAGCCTTAGTCTGTTAAATTTTTAAAAAAATACCCCGAAGATGGTCCATGGAGACTGAAACGTCGGTTAATTGTTAATAAGTGTATATTGTGAACAATGAGTTTTAAAGATAAAACTTTTGGACAGTTAATATTTCATTTCCCAGAAAACATCAAAACACTAATTAGAAAAGTTAACAAGAAAAGAAACTAAAACAAAGGTGCAAAAAGTGTTTAATGAAATCTGCATGAAAGAAAATCTGCTCCTTAATTATACAAATATATATATATGACCGTTTTCCAATCTCGACCACATATATTTAACACTATTTTTCTATCTTATCGAGCTTTGGTCTTGCATCAATAATGCAACACCTTTAAGACGATGTTTCGTCTATATTTGTAGACATCTTCAGGGCTACATCAATACAGAGTTTAATTACAATAACATGAAACATAATTATACTACATTATTTAATTAATATACATAATTACCTTGGTATTTTTCTATTATGAGGAACTAACTATATAACGGTTTGTGTTCAAATCAGCTAGTGTGCTGCCCTAGTGACAGTTTTTTGAACCTTCTAATCAAACTTGATAACTCAAAACAACCCAAAAAACTCATTAAAACTATATGAAACAAGAAAAAGGGACCAGGAAACTACACCCATATTTACTAATCACTAAGTAATACACTATATATTTTACTTAGGTTTTCTGTATCCGTTTTTTTATTGCACGCATTCTTAGTTTTCCGGTGTGAATCATTTCTTTTATAAGCCTCTTATTTTTATTATTTTCAAAGTCTATAATCTTAGTATCATCTAAGTTAAAGTTATGACTATTGTTGATTGAATGATGGGCTAAATCACAAATGTTTTTTTGGCTTTATGTAGTAATTGTCGTATTTATGTAGAGCTACCTATCTTTTAAGTACTGTTTTGTTTGCCCAATGTAAACTATATCGCAATTTTCGAAAGGAGTTGAATATATTATAGGAGTTTGTTAATGGGTGATATTGTCTTTGAAAAAATACTAGAATTTAAACTTTTTTTTAGCTTTATAAGCAATTTTTATGTTCATACTTTTAAATATTTTACTAAGTTTCTCTGATAACTCTTTTATGTATGTTAGAGACCTATATTCTTTTTGATTGGTATTATCTGGGGTAGGATTGTGATCAGGATTATCAGTCTGTTTTACTGTTCTTTCTTTATTATGTGAGTGAACAATTTTTTTAATTAAACTTCTTGATAATTATTATCTTTCAAAATATTTTTTACTTAATTAATATTTTTCGGAACAAACTTTAAATCACATAAATTAGATGCTCTGTGTTTTAATGCTAACACAGTATTTATTTTGTGTTTTAATGAGTGATGAGATTGAAAATTAAGATAACGGTTAGTTTTCTGGGGTTTAAAATAGAAATAGAAAAATATAATTGCTGACCATTTCTAGATACTACTCGTATGATTTATAGGAATCGGAATGGGAGCATTTCAGTAGACTAGTGGAGGAAATATAGCAGGGTTGTAACAACATTCAGATTGACCCTCAGTTCTTGCCAACCCTGCTAAATTCAAGTTGTCTAACAAATTTGTAACTGTTTTCAAGCGTGGTGCTGCTTGGTATAATATTAAGTTCATGATTTTGGATGTTAAGGCTCAGATTAATATCTTTAATGTGCAGTGCTTTCAAGATGGCTAATCGATCCTTGTCATTGTTATATTGAAGTGTTACAGTTCCTTCGACTAACATGTCTCTTGTGAGCTTGATACCTGTGCTTCCTCGGTATGTTTCTTGAGAGCTCCTGTCGAGAGATGCATGGTCAAGCGTCTTGAAAGCTTCGTTACAGTCATCCCAATATACCTAGAATTCAGGGTTGCACAGTCCCCTGTTGAACATGAGTACTAGTATGTTAGGTGACTGCGTTGAAGCTCTGGGATGTCGACGTTTGGTTTATTAGAAATCACAAGGTCACTGGTCTTCTTATTTTTATAATATATTCTAAGCTGTAATCTATCAGTTTCGTCAGTGGGCTTCACGTTTTGTTTTATTAATTTGTGGAGGGCTCTTTCATCTTGTTTATATTTGCTGTGCATGTATGCACGATAGTAGAGTGTAAGGGGCTCACCAGAGGCTGGAGGCTCTAAGTTACTATTGTACCATATATCTAAAAATCACTTTATTGCTTTCGTGACTTCAGCGTTGGAGTATCCATTGTTTATAAGTACCTGTGTTGACTTTTCTGTTTCTTGATGTACTAAGGTCCAGTCACTGCAGTGGTGAATGCCCTTTTTATGTATGCGTTAATCGTGGTTTCCTGTATTTTTTTGGGCATTCGCTCCCTCCATTCAAGCAATGTCCGTTATAATATAATTATTATATATATATTAATAATTATATAATTATTATATATATAATTATAATTATATAATTATTATATATATTATATAATTATTATAATATAATTTATATATATATATATATATATATATATATATATATATATATATATATCGATAAAAAGATTTCACATAAACACGTGAAATAACAATCAATGATCAAACCACAATAAGAAAATGGGAAGCTGCCAGTTGGGTTTTTGACTCTGACGAAGACCGCTTGTTACGGTTGAAAGATCTTAGTCTTGTTTTCCCATTTTCTTATTGTGGTTTGATCATTGATATATATATATATATATTTCATGGAAAGAAATATGGAGAGTTAATTCATGAGATAAGAAACCCAGAGGTAAAAAAGAGTTTTAGAAAATCAGAAACATTTTCTAACAAATTAAATAGTGTGAAATCGGACATTCATTTTTTAAACGCCATATATATATATTAGTGTACTTCGGTAGCAGTCCTTCTTTTATACATGATTGGTTATACACGACTGAATATTGTCGGTCGATGATCTTGAAAATGGTCTTGAAAATGACTGCAGCAGACAGTCGAAACGCGTCGACAAGAAGAATTCATTCCCTGAACCGTTGTTCTCACAACGAAAAATTAATTTTTCGCAAACTTGAAAAGTTGGAGAAGAAGATCATCGACCGACAATATTCAGTCGTGTATAACCAATCATATATATATATATATATATATATATATATATATATATATATATATATATATATATAGAGGGAGAGATAGAGAAGTTAGGCATATAACTTTTATTCATAGACTGATATTTTTAATTTTTTTTGACAACAAATATTTATACACTTTTCTTAAATGGTATATATTTGTAATTTGAATTCTTCTTTGTTTCAGGGTTTAAATGTATTTTCATCATTGACTCCAGATAGTTATTCAACAGTTATGAAAATCCTTAAAAACAGTATCCTAGCGACAGACCTCTCTACTTATTTCAAGTAAGTGGGATAATTAATTATACGTAACGTAATTGTTCACGCTAGTGACACAAATTAATGATAATTCATTCACTAATTTACTGTGGTTTGGACGTTGACTTTTTTTTCACGTGTTTATTGTGAAATCTTATTGTTGGTGATAATATATATGTAAAATTACACAGTGATTAAATTGTGAGGAAAAAATATACTTTTCCATTTGCTAATAGACTTTTTAGAAATAAATTCTCTTAACCTTCAGTATTTATTCATGGTAGCAGTTTCTTTTTTTCAGTTAGTCTCAGTAAAATCAAATTTACAATTTTTAGTGTAATATATTAAAGATAAACTTACTTTAGAATTGTTTTTGTCAGAGAAATTTTTTAATTTATACTTTTTTTTTTATTTACTTATTTTGGAAAAAAACAATAGTAGGTCAAATAAACTGGTTTATTGATTTACAAGTATGTTAATGTAAATCAGAAAGCTGATTGATGGGCTCCTCCAATCAATTTTAACGATCTGAATAGATTAAATACACTGTAAACACATGAAATAAAAAAAATCAGCTTAACCTACAAACATCTTATAATTCACTAGAGAAGCATAGGATGCTGACCAGAACGGTTCTCTCTAGAGTGTTAAAAAGAATGACTATGAAAAACTGATCTGATAATCGTCTGAGGGAAGCAGATCTGGTGAAGTTATTGTTACCAGTAACTATTCAAAGTAAGAAAGACTAAGTAAGTTTATAGGTAGGACTATGTGGAAATGAACTGACTAAATTTAATTGTTACCAATGACTATTTAAAGTAAGAAAGCCTAAGCAAGATTATAGGAAGGACTGTGTGGTACTAGCCTGACTACTTTTATGTTTTCAGTGAACTTATTCATAAAATTATATTTTCTTTACAATATTTTATTGAAAATAGTTATTAGATAATTTTGGTTTCTTTTTTCGGTCACGTTTTTTGAAGTATTTGGATAACCAAAAACTATAGTATTATATTAATTAGTTGGTTAAAACTTTTGAGTTAGTGCATTCAACTCCAGACGACTCCTGCTCCGAACTTCACGTTTTCAGAATCCTAACAGCTACTATTGACTGCTCAAATGTTTCGGGCTCCGAATTTTACTTTAAAATATTTCTTTGATTAATAGATTTGAGTTATCTCAATATTTAGTTATGTGATTTCATCCTATAAATGGTTAACAATCTAAAAATATCAATTAAAAAGAAAATTAAGACATAAATGACACAAATTTCTTATTAAGTTGTTTAAGAAGTCAAAGAAAATATCTCTCATCTGTAAATATCATGCTACATGTAATAAAAACTGTTAACATTATCTAGTATAACAAAATATTTAGTTACTTCTAAACAAATCACTTTAAGGTTGAAAATTATTTTGCAAAAATTAAATTAATCAACAGGGAAAATAACAGTTATACTAAAGACCATTGCAACAATATTATAAAGTCTGTCTGTTTGTTATCAAACTTCTCTGAGGTTTTTAGACATAACTACCATAGTCATATATATTTGGAAACTAAAAGAAAGTGGCTACTAGGAAATGTATGTTTCATTTACGTATTATAGAAGGCATTGCTTAAAGACTTCATCTGTACGATATTTTACAACAATTCTACTTGTAGGTTCTATTTTCATTCAGTTTAACGGATCCTACTTCCAATGTAAATGTTACTAATAAACTCAAGCAGTACCATTGAATTGATGTATGGTTCGTGACTAGGTTTAAATCTGTAAAACTGTCAACTATAAAGAATATAATAATTCATAGAGAAATATTCAGAATATTTTAAAATCCAATGCATTTAGAGAAAAATTCAAAATACCTAGTAGTTTACAAATTTTATTTATATCTTTACCAACTATTTTATCTTTTTTATTTGTAATATCATTTCATTGGCCATTTCCAAGTACCTACATTTTGGTTATAGTATCTTGTAGTATTCATTTATATTTATACAGTTGTAGTATACCTTTTGCGTTTTTGCCAACTAAGTTTTGTATTATTTTTTGTTGCTAAGATGTAATAATGTTTCATTTGTTTTCTCTTCATTATTTTAATGAAATTAAGAACTGTAGGTTGAGTTGTTCTTTTCTAAAATGAAATGTGCAGCAATGAAAGGTAATTCATTGAAAGGTGGCTTTTTATATATTAGTATAATGTATATTTCCTTTTATTTGATAGTTCAGTTATTACACATTTAATTTGCTTTAAATTTAGCACAGATACTCCAGATTACAGTAAGGACTAAACATGTGTACATTATTTGAAAAAAAGACCTACTTAACTAATTATTGTTATTGACAGTAATTTGAAATTAGTTGTATAGGTACAATAAATTAAATAATTCAATTTTGCAACAATGAAATACGTGGTCTTTAGTGCTATGAGTTTTTTGCATGGATCTCTAATCAAGGAAGAGAAAAAGTCCTGTTATTGGTATCTTCACAGCTCTGGTTCTGAATCCTCTGACATTTAGTGTGTTCCTGGTTCCAACTTAGCAGTTGTTATTCTTGAAACAACTTGAAAACACACTCTCTATAAATAGACATGTTTCTAAGAAGATAATTTCAAAGTTATGGTTAAACAACTGTTTTATGTTTATTGCTTTATTAGGAACAGGGAGAGGTTCTTCAAGTTAGTTGACTCTGGAAAGTATTCGTGGGAGTTGGAGGATCAGAGAGAATTATTAGCGTCAATGTTGATGACTGGATCAGACCTGGCAGCATCTACCAAGACGTGGACAGTTCAACAGAGGACAGCAGAACTGGTGTCTCGCGAATTTCTGTACCAAGGCGATAAAGAAAAAGAAGAACTAAACACTCAACCTTCAGCTCCTATTATGGATAGAGAGAAGCAGCATGAGCTGCCTAACTTACAGATAGCCTGGATTAATGATATATGTCTCCCTCTGTACAATGTACGTATACTAGTAACCTTTGCGTTATATCTTTGAATAATAGAATAGTGCTATTTTTTAAGTATTTAAAATCAGAAACTAGCCACAAAATTTAAAAAAAAATGTATAATCTATGATTTGTTGTCATAATTATATTAGTTATATATATATAAGGAGACAACTAGAAGAAAACATGAAATGAGATAGAAGTTTTTAGACAGATAAAACAAAACGCAGTGTATGAACTTCATCCATCTGAAAGCCTTCATCTGTGCAACCTCGTAGTACGAGTACCCCATTGTACGAGCAATTCGCTTTAATAAAAGCCATTCGTGTAAAAATTTGTAGTACGAGCGACTGTCTTCCTCACGCTTTGATGTTCTTAGTTTCAAGCTTAGTAGATTAAGAAAATGCCTGTATTTTCATTATTCTTATTACATATACAGTACTGTTTATTTTGTTCAATTGCACCTTTTCTGTTTAATAAATAAACTCAAAAAGAGGCATTTTGGGGATGGAACAGATTATTTATTTTCAAATTAATTGCAATGTGAAAAGTTGTTTCGTAAGACGAGTAAATCGCAATACGAGCTCAGTCTGAGAACGAATTAGACTCGTACTGCGAGGTAGCACTATGTTTAGGTTTCAAAAGATCAGAAATATTTGTTATTGTGGGTTTACGACTCTTCTAAGTGCTAAAGTTTTCTGTCATAAGGTATATACTTCTATGTAGTTGTTTATTTTTTTTTCTTTGAATAGCTTTTACCATTCACTAAAGTATAAATTTACACTTATTTTTAAAAAAAATATTTTATTGAGTTTTCACTTCACTTGTTTTTTCAGCTAGTACCAAAAAGGTAATAAAATAAGTCCGTCAACTAATACATAATTGTTTGTACATTTATATATTATAGAGAATATAAAAAAAAACCCTTACAGTATTTGAAATTTAGCCTGATCATCTTACAGTTCATCTTTTGGTCAGAAGGTAAAACGAACTTAAAGATTGTCTTCAACAAACGGAATGAACATTTTATTATCGTTTTTTTTTTCGTTTCTATTTAAACTATCTCTTCTTTTGTCTCATTTTTTACAATTCTTCTAATTAAAAAGTACAGTTATATTAAATATAGATTACACTACTGCATTTACATTAGTAAGCATTATGACAGTTCTTGATTATAAAAAAAAAAATGTTGGTGTTAGGAGAAAACTCATATAAATCCTATGAAGTTGAAAATGTGAACCACTCACTCTAATGGCAATCTTTGTAGAATAAAACCTGTGATTATTAGTTTAATTGTGGTGGAACATTAATTATACTTAGTTTGTATTTTACAGTCTTTAGGTCAAATGAATCCAAAATTGAATATAATGGCAGAGGGAGCCCTAAAAAACAAGGATGAGTGGGCCAGAATGGCCTCTCAGCAGGTCACACTGCCAGGCTTCAAACTGATCACACTGAACAACATAGCGTAAGTCTCACTCCAAACGGATTATTCCTACAAGATTCCTCGAGCAAATTTCAATCAGATTGATTTCTCCTATACATTGTCAGTTAATTCCTTTTCAATTGTACAATTTTATAGCATTTACTGTTTCAAGTAGAAATACTCTCTTAATTTAATTTTATTATTTACTTAATCCCATTTCTGTTTATAACAAAAAAAAAGTATATTTCTCTATCATGTTCTCTCCTGTTCCATTTAACAATAACCAACCAAATAATCATATACGATTTTTCATTTGCCTTTTAGGTGTTTTGTAATTATCAGGCCTTGTATTTCTGCTTTACTGCTTATATTCAAGACCTTTCGTGATAGCTTGTTATGAAAGAACTTCCTGGACAACGAGAAACCTGGAATGCCCTTAGAAATGTATGTTTGGATTTTTTTTTTTTGTCATGTTTTATCCCATTTCCATGGTGATTTGTTTTATTGTACAGTCATTGTATTAATCATAACACTTCTACATTTGTGTATATATATATATATATATATGTGTGTGTGTGTGTGTGTATATATATATACCATGATAAACGAAAAACGGTCCGGCAGGACAGATAACACTTAAAATAAACTCTGACACATAGACTGAAACATAACAAAGACTCACTTTTCAATATTTTGACCGCCATTACGGTCGAAATATTGAAAAGTGAGTCTTTGTTATGTTTCAGTCAATGTGTCACAGTTTATTTAAAGTGTTATATATATATATATAAATATTTCACATAAACACGTGAAATAACAATCAATGATCAAACGACAATATGAAATGGGAAAACAAGACTAAGATCTTTCAACCGCTTGTTTTCCCATTTCATATTGTGGTTTGATCATTGATATATGTAAATATTGATAAAAGTATCGACCGTGGAATAGAAACAAAACTAAAGTTTATCGGGACTCGGTCAGTTCTTCAGGTTCAAATTAAACTCTCAATGCCAACGTTTCGGTTTTTATTTAAAACCTTTTTCATAGGCAGAAGTATAAATTTTGAAACAGAAAAATTAAGTATTACGTTACAAATTATTTTACAAAGAAAAATTTGTAAACTTTTTCAATGTTTCAATTTAGATTAAATAAATTCCTTTATATTTATTTATTTAAGAAATCATTTTCAAGCCATAAATATATAATTTTTTTTTAATCTAAAGTTGACATAAATAATATAATTTTAAACATTAAATTGAATTCACTTTGATTATGTTGGTCTGAATGAGTAGTTTGAGTTAGCTAATAGGATTCTGATTCACCCATCCTGCATTCAGATATTTTGTCTAAGACTTAATTTTTAATAACGTCTCCTGCGTAGAAACTGTCGACTTGACGACTGATCGAACATTAAATATGAAATTCTAGCTTCAGTAAACATTTGTCACTTTGCAAATTTGCTGATCACGTCTGTTGCAGCGTCTTAAGAAGGTTACAAAAAACTTATCGTCTTATCTGATCAAAACGGTTCTCAGTTATAGCTTGTACTCATAATGTGGGAAGTCCCTCGGTATTTACTGTGAAAATGTCCATGGAATATTATAAGATTGTAAATAGCATTAAAATATCAGAGGCATGGGTGTTTTGTTCTATGTAATAGAAATAGAAGGTAGGAATAAGTAATACTCTTTATTTCAGGTGGTTATCCATTAAACATAGGTCTTAACCTGAATGGCATGTCAGAATATTGGGTTATACATCAGATTGACTTGTAAACGGGGAAATCCTTTATTATGACGAACTTAAATATGATTAAGTAATTGTGATACTTGATTTTATCTTCTTTACTTATTTTAAAACATTTATTTACAATATTTATTTAATACCAATTTAGTTATGTAAAGAAGTGGCATATAGTGGAAATAAACATAATCTTTAAAGTATCATTTATAAAGTGTCATTAAAAACACTTACAATTATTAATTCTAATGTTTATTATAACAGATTCATAATTTTTAAGGAAAGTTTTTTTTTATACAAAACTTATTACTCGAATATATTTATTTAACAATCGTCGGTGGTTATTTTTCTATCCATAATGTTGAAAAAATAAAAAGTAATACGTGTAAAACGAATACTTATATTCTGAGGTAAAATAGATAAACCAACAAAAGTCTCCACACAAATGAAGTTTTATTCAACGCGTTTCGAACGCTTTGTGTTCATCATCAGGAAGACACCAAGGATGTGGTACTGACGGGTTGGTCAAGTGAAGACCCTTCATTTGTGCGGAGACTTTTGTTGGTTTATCCATTTTACCTCAGAATGAGTAAATACCACACAATTACGGATTGCACAACTAATGAATACTTAAATGTTTAAACTGTTTTTTTTTACTGAATTAACGCATTTGGAATATTTGAATTTTCTTTTTTTTCTTACTTGTGTATTTAATAACGTAACATTTAATTACGGTATAATTTTTTTTAGAGTATTATATAGATACATATTTGTTTTTTATTTATTTTTAATTTTTATTTAATTTTATTTAACTTTTTATTTATTTTTAAATCCGAATACTAGCTACCCCTAGTATATTTTTTTATAATTTTTATTTTTTTTATCCTACAGAATGATGTAATTTATTGAAATGAAAATAAATACAATGAATTTAAAAAGTAATTTTATTTTTTAAAATTCAAAATAATTTTGTTGAGGATTACGTCCAAAGATTAACTACTCTTGATAATAAAGTGAAATTTCGCCAAAGATTGTTCGACATTCTCAAAGGTTTTAATTTATTATAAGCCGATATAATCGGGAGAGTTAATCTTTGGACCTAATCTTCAGGACACATATTTTGAATTTTAAGAATCAATGGTCGAGAAACTATATCAAAATTTAGTTACTTATATATATTTAGTCATATAAATTAATTTTTGTGTTTCTTACAATTGATCTAACTATATTTTATTTAAAAGAAAATGTGTTTAATAAATAATCAATAATATATTAGAAGTAATAAATATATAATCAATGATCTTACTTGGTCATGTAGTAAGAATCAGTTGATAAATTTAGCTTATTATATAAGATTTTTTAAACTCTTTTTACCCATTTCTTGAATTGTAAAAAAAAAATATTTTCTAATAGTTAATAGTCCTTTATATCTTGAACTTTAGAGTGAACTAAGTCTTTCCCTGATTATATGAAGTCATATTATGGGTTCTCTGAGAACATGGTGTTATTGTCTGCAATATACATGTATTTTTATATTATTTTTTTTTACTATTTTATCATACTTAAAATTTGAATTACACTTATTTTCTATTTTTTCAAAAAATGGTAAAAATCTTAGTTCTTCGAATAAAACGCCAATGTGTTTGTAGTTCTCGAAACATTTTCCTGAAATGTGGAAACTAGCTTAAAAAGAAATTTAAAGAGTTCTAGGGATTGTAGATATAGTTAATTCTGTCATGAATTTCATGAAAGGCAGTACGATTGAGAAAATCTTATTTGGTTGTATGTCCTGAACTTTTTGTACTTTGTGTAAGTGCAAGTATGGTTATTGTTCAAATTCGACCCAGGTACTCAGTGGTACTCCTCATTTTATTGAAGAAAGGTCGAGATTGGTTTCCTTGGACTAATGAAACGCAGTACGCTCACTAAAAACATACTGTTAACTTAATCTAGGTCTATTCGGTATTTTAAGGGTTTTTAAACCTCCCATACCAGCTATTAATACCTTTACAGTGGTGTAACAAGGGGGGGGGGGGTGCTGCCCCGGGTGGCACGTGAGAGGGGATGGCATTTTGAGGGAGTAAAAATAGAAAATAAAAAAAAATAAAAATCATTAAAAAGTTTTTAAGGAAATAATATGTTTTATGTGTAGAATACTGTTTTTAAACGGATTTTTCAACCGTAATATTTGAAAATTAAAAATAAATGTATTTTAAATTTTTCAAAACTAGTTTTGAAAGTTTATTATATTTTTTTTTGTGCCAGTTACATTAATTTAACAATTGTTTTACAATTTAAATTATACGTTTTTGTTTTGGAAGATTTTTGGTCCCCGTTGTTTACATAATCAGTATTTATTTGTGTATTCAGTTTGCATAACCAGTTATTTTATAATTAATTTATATTTCATAAATTATTTTATAATTTGAATTATATGTTTTTGTTTTGAAAAGTTTTTGGTTTTCTTTGATGGCGCCTATATATGTATATGAGTATTGTAATGAGATGAAACTCTTGGATTAATGACAGCAGTTTAAAATTAGATCATTGATTGTAATTCTAGTTGTATTGAGGACTTCTGGAATTTTGAAGTTTAACTGATTATGAGCGGTCTGCCAAATCTTAGAGCACTCTGGGCGAAAAAATAGCTACTATGTCACTGTACCTTTAACATCTGGGATTCTTCGTCTGTACTTATTCCTAAAATCTGTTGATATAATGCCTATCTTGTTTTTGTGAAACTACAAAACACATTGGGCTTTTCCTTCCATAGATGTCAAATTTCTACCTGAAGAGTAATAGCAATGTGATTTGAGCTATAATTGTAAAAAGGTACCACTAAAACTAAATGGCACATGCATAATATCAAGTAAGAAACTCTAGACTCCAAATCGATAAATGTTACCAACAGCAGACCTCCCTTTCTCATAGCATCGAAAACTGCTAATATGATCAGGAAAAACTTTATGCTCGCTATATCATTCACTATTTTTCACTATTTACAGGGATCTTTTTTTTTTCGTCCGTTCACACATCTTTTGATGATCCTTCATAGGGCTTACAAAGATTACACATTTAGATGGAAAGATTAACTGATCTATTTTGTTTGAACCACAGTTATTATCAAATGTTAAAGTATCTTATTAACTTAAAGGAATGAAATGAACTAAACCATTCGAAACTTTTTAATACAACAACGATCCCATTTGTGTTATTCACTAAAAGGTCCAGGATGTTATAGTTAATTATAAATGTTCATAATTTATAAAATATTTAATATATTAAATTATATATGAAAATATTCAATAAATAATTGCTTATAATTTAATATTTTTTTAAAATTTACTAAATAATTTCAAAATAAATATATTATTAAAATTGGAGTTAAATTATAATACTGAATTATAATTTCAAGAAATTTATTATTTTTATTATTTCATTAATTACCGTTATTATTTAATATATTATTTAAGATTATTTGTTACATTATTATTATTATAACAAATCATAATTATTAATATTGTAACATTAACTGGACTTACACAGTCAATGTGTAATCAGTAATTTCTTCGATTTATCAGATTATTTCTCCATCTTATATTGTAAAAGAATCTTTGTTGTTTACTGTCAAGGCTAGTAATTCAAAACTTAGATTTATCTCACATATGTATTTAAAGAAAAGTTAGCAACAATTATTTTTTTTATTTTATATTAACTTATTAAATATTTATACATTGGTATTCAAATTGCATACTGCTTAAATTATCGTGTAGAAACAAGAAATATTACAATTTCCGGGAGAACTCATTTCTTGTTCATAAGTTTACCTCCTCTGCTAAACTTACTTTTGCTTTCAATCCAAGAAGGTTCATTCTGGTCGGTCCATTATTATATTTCGTAGCTTTTTGCTTAAATTAGAATTTTTTTTTTTTATTTTTTCCTCACAAAAATACCAATGATTAATGATATATGATTAGCATTTTCATTATATTTATACATTTCTTATTGAACTTTTTGAAATATATCCGGAACGATATTCTGTGAAAAATTTTTTCTTTTGAAAATATTGTAATTATGAAATATTTTGTAGAGTAATTTCTTTGTTCTGAAATCAGAAAACAGAGTATAGTTCTGTACCAAGTGCAGTAATTCTTCGATGAAGTAATACATTCTTTATCTCGTTGATAATTTGTAACAATATTTCTTTCCTCTCTATTAGTTTAGGGTAAATATCTTGTTTTTAGGCAGATGAGTTAACTAATGCTACAGTTATGTACTTGTAGCAGCTACAGTTTCTCTTTTCATACTCGTATATTCAATTTTTTTCCAAATTGATCATGATTGCTTTTCTTAAGTTGATTCATGTGATTGTGAAAGTTATAACACTTTTTGCCTCCCGATATAAAACTTGAACAAATTGTACTACTAATAATGAAAAACTCTTTTTTGACGTTTAGCTACGGTTTATGTTACTTATAGGATATATTCATGTACGGAATTGTAGGTATACCAATCTTCCTCAGTAAACCCTGTTATTATAGGGTTGATCTTATGACATTTTTATATGCCTTATAATATGTGTATATAATCCTAGAATCTCTTGACTTTGGTTATTTCAAATTTTTACTAAATTTTGTCAAGCAGAACAAGTTTGTGATACCCTATAGGTATATAAATCAATAATATAGATTTATATAGCGTATGGTAAAAATTTTTACGATTCTTTAACGTATGGTTAAAAGTTTGTATACATACGTGCACTATTTAATAATAACAACTATAAATAATAAGATAGTCGTTATTATTTAATATTATGTGTAATATATTATTTAATAATAACGGCAATATTAATATTATAACAAATTATAATAACAATTTGAAAACTCTTACAATGCAACTATGCATAGTTGTGTTGTAACTATCAATTTACATGTACTTATTTTCAGTTACTTTTTCCGCTTATAAATTCTTAAAGAGATCCTGATTCTAACACCTTCGTCACCTTGAGGGCTTCTGAAGATGCATATATCAGTCTTTTAGGTTCTAGTTTAACTCCTGGATTCAATCTCAATCCTGAGTTATATTTTTGTATCTTTTAAGTCTATATTATTTTTTTATTTATCTTTATTATTTAGCTTTTTTTCGTTTCAGTCTCCGTTTTTTTATTTTATATTCCTTTCCCCTCCCTGTGTATGTTGTAAGCACTTTTACTCTAACTACGAGGAAGGGATTCTTTAGTGATTTTCTGCTTCTCAAGTGAATCACACTCCTGATGACGAAGATTCGTCGGAGTATCGATGTGATTTTTTTTTGTAGTGATTTCTAAAAGTTTTCCATTTTGTTATATGTATATATATACATAAAATTTTAATTAAATTATAATTATAATACGTATATAACTTGTACATGTACAAGCCCTAGTTACGCCCTTTAACTGGAAATGTACACATATGTGTCATACCCTAGTTAAAGATCACTACTCTAAAAATCGGATCAAAGTAAAATTTAGGGTTTTAATATAGAATCAACTCGATAATGTGGCTCCTCTATAACTAATATATTATTGATATAAGTGTGAACAAAAAGATTTCACCCTTCCCTAGGACAGCACTTAGGACAAACCTGCAAGTATAGTCTTTGAAAACACTTTTATTTTACATTTCTGATTCATCAAATTACTTTAGAGCTTTAACTTGTCTATTCTTTCTTAATAGTGACACATTTGTGACTTTTCCAAAATCACTCATGAAAAAAATTAATGTATTATTCATACAGTATTGTTTAAAGAAACGCTGATGATTTTATATATATTAAATAAATTATATCCAAAATAGAAGAGTATATTATTCCTTTAAGTAATTATAATTATATTATGGTTAATTTTTGTTACCTTAGTTCTTATAAAGCACATTTCGTTTTCATAAACTGAATATTTCAAATTTTCCTCATATTAATTATTTAATTAATTTTTAATATAACACATGTTTCTATTGCTGCATTTCGTAAACATAAGTAAAATTAAGAATTAATTTGTGTCTGTGTTAGAAGTAAGTAATGCTAATATTTTAGGCACTGTGATGAGCATATGTTCCTATTAGTTAAATTGTATGTTTCGTCTTATTTCAATAATACTATTTTCTTCACGTGAATACCCCTAGTAGTTAAATTTATCCCATTGAGAGTCAAATTATCAAACCTTACTTTTTTTTAATCTATTTTATAAATATTGTTATCAAATTTATTTGAAAATCTATCATGATTAGAGTCAGTATATCAACTACTAACCTAATTCTGGCTACATTAGATATTTTTGACTTCGATTTTTAAATTTCGATGAAATATTATTCTTTTAATTGAAAATCGTTAATGTTTTGAATTGTAAGAAGATACATTTTGTTGAATTGTTGAAAACCTGAATGCCTGATTTTTAATAAATATGACGTTTGAATTTAATTCATTTGTTAATTTTGTTTTCACAACAAATGTTATTTAGTTTAATAGAAGTAATGAGTTTATTGATTATTTAAATGTATTTGATATTTACTTTGACAGTATTATTTCATTATCTTCTTGTTTAATATACTCGTACATTGTATGATATTCTGACATTTATTTACGTTAATGAATATAAATTTATGGACATGTTTATCTAAACAAGACCACTTATTGAATGACTGTTCCTAAATAATAAATATTTTCAGTAATAAGTTGGGAAGTGGTCTATTAAGTACAGTCTGAGGACTGTAAGAGTACGTTTCTTCTCAAGCTTTTTAATTCACATTAAGGGCATCCAGAAACCCTTACAGGTAGTAACTGAGACTGAGAGTCCACTTACCTCACTGGATTAACGACCAGGTTATCGTAGACTTGAAGAAAAACCACCCCCACTCTCTTCACTTTGCATTTATAAAATATGAATATATATAACTTTGCAGTTTATTTAGTTCGTCGAACTGTTTTACAGAATTGTTTATATCCGGCACTTATTCGATGTTGGTCTCCCTCTTTCTTCAATCCTGATGATGATTTAACCCCAATTAGAGAATATAATTCAATTTCTTTTCGTTCAATTGTTTTTCAAATATATAAATAATACTTTTAGTGGAAAACAGGTGGTCAAAGTGGATAACTAAGTAAAAATTTAAACCAAGGGACACAAAGAAAGAACTGACACTCACATTTCTCAACAATTTAAATAATCTGCCGTCCTCATGAGAATAGTAGGAAAGAAAATGTGAAAAAGAGATGCATATTTTGCCAGAATCATCCATTTATTATTATCTGTAATATAAGACCGAAAGTCCTGAGAATTGTTTTTGGGTAAACAACTATCCTTAAGTTTGACCACTCCTGCTCTAAGCCATAATTCGTAACATTAACTCTGCTTATAACTCTAAGCTATAGAACGTAACTTGAACTATAGCTACAGCATTGAGCAATAGACAAACAGGCAGAAATAAGGGTTACAAATTTATTTTGACTTTATTGTTTATGAGAGCTCGTACAAGAGTAACAAATAATATTGATGGAATTGGTTAATATGAATACAAACTCTATACTATACTATAGAAATGGAAATTATTAAAATTAATTTTGTCTTGTAATTTTATGAAAACGAGAAACATGATGAAGCATTGTAAAAGTGTTAGTTACCCTAACATGGTACTATGATTAGTGAGTTAATTATACAATTATCTTGGAAAGTTTGAAGTGAAATGACCACAATGAAAGCTATTTATTACATCAAGTGACAAGTTAAAACAGAAATCAGTTAAAAGTAGACTTACTAAACTAGTTGGTCTTCGGCTATTTTCATGGCACACAACAAGCATCGCCTTATCCCTGAAACTGTCAAAAATACACCGTCACCTGCTTTCATTAAAATATCCAACAAAAAAAACACGGAAACGCTTTATATAATTCTCTACTAATACGAGGTGTGTAAATAAAGTAGTGAGACTGATTTTTTTTAAATTTTCTATTCAAATATAATTACAATGTGATATTGTCACCTTCAAAATAGTTCCCTTGGGAACCCACACAGCGCTGGAGACGGTCCTTCCAATCATTGTAGCATTGCTGGAACTCGGATTCTGGAATGGCCTTCAGCTGGTCGGTTACAGCAGTTTGTATGTTTTGTAGTGTCCCGAAATGAGTTCCCTTGAAGTGATTTTTCAATCTCGGGAAGAGGAAAAAGTCACAAGGACTCAAGTCTGGTGAATAAGGAGGCTGAGGAGCAACAGGAATGTTTTTACTGGCCAAAAACTCGTTTATTGAGATGGCAGTGTGACAGTTTTTCGGAACCATTTTCGCACAAATTTCTCTCATCTCCAATTCATTGGTCAAAATGTGATGAACGGAGGTGTGATTCAAATTCAACTGTTCCCCGATCATTCTGACTGTCATGCGTCGATCTGAACGCACAAGGTTCCGTACTCTGTTGACATTTTCATCGGTGTTTGCACTTGAAGGCCTTCCGCTTCGTGGTTCATCTTCAATCGACTCACTTCCTTCTGAAAATTCCTTAAACCACCGAAAAACCTGTGCCCTTGATAAAACACGTTCTCCATAGGCCTCCTGAAGTTTTTCAAAAGTTTCGGTTGCATTATGTCCAAGTCTGAAGCAAAATTTGATTGCACACCGCTGCTCAACTTTGAGGTCACTCATTTTTAAAACGCTCAAGAAAAAACCATTTCACGAAAACCAACGCTACGGACAAACAAATGACTGTGGCGAGTTCAGATTCATACTGGAGGCGCATCACACGTGCACCTGACGCTACTCAAGGCCACGCGTCTCCAGCGTTGCCAGATCGAAAGCGATGTTGCCAGTCTCACTACTTTATTTACACACCTCGTATGTCTGAAATCCGTAAATATTCTTAATGAACCTGCTATACTTTTATTATTTTTCATCCAACCTGTGATTTTTAATTTGTTAACTTTTAAAATGTAGCTGTGATTTTATCTAAAAATTAAAATTAATCTACTATATGTATTTTTCGAAAAAGAAATATTAACTCGAAATTTTACACTATGTAATGAATATTTGTAATATTATGTAGTAAAAGTAATAATTATTTTTTTATATTATTAGAATTTACTTTTAATTATAAATTATTCTGAATAGATATGTAATAGTTAGTGTTATATTTTAACGCCACATTTATGGACTTGAAAGTTTCTATAACTCTAATATTTATTGTTTTTCAAATCTGTATTGACATTTAAAAAATTTTAATCTGTGCACAGTTTTGTTTATTATTCTTGCAAGTACAAAACCAGGAATATTACATTCCAGTGTTTCATGTTTATATATTTAACTGTGAATTATAAAAAAAAAAGGTTTGTATAGTCAATTTTTTCTTTTGAACCCAGATGTGACAAATGATGAATTAGCGAATGATGTTTTTAGAAGCAAGTTTGATTAATTTTAGTTGTTTGTGCTTCATAAATAGTAAATAGTTGTTTTTTCTCGAAACTTTATATAATGTGTGATAGCAAAATGTTCACATGACTGGTATGAACTCTACCAGGTAATAAATACTGTGCGTAAACTGTAGGTTTAATGAGGGGTAAAAATGAAGTTACCTAATGTTGGGTTTACTGAAGCTTGAGGGTTTTACCATATGATCATTAAACCAAATTTGGTATGAGAATCTGCTTGCGGCATGCTTGTGATTTGATCTGCAAAATCAGGGACTGAATAACCACTAAGCATGCTTACGTACTTATGGCACCTAAGACAAGGAGACAGCAGTAAATTTGTGGAATTGGTTACAGAAGAGGTATGCAAGAAAAATATGAAGTGGTCAACACTCACTTTTTAGAGTGTAAGGGTAATCCATTATCAGGAATAATGATTTAATTATTTGTTTGATAGGCTGTAAATATGAGCATTGAAAAGAAGCAACCAATTAATAGAAGTGGGTTAACTACTCTTGAAGTATCCGATTGTATGCTTTGAATCCCTCTTCCACAGTCTGATTGGTAAATTTTTTATTTAAAAAAATTTAAACTCGTGCACTATTCTTCTTTATCGAGGTTTGATTCAGCACCAAACAATTTAAAAAAAAATACCTTTTAGTCAACATGTTGTCCATATTTCTAGACATCTTCAGGTCTTGGTATTTTTCATTTGCTGAAACACTTTACAAAGTTAATTCGTATTCTAATCAACTGCAGTCTCAGTTTCACTGTGATTGATTAGAATACGACTATGTAATGTCCTTTAGCCAATGGAAAATATGACGGTCTGGAGATGTCTAGAAATATAGACAAAACGTTGGCTTGTTGTTTTGGGAATTCTTGACGCAAGACCAAATCTCTATAAGGAAGAATAATGTAAAATATATGTGATCGAGATAAGAAAACTTTGAAACATTTCAATATTTGAATATATCTTGTGTATTGTTTAAACAGCTCAGAATATTGAATTTGTTTTTTTTTTTTTTTTTTTTTTTTTAAATACCTTAATAGTGAAATCAAAAGGAAGTTCGAAAGTATAATTTTTCAAATGTTCTTGTTTTATTGTAGGCAGACTGCAGTTTGCAGCACAGATGTTAGCTGAAATCACATTAGAAAATGATACCGTGTTTCCCCGCATTCTGGAGTAGAAGCAGTTGGACCGGTTTCTAATGTTGTCCATCTTCAAGTAAAACTAATTAGAGTTACTGCGTCAGAGGTTTATATAACTTCAGAACATGTGATGCCTATAAATGAATAAAAATGATAGATGTTAGGTAATTATATTAACTCAATTGCAAAATGAAATGGGATAGATTACTACTTTAATGAAGTTCTCCTTTCAAATGATGATACCTGCAAAACTGAAAGCGTGTTGGTCACGTGGGCATTCATCAAATAAATATGTGAAGTCCACTCAATGACCTCTTGCGGCTTAATCCTAATATAATGCTAACTTTAATCACAGGGCGAGCGCTCAGGGCACCATATTTGGCAACTCTATAAACTGCCAACCAATACTCTTTAATCCAATTCACTGCTCTCTGGCTATGGAATCTGGAAATTTAATTAGTTGTTAGCAAGATTATTAAGAGTAAATTTTACGCGTTATTTAAGACTAATGTTATTAAATAGGACAATTTTTTTTAATATTAAATAAATGTTAATAACTAATTTAGCGAAAAATTTTATTGCTATAGACAGGGCCGTCCTAGGAAGGTGCGAGGACCGGGCAGCTCAACTACTGCGGAGCCCCACTGCTGGAATGGAGTGTAAGATCAGCATACCCAACCCCACACCAAGGGAGTGATGGTTGATGCAGCTGTTATTTTGACCTGCTGCCAGCATGACAGATTATCCAGTGAACAGGTCATTTGTCCGAGGTCACTTCGTTGTTCCGCGGAACCCAGCGCAGTTTCCTCGGTTGACCCTTGGGATATTGATCAAACAAATAAGATATTTTTCAAGTTAGCAATTTTTTCGTATGTGGAGGAGAAATATAGTATTTTAGGCAGGTCATAAAGCCTTTGGTCTCTACCTGAAGCGTATGAATCGTGTACTACTGTAATAATATTGAGTAAAACAACTCGGACCTCCCATGTGGAGTGTAATTATGAATAAAATGTTTTTTGAGATGCCTTAGTAAAAAAGATTCTACTTAAAAAAAGGTGCATTAGTTCTTTTATTCTATTATAAAGTTCATATACGTAATAGGGGAAAAAAAATAACCTTCACTCACTGAATGAGGTAAGCGTTTCAAAACATTGACCTCTTCGGCAATAAGAATATATTCGTATTTAATTTAACCTACTTATAACTTTACTGTGTATAATGTATTACAAAATAAAAATGAGTCACATTCTTGAATCAATGTTTGATTTCATTTTTTTTTTTTTTTAATGAAATCCATATTCTGAGGTCTTCAGAATTCGTTTTCCATATTTTCATGGTAATGTCTGTGTCTGCCAGACACTATAGATTTGTTTGTCTATAAGATAAAATTACCGTATAGATAACATATTCCCAAGGATGAGTTTGAAAATATGAGCTATAAATTGTTAGGAAGACGATATAGTAAATTTTTATCACTATACCAAAAGCAAAAAACCATTCTGTGATGTTCATCATAATTGAATAGAAAATTTGTTGAAATCTCATTATAATTGGTTATGAATATGATGAAATTTAATTTTTATCCTACAATTTTCTACAACTTTTGACTCAAATACGTTTACTTTACAAAAAAAAAACAAATACTTCGTATACATTCATATTTATATTATTTATTTTTACTTGACACGCGAAGGTAGAAATGTTCGCACACGCGAAAAGTCTCACGCAACAAAAGAAGTTTGCCGACCTTTATTGGGATGGTCGTAACGTGGTCGAAGGTATCCATGTAGCCAAACACTTTCCCAAGGACGACATATATTGTCAAAAAGGAGTTTCTTTTTTGTTTTCCAGTGCCCGCATATGGGTTTCTTCTTTTACTGTTGTTCTAAGGTCGGAAAGTGTGACTCATTTATTATTTTGAGTCCCATTTTAGTAAAGCGTGAGCCACATTACTGGGTTTATTCTACATTCGGAATCTTAAATTTTGTCTAACTCAAGTGCATTTATAATAGGGTTCTTTAACGAGTAACAGACTAGGGATTGACAGCTGAACGTCCTCTCCGAGGTGAGACGCTCAGATTTTTTTACCTCTCATGAAGAAGTCTAGGTCTGAGTGAAAATCCAGATATACCAGCCCAGAAGCTATGCACATAATCCACTAGGCTACCTCATCTTCTCATCAAGAGAATTGACAATTTGATTTTATAAATAAAGACTTAGAACTCTAACTATTGAGTTAAAATTATTTAATAACTACAAATCGGTTACAATTTATTGTTAAAGTTGAGAGCAACATGGACCTTCTAGGTGCCACCAATATTATTTGAGGGTTAACAGAAAGTATTAACCTATATATCAGATGTATACCTTCTAATTGTCACTTCATCAAACATTTTAGTATGATATTACTAATTGTCCTTTCGAAAGTTTTTGATATTTGCAGGATATGAAAATGAAAAATAATCAAAAACTGCTCTTAAAGTTTTGTTGCCCTCTAAATAGCTTAAGAAAGCCATGAATAGAAAACAAAAGATGTGATAGTATAGAAGAAAGAAAAAGCATCTACAAATTAAATAGTTACGAAGTTAAGTGCGCCACGACTCCAAGTAAAGACAATTATTTGGTAACCCCGTATTTTGCCAAAGCTGATGGATTGTACGAGCGTGTGAACCACACAACTCGTCGTTTTATTGACTTTATTTAGTAGTGTTCAAATACCCTTATCTTAGTTCATGGGATGTTTGAATTTGCATATATCTGCAGTAAAATTGCAAACTATTAACTCATTTTCTTTCTCATGCTTTCTCTCTTCAATACATGCTCTCTATCACAGCGGTAGAGAGATAATGTGGTAACTGCAATAGATTCTTGAGTAAAGGTCCTCTGCGGATAGGACGAGGATTACGCTCTAAAATTGACTAATTTTCTTTAATTTTTTTGTTATTTTAATTTTATTATGTTGAAATAAATTTAGTTGTTTTATTTATTTTATTGATGAAAATATAGAAGTGTTATTTTTTATTCATATAATTTGGGATGTATAATATTCATTTCATATGCATTAAGGATAATAAAGCCTTTGTTATTATGCAATTTACTAACACAGAGTAATTAAATGAAATTATTACCTTATCTTAGTTCATGGGGTGTCTCAATCTGCATATATCTGCAGTAAAATTGCAAACTATTTTACTCATTTCCTTTCTCATGTTTTCTTTCTTCAAATACCTGCTCTTTATCACAGCGATCGCGTGAGATCCCAGCATGTCATAGACGTGTCAAAAATGGTATCGAAATCTGCTGAGCTTTATCAGTTCGTACTGTTTTCAACCATTGTACTAATTAACTTTTGTCCCTTAACTTTTTTTTACATTAACCATGGTTGCTATGTTTTATTCAGTCTTTTCTGAAAGATACTTCTCGGGAAAGTTACTTTGGGAATCACTTCATTAGATGATTTAATATCAATCCTGCAGAAACATTGGAATTTCTCTGTCACAAACCTCATTACCGCCTCCTCATACCTTCCAAAAAAAAATTATAAAATATAAGAAATATTAAATATCATAACCGTCTAATCTTTCTGGGGTTTTTAAAATTAGTTAGGTTAAAAGTAATAAATAAAGAACTTTACGCAAATAAAATCTAAGGATATTATCTGTCGTTATTTTGTAATTAGTATTTCAAATTTTTAAAAATATATAATTCTCTAAAAGAAAGTACCTTGTTCTTTGGGGTTGTATTACTGTAATAGTAAGATAACAAGAATGATACAGAGTACAAAGTCGTCGGCCCAAGGCCTGGCCTGTTCGATGTCTGGTAATTCTTGAAATCCCTTTTAAGTGAAGTCGCGCATAGTAAAGGATAAGACTTTGGGTAGTATCAGCAATGCAGCACACCCGTGATAAAAATGGGAGCCACATAATAAATGAGCAGAATTATCACCACGGCTCTAAAGGATTTCATTACATTGACAAAGTATTACAACGAAAAAATTATAAAGAATGATGAATATTGTAGAGTTCCTGAGTGGACCTATACGCGTTCCTGAGCCTCTCGGCCATATCACAGCTTCTAAATCAAGTCAGGTTGTTATTGAACGATTTGCCCTTTTGCCGTCGCATGGCGACGCCCAAGGTGGACCACACGGAGGCCGGGCAACTCGATGCTAAAACGCGCAACATACCAATTGATACGCGCAACAGTTACACTTGGAACGTGACAAAACGGACAAAAATATAATAAAAACGAAGTGTAACAGAAACATCAAATCTCATTAAAACTATAAGGATCAATAAAGTTGACTTTGTATCCTCCAATCAGAAAGCTCCATACATTGTTGTCTCTTACTGTGCCGCCATCAGGTGAGCTTGTATATTAGACTGTAGAGTTCCACTGCGGAATGCTTTAATCAACTTCTTCAATAGTGGGTCCACTTCCAGCAGAGGCTCCTCCTGCCCCCAGGTGCTTCAGTAAACTCTCCAGGTCCATCCATGTTGGGCATACCATCTGCATGGTACAATTTCCTGATTATTTATTGGCAGATAGCTTTCAATTCCTTTTGTTTGTGTTCAAATTCTTCAATAAGTAATAGAAAAAAACTAAGTACACATGAAATTGAATATGAAAAGATATTTTGTCAAAATAATATCGTTGTAAATATAAAATGATTGTTTTAGTTTTAATTTTATTTTATTTTATAAAAACAATAATTAAGTTAATATAATTTAAGTTTCAAATCTTTGACTTGAAAATGGATAAATCTTTTTTCGCAAAATGGATAGGTTTTTATGAAAGACTGATGATTTTAAAACATAAAGAAATCATGTGTTTTCAACAAGCAATAGGAACTAAGGCTCGAAGAGACAGTTTATAGTCTTTCAGCTGAATAAAATATACAGTAATATGTATCAATTAAAGAAGAAGGAAACATCTTACCTCGTAGATTTTCATCCTCGCCTGGCCGGTTTTAGATCTATCTTCCATGTTGAAACTGAGAGTTTTCTGCAGTTCATCTTATATTTACAACTGCGAATCGATTCCTTCTATTCCATAGACTATTCTGTTATCTATTGCATGTTTATGCAAATGTAATAATCAATTGATCGATTTCTTTACTTTTTCTTTTCCTAAACCATATTACTTCATTTCATTGTTTTTTTTCGTTCGTTTCTTGTTTATCATTTTGTGTTTTTCTGCGCGTCTGCATGAATTTGAATGAATTAAATAAAGAAGATGATTTAAGTCATCTGATCGGTTCAAAAATTATAATGGTTTTTGTGAAAATCATTATGCATAATTATTTCTGTTATTGTCATTCTTGGCCTTTGATATTCTTCGCGTAGTAACTCCATCGAGTTTTCTGTATTATACGGTTTACGTTCATGTGTCAATAAATGAATAAATGTAAATTGTGAAGACTGTTGCTTTAAGAATCTAAATAGGCGCATCTAAAATTCTGCTTCTGCAGGAATGGCAGTTCATTGTCAGCTACCTCCCCAACCAAAGCATGATGTTACAATATTATATGAGCAATTATACATTAAAAGTGACGAAACTACTATATATACTAACATGAGAAGTTTTTTGTAAATAAGCATCTTCATAAGGGACGACATGCCACAACAGGAAAGTTTCACTTGGTATGTAACAAAAGAATTACTCTGGACCTCTTGGAAATAACTTTTGATAGGATATCGTTACTATCTATTGAATGAATAGAAATATAATATGGATTTCTTAATCTTGAAACTTCAGAATGGATTAATACAATATTAACGCAAAGAATATTTGGTGTAAGTATAGATTTTACGATATAGAGGGGGGATCTTGAAATTATTAAAAATTATCACCTAGATTGAAAGGTGTTCGAAAAAGGACTTCAGTCTAGTATAATGATGTGACATAAATTAATAATGAAGACAGTAAAAATAAGTTTTTCCTAAGTGGGTACCTGGAAACAAAGGAATAGAGGGGAATGAGGCATTGAACTGTTTGGAATAGATTGGAAAAATTAATGAATGGATCAAGTTGTTTTATATGGATCGTGGAAGCCCCGCCTCCCGAGGTCCACCTTTGGTACTTCGTGAGGACTGCGCTTCTCATTTTGTGAAGAGGCGGTTGGTTTATTGTGACGTGGCTATAGGTCACCACGTTAAAAACATTCACCTATTCAGCTTTATCATGGTATAGGCGAAAGGCTCAGGTATGAGGTACATGATTAAATTAAAACAGAAGGATCAATTTAGAAGCTTCATTTTATTGGTCTCAGAGAACCTCAAAAAGTGTTTTCCACTACAAACAAGATTTCAAAATTTTGACCCAAATTTAATACTTTCATTTCGATATATTTCATATAAAAAGTAAATAAAAGTAACATAACAGTGAAATTTAATAGACTAAATTATTGATTAATTTAATATTGTAGATTACACAGGAGTAAAGTTTCCCTTGGATGGAAATAGTCAAACTTTAATTAATAAATAAAATTTACGTCACTAATCACGTAAACATTGTGATTGTTCCCTAAAAATAGATTATAAGTAAATCAATGTAATTAGCTTTAACATTACCTAGTACACGGCTTCTTAAACTTTTTTATATAGCGACCCCCTTCAAGCTTAGGAAATTTTAAACAACCCCCGCCTCCATATAATGAAATATATATTAACCGTAGATGTAATATCGCACTATTTTACAATGTAAATAAAATAACGATTAAAGAATACGTACCCATTTATTTCACATATATATAATTGGAAACTTCAATAGTATTTTGTTTGATTTTTATTTGTATTTATATTTGTACGTAGTGTGTATACTAATTTTAAAATTTTATTTATAATGATTGAAAAGTATCAGATCTTTGCGACTCCCTGTCAGTAGTCTCGCGACCCCCCTGGAGGTCGCGACCCACAGTTTAAGAAGCCCTGACCTAGTAGACAAGATATAGGGTACGCTGCATCTATTCCGTTCATAGATCAACTGACTAATTCGCCATGGGGTATAGCAAAAAAATAGTGGGATATTTAAAAGAAACTATAGAATTAAACTTACTTTTCGATTATCTGCTGACTTAGAGTTATTATCTCACTAGTAGACGTGCCTATCTTTGACGGGAATTTCACAAAAGTTCAGAGATGATACGTGGTTTTCAAAATATTATTAGAAAAATTATAGATTAGGAAAAAATATATTTATTAGCACAGTGTATGTGCTTCTGCATATACCATATTAGGTGTATGGAAGAACAGAGAGTTGGAACCTCTGACTCTTGAACATGCAACGTACAGTTGACCATGTGATAAACACTTGGTTTCACTCAATTCAATTCCTGCCGTAGACAGAGTTTGGCCATGCGACTTATTTACGGTCATTGTGAAACAGACGCTGATGGGATATTGCAACCGTTTAAATTGAAAGGGACAGTTGCTATGTATCAATGGTATGGGTAGTATAAACACTGACTCCCCAGGACCATACCCAGTCATGACACCAGCCTCTATGACGTATCTGTGCAAAGCACGAATTCGGAGTCGTGTCTCGTTGCACATTTTTGGGACATTCAAGTTTCGTAAGAGCATGATTGGTGCCCTAATCATGTTTAATATTTAATTTTAAAGTCATGAGCAGGCAGTCCAGGGAGCGGTCACGAAGTCAAGAAATTCAATTGGATAATCAACTGCTTCCTCGTCACTAATCTCTCTGTTTACTGAGTTGTTAAGTTCTTATCTCAGCTTGATATGGTGCAAGAACTTGTTCATTGATTTTTCATGTCTGCTCATATGTAGGGGTGAGTATTCCTCGCTCATAAAGTCAGTTATTTTGAATAGATAGCAGATCTTGGACTCCGAGAAACACCTTGTGAATTATCTCTTGCTGGGAGCTTAAATATAAATGAGATTGAAATCAACTAACAATGCCTACTTGCTATACCTATATATTTTCAAAATAAACATGTCTGTGAAGTTAGTCAAAGACAGCTTAAAAGTCCATAACTTCACTTCTGTATTGAATTTTCAATCCATTCAAAGCTTAGATTTTAATTTAGACATACAAAAATTTAGTGTCAGAGTTTCAGCCTGCTATGTCTCATGGTGGCTTAGTTTACTTTTGACAAAATTTCGTGGTCAAAAGTCCATAACTTTGCTTCTACGTTGAATTTCCTATCCATTCAGAGCTTAGATTTTAGGTTAGATAATACACAAATCTACTGTCAATGTTTCAGCTTGCTATGTTTTATGGTGGTTGAGGTTACTTGTGACAAAATTTTGCGGAAAAACCGACAAACAGGTAGACAGAAATTTGTCTAAGTGGATTCGGTTTCTCCAATGTATGAAACGTAAAGAAAAATTGAAATGAGTTAGTTCTAAGCAATGTACAGACAAAATCATTCTCATGATTTTCATTCTCATGATTTTCATTCTCATTATGAAACGTAAACCGCCCTTAGTGGAGCCATTCAGCTCTACCAATAGCTGTATTGGCTTTATATCCACAGGTTCTTTGAACCAGGGGCTACAAAGGCCACTGACCTTACCTGTAGCTGAGCAGGTTCAGAAGGACCATTGGTCTCACACACATACAGAGAAAGAGACACACTTACAAACTAAGTAACACTTACTGTTTGTAAGTGTGTCTCTTTCTCCGTGTGTTGCTTTTCATCGTTTTTGAACAGATTTTCGTCCAGTTTGGATCGTTTTTTCGAATTTTAAGTGATATATATATATATATATATATATATATCTGTATCAATGTTCAAACCACAATAAGAAAAGAGAAAAAAGAGTAAGATCTTTCAACTATAACAAGCAGATTTTTTCAGAGTCAAATCCGAACTGAGTTACTATTTCACTTTGACTAAGACTGCTTGTTATGGTTAAAATATCTTAGTTTTTTATCTCATTCCTTATTATGGTTTCAAATTTGATTGTTATTTCACGTGTTCATTGTGAAATCTTGTTAAATATATATATGTATATTCACTATAAAATCGGTAGACGATCCCAATTGAAGATATACAAGTTCAAATCCGTATTGTTCAAGATATATCCGCATTGTTCTTCACCAGTTGACGTTGAGTTGAAGAATCTTGAACTTAAGAAGTGTTCCGAACTCAAGAAAATTAATAAACAACTGGTGAAGAACAATGTGGACATATCTTTTTTAAATATATATATATATATATATATACTTTGAATTGAAATTGAAATCAGACGGTCCAAACGGACAAATAATTAAAGTTACAGCTAGAGAACACAAGAAAAAAGTTTACATCGGCCAGTGGACGCATTTACGTCTCCGTTCCTTCATTCTTTCTCCTTTTATTTTATTTTCTTTCTTTCTACTCTCCTGAAGACGGCAAGACGCCGAAATAATCGAGATTCGTGAGTGTTCGTCCTTTTTCTTGTGTTCTCTAGCTGTAACTTTAATTATATATATATATATATATATATATATATATATATATATAACAGATTCAATAATATATCGACCGTTTGATAGAATAGGTGTGTTCTCTAATCGGGGTTCGGTCAATTTTCCAGGATAAAAAATCAAACTCTCGTTGCCAACGTTTCGGTTTTATTTAAAACCTTTTTCATAGGCAGAAGTAAGAATTTTTTAACTAAGAAAATGAAATTTACATTGTTGTTCCTTTAAATAATGTAAATTTCATTTTCTTAGTTAAAAAATTCTTACTTCTGCCTATGAAAAAGGTTTTAAATAAAACCGAAACGTTGGCAACGAGAGTTTGATTTTTTATCCTGGAAAATTGACCGAACCCCGATTAGAGAACACACCTATATATATATATATATATATATATATATATATACAGGTTTGATTAAATAATACGCCATATTTACGGTTGATTAGTTTCCTTGTGTATTTCTCAAGGGATCTGAATAATCTTCTTGTACAAACATCTAAATTGAATAGAACATTTCCAATGGTTCCATTGTCTTTACATCTTGCATTTCCACTAATTTTACTATTGTCACAACAGTCACAACTAGTACTATTACTAGTAATAGTAATAGTATATTACTAGTAATAGTACTAGTTGTGACTGTTGTGACAATAGTAAAATTAGTGGAAATGCAAGATGTAAAGACAATGGAACCATTGGAAATGTTCTATTCAATTTAGATGTTTGTACAAGAAGATTATTCAGATCCCTTGAGAAATACACAAGGAAACTAATCAACCGTAAATATGGCGTATTATTTAATCAAACCTGTATAAATGAAGGACTGCTTCCTATATATATATATATATATATATAGTTGCCTTATTTTAGGTTTGCCAATATAATTTTAACCTTTTCCTATCATCTACATATGATTTTTTCACATCTCCTGATTGATGAAGCATACCTCTAATGCTTGGAATTATTTTCAATTCATGAATTTCATGAATCATGTATCAATTCATCACGAACTGTGTTCAAGCTTATTGTAACACATTTAACTTCTTTTCACGTTTATAAATATTTGAAATTATTTAGGAAAACATAAACTTATTGATTACTAATGTTTAAAAACAAAATAAAACAGGATGTAAACTTAATAAATAATCAAATTATAGCTGGAAACAGGAAATATAAAGGCGGCATACCTGCTTATAGGGAGAAGGCAACACTGGGAATGTGATACAGGATGTGACAGTCACACGGAAACATGGTGGGGGAAATCAGATGATGTTAAGATTCACAAATTGATCAGAATTATTAATAAAAATTATAAAACGAAGATATAAAACAATAACAAATATTATCCATCAAGTATTGATAGATAACCTCCAAGAAGTAGTATCCCTTGTTGATTTTCAAACTGAATTTAAATAAGTCGAAAAAATCCAGATTAGTCAGTAGTTATTGGGTTGTGGTAACTGGAACAAAAAAACCTGATGACCCTTGCACGCTCGTTAGACGAGGGTCATGTTAAAACTTAAGTCGTTCATATTTGGACACCTTTAAGCGTATGCCAGGTTTTACTCCAACAACGTAGTAATATGGCTGGCCCTAAAATGAAATAGATGCCAAATTAGAACTCTGCATCTAAACAGTACTAAAGTTGAAAGCCTGCAGTCTGAACGTTGTAAACTATCATAAACGAAGTTAATTCGTTAAAAGGTATAATGAATAAATAACGAACACGATTGAAAACCCAAGAAATACCAAATTATAATCACTGGATATCCATATTTGGAAGAGATGATTAGATTGAAGGAGAAAGTAACGTTATTTTTGGCCGTGAAACATTTATTTCCACACCAAAAAATATTGTTGAATAAATGAATGATACAATCAAGTTTGATCATTCTCGAGGCAGCTTTGACAGTAAATATTATTGGAATATCGCTGTTTGAGATCTACACCCAGTTCATGCATCCATCTACTGTGTCACACTCTCAATCATATCTAACCTGTCGTCCCGCTGGCCTAAACGACAGTATCAACATTTTTTTTAATCGTACCCGATTGCTTTAAATTCCATTTTCTGGTCTTGAGATAACGATTGCTGTTATTTAATGTCTCAGTGATTGGGCGTTTGTCTATTTTTAATTATAACGACTAATGAATATTTCCGTGCACGTCGTAATTAACAGTCCAGTGAGAGGCCTATTCCTGCTTATCCTATCGTGCGACTCTTTTTGGACATACCAGTAGTTTTGTCATGTAGTAAATTAATCTGTCACAAAAATGAGTTTCATATAGTCTTATTGGATAAATTTTATAAAACTGTTCATAATTTTATAAATTATTTATAAGCACATGCTTAGAGCGTCAAGGGATGGGAATGACTTTCATCATTGTTGCGCTGTTAGAGCAACAGAAATTTACGAAACTTCGAGAGTAGCTTTGTTTTTTTTCTAACTTAAAACCTAGAGAAGCCAGGTTAGCTCAGTGGTTAACGTACTCGCTTCTGGGCTGGTCGTCCGGGGTTCGATCCCCACCTGGTCCTCGATTTATTCACGGGGGAGGTAAATCTGTGTACGTCGTCCCTCGGAGAAGACGTTAAGCCGTCGGTCTCGAGCCTATACGATGTCAGGTACTCGTTAAATGCACTTGAGTTAGGCAAAATTTAGGTCTCCCAATGTAGAATCTGTATTATCACCGATTGAACAAAAAGCCAGTAAACGGCTGACGTTACCACCCGCTAGGGGATCGGTTTAAACAATAAAAAAGAAAATTAAACTTAAATAGTATTATTTCAAGTATTTTTAGAAAAGTTTTTTCAAGTATAGAAAATATACAAGTATTTTTACTGTAGGAAGTTGGTATTGTTAGCTAATATTAATTCCGTTGTATTTACCATAATTTGCTCGATATAAAAATTGAGTCCAACCCATCCCCTTACTAAAATAAGAAGTATGCCGAGAATAAAATCAAATTTCAGCTCAGTATCTAAAGCTACAAAACGTAACAGAAACTCCAAGCCTAATGACAATTATGGACTGTACCAATAATAATATTTTCTACTATTCTATAATTCTAATATTTTGGAATCCCGCGTTTTATATCTGATTTTTTGTAAAATACCCTTCAAAGACGGGTATTTTGCTACCTTCAAAGACTAGCACGTCTGCTAGTATATAATAAATCACATATGTCAATAGAAAGTCTTGTAAAATATTATTCATCCAATTCCGGAAGCAAAAAGTAAAAATAAATGTAATAATAGCATTAGTAGAATTATATAATGGCAAAATTGATAAGTTTTACCATGAAACTTGTTTAAAAGAAGGTACGTTTTCTAAATGTATTTTATGTATTCACATGATCTTGTAGAGTAATAAGTAATAATTTGAATCAAGTTTAATCACAGCTGTTTTGGTCTTCCTTCAGTCTTCCGTTGATACTTTACTATTATACTGAAAAAGGCTTCGTGCGACTTCTGCCGATATATTATATATCTTGTTAATTAAACTATATACTTCTTGTAAATAATATCACATAACTCAAAAAATGAAAGTGATTTTACTAGAGATACTAAGTATTACAATGAGAAGAATATTACTCTCTTTTCTATCTTCATCGAGCCCTTTATCTACTTATTTCAGCAGAATTCTAAACATTTATTTATACTTGATTCAAATTATTATTATTATTCATAATATCATTTCACCTCATTTAACAAACTGAATTCCACTATAACAACCTGTTTGTGATTAAACTGCTTAATTACAAGTATCAAAGAAAGAAAGATCCAAATTCCTTTTGAAAAAAAGAGTCGCGTCAATCTCTTGGTAAGTTATTTAAATTGAGCTTATTCAATCAACCTGTTTGTAGAACTTTTAAGGGATGCGTATATTTCTTTCAAAGTGTGTTTATATAATTATGTTTGCATAAGTAATAGCATGCTGTAAAATTTTTAAACTTTAGTAATTTGCTAAAGAATAATAGAATGTTATCCTAGTTGAAGATTAATGAATATTTTGTAAACACCTCTTTATACTTGATGTATGTATATTAAGTATAAAAGTTGTTTATACTTGGAAGGTTCAAGTAAATCGTTTTACTTCAAAAAGAAAGTCTTCTCAGTTTCATACATTTTGATGAGATGAAAGAAATGAATCTTAACTTATTAAACTGCCTCATTTAACTGTTAACAGCATAATATGAACTTCCTACCAATGAGCTTAAGTTTTGTTTGGTTAATTAATTTCTTTTTTTACTTAATAAGTTAATTTTTTTTTTAAACGACAAGAAGGTCAATTTAAACAGATTTTAACATCTTCCGATGATTATCCTAAAGGTTGTTGCCTGTTATTTAACTTACAAGCTCGTTAGAATCAGTTATTTTGTTCGTATTAATGTAAAAATATTGATTTATAATCAATACTGTTTATTTCTGAATGTTTCCGAAATACTAGTAGACAATTGGTGCCCCAGTTGGTAATGAGATAATGTTTCTTCCTCCGCTCTGCTCCTAACCCAAGAATTTTTTCGATTTTGCATGTGTAGACTAGGGTATTTGGATCGATTTAACTGTATCAATTCTCACTGAAATATTACAAACCAGTCTCCCGAAGCGGATGTTTTTTACTCACCAGATGTTTTCTGCATCTAGTGTTTCAGTTGGTTTTTGACTCTGACAAAGACCGCTTGTTACGGTTGAAAGATCTTTGTCTTTTTTCCCCATTTCATATTGTGTTTTGAACATATATACATATATAACTTACTTATTAGTGAACGGTTATTAAAACATTCGAATTTTCTTTTCATTCAAAATTGTCATGTGTGTAAAATTTTCACATAATCAGTTTGAGAAATATTGATTTTCTAGTTTTAGAATAAACTAGATGAAATTAATAAATAGTGAGCATTTTTCTAATTCTTTTCTTTTTTTTTTTGAAAAAAAATTCGTATTTAATATTAAAAATCAAACTATCTCTAGGTCATTGTTAAAATATATTGACAATCATATGGACTGAAATGATTAAGTTTAGGATCACTTATACGTTATGTTAAAGAAATTTCCTTTGAGTTGTTTGCTTTCAGTTTATCATAGAGAGGTCAGATTAATTTGTTTACTAGCTGTAAATTCTAACAAGGGAGATGGAATGGTGTTCATTTGGACAGGAAAAGGACATTTGCCTTCAGTGAGAGATTTAAATAGTTAAGGAAAGATTCATGTCACGGTGAACGCTTCGAAGAATGCATACAAAGCTACCTGAGGCTTTCATAGTTATCCTCAGAGTTCATTTCCAATGAATAATGAAACACTCCTCTTACACACGGTCAAAGTAATCGTTTGAATAAATTTCTCCAGTGTGTTGGTTAAATCAATTTAACTACCTGCCATCCATTATCTTTACCATTTATTTGTAATAAGAATATGATTTCTAACAATATGGTTCAAAACTTATTAAATGATACTATATAAATGGCATTCACTTTTTATATATTTAATTGTCCCTAACTATACTTCAACGACATTCATCCCCAATTTAAACCAACTACTGTATATATAAATATATATATATATTACTTTTTCGATGAAAATACAATCCGAACAGGACAAATACAGTTTAATGTACATAAACAAACATAGAGAAATTAAAAGCACACACTTACAGTCACTAATTTTCGGTTGAACCGTCTTCAGGAGAGATAAAGAGGGAGACCAACCGTCTCTGTACCAGTGCACTTGGTTTCCCACTTTTATCTCTCCTGAAGACTGTTCAACCGAAAATTAGAGACTGCAAGTGTGTGCTTTTAATTTCTCTATGTTTCTTTAAGTACATTGAACTATATATATATATTAATATATATATATATATGTATGTGTGTGTGTGTGTGATCAAATTATAATTGTCGGAGTCAAAAATTCAACTGGTTGGGTTTTGGTTCAGTTGGGTTTTTGACTCTGACCAAGACCGCTTGTTGTGGTTGAAAGATCTTAGTCTTTTTTTTCCTTTTCATATTGTAGATTGATCATTGAATGTTATTTCACGTGTTTATGTAACATCTTGTTTTTATATATATATATATAGTTATAAGAGTTGGCTTTCGTCTTCTCGTCTTTCAACTTCCTTTCCTGAGGACGACCGTTAAAAGGTGCGAAATATTGATTGTGAGAACAAGTATCTGTTTTTCATTAATGTTTCTTTAAGTTTTCAAAGTATATAAAAGTTGGTCTCCAACCGTCACTTTACAAGTGCTCTTGTTGTCCCTATCTCTTCTCTCCTGATGAAGGTTAAACCAAAAATTAGAAGCTGTAAGTGTGTTTTTCTATTTTCTATAGTAAATCTATATAAATAGAAGAATGGTTTTGTCTGTGTATTGCTTAGAACTGACTCATTTCAAGTTTTCTTTACGTTTCATACATTGGAGAAACCGAATCCAGCCTTAGAAAAATTTCTGTCTGTTTGTTGGTTTGTCCGCAAAATTTTGTCACAAGTAAACTCAGCTACGATAAGACATATCAAGCTGAAACTTTGACAGTAGATTTCTGTATGTCTAACTTAAAATATAGGCTCTGAGTTGATTGGAAATTCAACGTGGAAGTGAAGTTGTGGACGTGTAAGCAAAAACGTTTGTCACAAGTAAACTCAGCCACCATGAGACATAGCAAGCTAAAACTTTGACACTATATTTGTGTATGCCAAACTTAAAAAATAGGCTCTGAGTAGATTTGGTGGTCATATAAGGAAGAAGATTAAATGGGAAGTCCATATGTTAGACTGACATTGTGAGAAAACCGTAAAAACACTAAAATAAGTGAATTATTTTTTTAGGAGCATAATGAAAGTAATCATGAATTTTTAAACCAAGACTGGAGAGATAGTGCAGTGAAGCCATATTTAGAACTTCATATACATTCCATTTTCATTAAAATTTAGACAAGATGCTAAGTTATGTAAAAAAAAATTAATGAAGGAAGATGTAAATTAATAGTTAACTTGACGTATATTACAATTTATTGGCCAAAACGAGACAATAACAGCTTCTGAATATTTCGCTCCCGAATATTTAATAATTCTCGAAGCAGTAACTTTCATAAACAAGGTTACAATTGTGAAAGTCTTTTTGAATCAAGCCGATGAGGCGATATTTCAGCTAGTAAGTGGCAGGGCATGCAATTAGGATTTCAATTTTATTATCATATACTGTTCTTAAACGATTTTGATATATTAGCATGACTGCTTTATAAATACAAATCAGAAGTATTTTCCATATATATTATAATACATTTCTCTTGAATGATTCAGTCGTGTATATTCGAACAAGTCATGCAAGTTAGATTGGAAGTCTGATTATTATTAATGTCTTGTGGTGAGTGAAACATTCGGTCGGTTTAGTGCCCCTTTGTCTCAAACTTCCTCTGATAGTTATAGAGGAAACGCGTGCACTCAAGGGAAGTGATCCCTTTAATGTGACTGTATATCTTTTATTTTACAGGTACGACTTTTACAATGGTACTCCTAATATATTACACTTTTTTATAGTTTCAGTTTTCTTATTGATATCCCTTGTAGGCGGCTTGTCCAGATAGACTAGTTTTATAACTTCTACTTCTTAATAAATGACGCCTTACACACTAAGTGTTTTGTTGACGGTTAAAAAAAAGAAGGTTTGTTTTGCTTTTCTCAATTACCACAGTTATAAAGTTCTACCTTTTATAGCTGTTATAAGATTGCAAATGTTGCTTATTTATTATTTAGCATTCATTTAGTAATGGACAAGCGACATTACCTGGTTAATTCTACATTGGGATTTTCACATTTTTTCTTATTCAAGTGTATTTAAAGTGGGGGATTTTAAACGAGTTTCTGACATGTGACAGGCTCAAAACCACAAGCCTAAGACCTCTCCTACGACGGGCTCAATTTTTTCACCTCCATCGTAAAAAAGCACTCACTCAGTCCAGAGTGAGCACGTAAGCTACTGAGCTACTCTGATTTCAGAAAGAAAGTGTGCCAATAACTGACTTAATTGAAATAACTTCGCAATCATTTTGTCTAAAACCATCCATTGTTTGAGCACCAAAATGTGAAGCAATAGAAGGTGAAGCCAAAATGTATTTCACCTTCTAACGGCTTTCCAGTGTCAATCTGATGGAGTGTATAAATTTGCATGAAAATGTATAAAACCGATTGAAAATACACACCGAACGAACAGACATGAAGTTAATTTTAATGTTATAAATTATGCTAAACAGTGCATCTCAAGTAGTGGCATATTAAAAGAAATGTTGAGAAAGTATTAACTGAAAATAACTAACTATAAGAAGATGAGAAATGAATGACCTCCAGATTAAATATTTTATTACAGAAATAAGTTATACTACATATTTATTACAATTGATTACTAATTCATTAATTGCTAATATATATATAAATTATAAAATTACAAATAGTGGTCTAAGGCCAGAATTGGGTTTTTAACTCTGACGAAGACCGCTTGTTACGGTTGAAAGATCTTAGTCTTTTTTTCTCCATTTCATATTATGGTTTGATCATTGATTGTTATTTCACGTGTTTATGTGAAATCTTGTTATATATATAACACTATTTTCCTTTTTTATCGAAGTTTGGTCTAGCTTCAATAACACAACACCTTTAAGCCTTAATAATCAAATAATTAATGTAACAAAATCAGCCGTTTGATAGAATATATGTATTATTCAGTCGGGATTCGCTCAATTTTTGTAGGTTCAAATTCAATTTTGAAATCTGGTATCTCGCTAGGTTGCAGTCTTGCATGTTTATTCAAACTAGAAGTTACGTCATTGTTATTGTTATTCAAACAGTAATCTCGTATTATTGAAATTCTCAAATTGTTTTCTTTTAAAACATTTCTAATGTACCACTTAAGTTTTACTGTTTCAAAATCTTATACTTCTGCCTATTAAAAAACATAAGTAAAAACAGAAACGTCATAAATAAGAGTTTATTTGAACCTGAAGAACTGATCAAGACCTGATATATTTTATTTTATTTTGTTTCTACTTCACAATTGATAGTTTTAACAAAATATATTAAAAAAAATTAGAGAAGTTGTTTGTTTTTGGTGATAAAAGAAAAGAAAAATGAAAAATAATTCCTAAACATTAAGTAAATTATATGTGTGTTACATTAAAGTTTATTATTTAGTGTTATTATTAAAGGTAAAAATTTAACTTTTTTAACTTTAACTTTACTTAATTTACTTTTTGTGTTATTGATGGGTGACGCATAACTAAAAGGTCAGGAACAGAAAGAGAGTTGTAATAACTTAATGTGGATACTTCTTCCATGATTCTCATTACACATATTATTATGTAATGATTGCATGATAAATAATTATTAGTGTAATTTATTTCAAATAATTTGAAGATATGTTCTTTTGGAGTTAATTAACAGACATAAGTTGTACTTTTTTCTTCAGTTAGATGGACCTAACAAATTGAAAAAAAAAGTACTTTTTTTTTAGACAAAGTATAAATCTTGCGAGTGTGTTGTAATAAGACAATAAGAGGTCCATTCTTTAAGCAACATACGTAAAGAATTTCTAAGCAACGAAGGGAACGCAAGCCCCTTTCACTGTCTACCCTAAATATCACCGTCTATTGTTAGGCCCTAATGTATTTTTCTCTCCAAATGCTATCGTTCTATTCACTTCATCTCTTACTTGCTCACTACATTTGGCTCTAACCCTCTCTCTCTTTCTTTATCTTTCTCCCTTCTTGTATTCCAGTTAAACAAAACATCCCATCTTCCTCATTAGTAATTATAAATTATTCCTTCACATAAATTCAGTCAAACCTTTTGTTTTGGAATTATGAATCTTAAATAAATATCAAACAATGAACACATTAATCAGATAGTAACTATGCACTATGTACTATCTAAACAATGCATAGTCATATATTATTACAATCAATTATTGAATTATAAATTATACATCGCTACTATATGTTTCTCCATCATCGTTGTAATTCAGTGTCTTTATTTAATATATATATATATATATATGTAATGACTCCCATCATTTTCAGAATAATAAATAAATTCAGAACAATTTTGGAGCATTGTTGTATGTTGTCATAAGTTTTGTTCACTGCATAATAACTAATGGGCAAAAAACCACTTATTTTAAGGAGTATAGTCACACAAATAAATGGATTAAAAAAAATCGGATAATTATCATGTAATGGAAAAAATACAGTTATGTATCTACTATTAACCATGATAACAATAATCTTTAATGGAAAAATCCAAGAAGGACCAATACGAAAGAATATATAATGAAAAAGCCAATACTTAAATCCCATCCTCTTATAAAAATTACAAATTCATATTTATTTGACCTTCCTATACCCATAAACATTTCATTACGATGAAATGTTGCATGACTTTTAGAAATATATTTAATTATTCAAATTTTTTACAGGAAACATTATACAGCTGATATGTAACTGGCATTCAAAAGAATTATTCGCATTTATAGAGATGTTTTTTGTAGTGGATGATTATTAGAAAGAATTAATGCTAATAGAGTCTCAATATTGTTAATTTGTTTGTATCTAAACATTGAACAAGCAATTTGTTATGGATCTTACAACCTATTTATGACATAACCTGAGATTTACTTTATTTTTATGTAAATAATTGACCTCATTTTTCGTCTACTGTATTATTCTTGAAAGATATTAATATGTGTGTTGCATGGAGAAAACGAGTTGTTTTTTCTAAGGGTGGATTCGGTTTCTCTAATCTATGAAACTTAAAGATAACTTGAAATGAGTCAGTTCGAAGCAATGTACAGACAAAACCTTTCTTTTATTTATATAGATGTACAGTCAACAAATATAACATTTTACAATTACAGTGAACAAAATTTCCTGTTCCAAATATTTGTGAAATATATTTTCTACTGTGAACTTTAATTTATTTCTTAAATACTGTGTTGTTCAAAGTAACTGTGTTTTTTGGCCACATCTAAGAACTTGATTTAGGGTCAGCAAGTACTTAATTGGTACAGGATAGTTGTAATTATTCTGTAAATATATAGTTTACTTAAAAATGGAAGCAGAGTTAAATTGCAAATTACCATTCATAGATGTTAGAACAGGTATGAATAGAACAGAACATACTATGAATAGATGGTAGAACAGGTATTTAGGGATAGAATAAAAATGTATCTGTATCTGTTCTATCCATACATTTGCCAATGAGTTGAGATCTACTCTGAATAGTAGATGTCAACTATTGTCAATTATAGATGTCAACTACTGTCCTCTTTTATTCCACCCATTCCAGAAATGTTAAAATATCTGTTTTAGATACATATTTTTTGATTAGTTAATAGTTTTCCCACATTAATTCTTAAATGAGGAAGTTAAAACATTACTTCTATTGTTCACATTGAAATAATCCATTCTCGTGTACTTAAAAAGTATTAAAATATGCTAAAAAAATTTCTCCAATATGATGTCAGAAACAAGTTGAATGTTAAATGACGTTTTCTAAGGTCATTTAAGAAGAACACTATTTGTTCGAAACGCGTTGTTTTGACTATTAAATTTGTATATGTAAAGATTATTTCATTAGCTTTTTACCCTAAATTTAATTGTACGTAGTTTTGCCATATCAGGAGTCATTAAACCCACTTTTAACTTTTGCTTATAATCTGCCTTTAATATATTTTTTCTAACCTTGGTATCATAGGTAATTATGTTAAATATGAACCCTCCTATAGAACAATAGTATAGTGGTATTTAAAAAATTCCTTGGAAATGTATTCATGAAATATAGATAGGTCGAACATGTTAGTTATTAAAATTGCTTATCAAACAATATAAATATTCATTCACGAGAGCAGGCAATCTACACCTTTAATTTGCATATACATAATTAGAATCATGATATAATATAAACAGAAGCTAAAATGATAACCAATGAAAGATAGGTTTTGTTATAAAATATTATCTAGTTTCATTAATTAATTTTAAACCAAATCTAGAAAACACTAGTTACGATTAGTAAAGATGGAATAAATGAAATACTGGAGCATTAGTGATGATTTATACATTCACACTCAGTATCATCAACTGACCAGATAATGTTTTTCCTTTTTTCTTGAACTCCTTTGTTTACCTTGTTCTAACAAACATTTATTCTTTTTTCTACTCTTTATGCCTTTTGAAAGGTTTTCTTTAATTCATTTTTATCTCATGCATATTTTTCTTTCTTATTTCTCGTACAAAACAATTTTTTATTATCTCATAAAGTTCTATGATACCTTCATTCATATGAGAACTATGCTCATACACTCTTCTTTTTATCTTAGTTTGTATTCATATATACTAAAAGATCCTGAGAGAGAGAGAGAGAGAGAGAGAGAGAGAGAGAGAGAAATAAAAAGAGTTAAAGAGTTAAAGTTAAAGAGTGTGAAATGAGGTAGAAATCGTGAATCAAGTTTAATGAACATAAACTTGAACATAATGAACATAAAGGCATCAAGAGAGGAAAATAGATAAGAAAGACCGCAGAATATTTCATTATTGTTTAATAATATTTCAAGATTGTTTATAATGTATTGCGATTTTTTTTTTTATAATAGACGTACTTTTATTTTTTCCTTAACATTTGTTTCGTTGTGCTTCAGACTGAAGATGGGAGGAATCGTAAGTTCGCTTAAATCAGACTTCCCTGGCCCTCGTGCGAATGGCTTTGATACCAAGAGTATTATGAAACATTATTCTGTAAGTGATATTTATTTTTCTAAAAAAACATTTTACTATAATATTTTATATGAATACTTACTTTAAATTAAATCGGTAAGGGAGCACAGACACTGAAGCAGTACTTTGGCTGCACATTGACGACAGAGTCAGAATGAGATAATTTTACAAAAAATAATTATTGAAACATTTAATTAATGTTTAATTAATTAAACATTTTAAAAATAATGAATGAATAAATCTCTGTTTTATACAACATTATAGCTGAGAAATACGACACAGAAATAAAAGTTTAACATAATAAATAATAATAAGTATTATATTATATGTAAAATTCATTTTTATTACACAGTATCTGTAATTAAAAATAAGATTTATGTTTATATAGATAACAACATTAATCTCATATTACGAACAACCCATCGAAAAGTCGGAGTTTCTATTTTATAGTAGTAACTTTATAATAAAACTTCCCTCTTCTCTGTCTGTCTCTCTCTATCTCTCTAATATACATAAACACACATACACACAGACACGCTCTGACATGAATTACTGACATTACAAGTTATAGTAGCACAGTAAGCAAGCAGTAGAAGGCCTCTGGTCTGGAACTGCTAGTTACGACGTGCACTATAGTGCGCGGATATATTCGTTGGTCGTTGGTAGACACACACACACACACACACACACACATACACCCACACACTTACTCAATCACTCATTATCTCTCAACATATCCATCTTTTCATTATTTTAAATATACCAAAAGTATCGAAATTAAAAACTAATAGCATAACCAAGATCTGTTATACCACGTATAACAAAAATTGATACCAGGAATCTAGTGGACAAATTCCAACTCTGTTTTATACGATATTATAGCTGAGAAACACTGCATAGAAATGAAGAAGAGAGAATAATGTTTGAATGTAGCTCCGTAGGTCTCAGTGGAACAGGGCCTTATTTATTATTTATCATCCTCACCCATAGTGAGGACAAGTCACAATACTGATAGTAGAGGAATAATCTAGAACTAAGGGATGGAATTAAAATTAGAAATGTAATAGAAAAAAGCTTTGTAACGATATATAGGATGTGATCTACTCTAGGTCTATATGCATTATTTGGTAAGGTACTAAAAGGAACAGTAAAAAATTATCTAATGTACATTGGATTCATGTCCAAAACAAGACGTTAATCAACGTTTAAAATTAAGTATTACCTATAAAATATTTCCTCATAAAACAGTAGTTAAATTAAATTAAATTACAAATTAACAGGCAATTTAAATTAAAGTATAGCGCGATTTAATTGTTTTATTAGAAATAGTTGAAATAAATATTAATAGAATATGAAGCAACAAACGAATAGTTTGTTCATGAGAGATGAACTAAAAAGAATTAAGAATTCATGAAAGATAATTACTAAAAAAATCATCATTAATAATATTTTAACTTTATTTTTTGGTGTTTTACTTGAGTTTACCATTTCCATCGTGACGATGTCGGTGGTTCATGACTGAGAAAAACATTTGGAGTGCTTTCTAGAGTTTCTCATTTCTGGAAGTGCTCATTGTACGCAGACCTATTCACCTGGGATGTTTGTTCCTCTTCATCTTCTCTTCTAAACTTCTCTTAAACATGAACCATAGTTCGAAACATCGATTATAGTGATTGTTTCAGTTCTATTATGTTTATTTAGTGCAACAAATTTTAGTAAAGGAACAATTTTTGTAACAAGTTACGTTTATTTAGATTGTTACTTTCAACTTTTGAATATATATGTATGTAGTTCAATAAAACAACATCAGTGTTTACAAATGAGCATTAGTTGTGGATTTAAATACGGATTGTTTTGACATAATTGCATGTGACATTGTGACATTCTCATGATCTTTAGATTTACCACTTTTTGCACATGGTGCTGTGACATATTCAAGTGATTTAGATATCCTATCCTTTGTCAATTTTGTGACTCACTCATGGTATTTAGATATTTCTCTCTTTGCACATGGTACTGTGACATATTCAAGTTATCTAGATATCCTATCCTTTGTCATGGTTTGTGACCTGCTCATGGTATTTAGATATTCCTTTTTTTGTACATGGTACTGTGACCTACTCATGGTATTTAGATATTTCTTTTTTTGCACATGGTACTGTGACCTACTCATGGTATTTAGATATTCCTTTTTTTGCACATGGTACTGTGACCTACTCATGGTATTTAGATATTCCTTTTTTTGTACATGGTTTGTGACCTACTCATGGTATTTAGATATTCCTTTTTTTGCACATGGTACTGTGACCTATTCATCGTATTTAGATATTCCTTTTTTTGCACATGGTACTGTGACATATTCAAGTCATCTAGATATCCTATCCTTTGCCATGGTTTGTGACCTTACTCATGCTATTTAAATATTCCTCTCTTTTCACATTGTACTGTGACATATTCATGCTATCTAGATATCCTACCCTTTGCCATAGTACTTTTGGTACCATATCATACCATAGGTATTTTTGGTACTTTGGATAACTGGCCGAGTTACAGGAAACTCGAGTTGGCACTGCATTTTGTACTAATATAGATTTAGATTTAGTGCGGATATAGATTTCTTCTATCATTAGTAAAAATGATTAAAAGTTGTTTTAAAATCTTTGTCTGATGTTTAGCTTAAGTAAGAACGAAATAAGAATAAACGCACAGTTCTTGTATTGATTATATATAATTCAATACATATTGAGAAGGTAATTTAGTTTGGATGACTAAAGTATAAACAGTGAGTGCATACTTTAGTATAAAGGGTTTATTAATAGCAGACCTAGTGAACTATATATTTTTATCTTGAGCATGCGGCTCGTTAAGTAGATTCAAATTGCACACTGGAGGATTGTATGTCAAACCAGCAGTCACCTGCTGCACAAAACAGCAACAAACCACCCAGGTCACGCTCACCGCCTCTTCTTATACTAAACAGTTCACAAAAACAATTTATTTTCACACAATATTTGCTAAGTGCCTGTTGACTAACACAAAGCAAATTTAAATATTTTCGCCATATCTTTAAGGGTGAATATGAAAGAATTATTATCAAATAATCAATTTAATAAATTACTTAAGATTTCAACTTCATCCGAATCCGATTGAAGAATTGAAGAAAGGCAGTGACATGAAAGATTTTTCTTTGTAGTTTGTAATGACTCTTTGTAACTGTCTTCAAACATTGTATCGTTTTTCAAAGATTTGTAAATGTTAAAACTATTAAAGAATGCTATTATTTGCAGCAAACTTGTACCATTTTCATTACTTGTGCAATCTGTTATAGTGTGGTATTTACTCATATTGGGTGATTTCAATATTTCGAACTTAGTTATATTAAACTCTATTTTGTGTGGAGACGGATTTTTTGAAATTCCTCAATATTATAGCATTTTGTTTCAATTCTTTAAAATTTGAAGCTGCGATTTCTTTCAGAGGTTTTTTCCTACTTAGTAAAAATGACCAAAGTGTTTTTTTTATACCTTACAATGAGCAATTTTATAGTTCAGGTTGTTTTTTGAAATTACTTTTATTATTAGCCCAAGAATTATTTACATGTAATATCATTGTAAACTATGCATGTAATCAGTCTTAAGTAATTTTTTGTTCATCAATTATGGTCCGCAACCTATGTGGTTATTTTCTGTCAGTATACATGGTTTAAACATCAGACACATGAATACACAATCTACAAAGTACTACTTAATAACGTATTTCCAATGTTGTGTTTGATAAAGCCCACGTTGTGTAGCATTACCTAATATTTCTCTGAACTATGTTGTGTGATAAGAAATATACAATCTATATTTTTATTTTTTAAAAAAGATTTAACTCAGAAATGTACATGCTACAGTCTGTAGTTCTGTTTAACTGCCTCACTGTAAGTTCTAAAAATATAATAGAATGCAAATGCAAAATGCAAGTTGCATTCGACTCTATGTATGTACCAGTTCCGCCTAAACTAAAGCATTGACCTATTGAATACTAAACGCCCTGGCCTGAAGAAATGACAAGAAATCTGAGATTTATTTATAACTTTATCATTCTGGTATTTTTACTGAACCAACAAGAGACGTTGAAGAGGGTATGGGGCTCCTCTAATGGCTCCTTCCAGATGGTGGCATTTTTAGTGATGTAGCTATAGCAAAATATAAACAGCTAACAAAAACCAGTAATTTAATACCAAAATATAATTTGATATATTTATTTGCTATTCTGAAAGATGTTAGTCAGTATGTATATGAAATCAACATATTTATTTAATGAATGCGTAAGTGCATTGCATTCAGTTACTTCAGAGGTTCAATATTTGAATTGAAAACTTTGATAAAGAAATTGAAAACATTACAATTTTTCCTTTATCAAATATTGCAAAAACATTTATTCAACATCTGCCATTTTTATGCCCAGTTCAATATTCTGCTACAATGCAATATTGAAATTAGAAAAAAAATCAGTCCTTTTGAACCCACCTTACCGGAAAAATTTTTATTTGTATATTGGACAAGACAATCTATTACAAATTACAAGACAATTACAAATCGATTTTTCTCGCATGGTATTATTTATTTTATTTAAATATTTATACCTCAAATGGATTTTGTTAACATCAAGTTAGCAGATATTGAATTGGTTTGTTAGGAAATAGGTATTATAAAAAATTATGCCAACAATGAAACAGTTTGATAACACTGGCCTTGTTATCAACAATAGTGGTGTAATATTTCAATCATCTTTAAATTTCCATCAACTGTCTCATATTCAGCTCTATACTGTGATATTAATGTATTAATACATGTTAATGTATTATTTAATAATGGTCCTATCTATCCAAACACATTTATTGGTCTCCAGTTATATATATTTTACATGAATCAACTCGTAGAACAAAAAAATTTGAAAATAGCTTTAAATAGTTGAACTATTCTATAATTGGTGTGTGGGTCCATTATTTTGTTCTTTATACCCTTATATAAAAAATATATTTCGATGTTATGTAGTATACCATAGTGCATCACTATGACATGTTGATCAGAAAGTCATACTATTATTATTATTACAGCCATTGATTATGTTCTTTACACATTTACATCTACACAGCATTGGCTCAGAATGACATATTGATCTGGAAGTCGACCTACTTTTGATATGAGCTTCATGATAGTATTTTTAGCTGATAGTGCTTAGCTATAACATGTGGATTAGAATCGTCAAGACACTTCCGTTATGAGCATGGATGATGGTCATAGAATAGTAGTGATTCACCGTGACATGTCGACTACTGTCAACGTACATTATCAGCATGCATGATGGTCATAGAATAGTAGTGATTCACCGTGACATGTCGACTACCGTCAACGTACATTATGAACATGGATGATGGTCATAGAATAGTAGTGATTCACCGTGACATGTCGACTACCGTCAACGTACATTATGATTATGGATGATGGTCATAGAATAGAAGTCATCCACTGTGACATGTCGACTACCGTCAACATACATTATGAACATGGATGATGGTCATAGAATAGTAGTGATTCACCGTGACATGTCGACTACTGTCAACGTACATTATGAGCATGGATGATGGTCAAAGAATAGTAGTGATTCACCGTGACATGTCGACTACCGTCAACGTACATTATGATTATGGATGATGGTAATAGAATAGAAGTCATCCACTGTGACATGTCGACTACCGTCAACATACATTATGAACATGGATGATGGTCATAGAATAGTAGTGATTCACCGTGACATGTCGACTACCGTCAACGTACATTATGATTATGGATGATGGTCATAGAATAGTAGTGATTCACCGTGACATGTCGACTACTGTCAACGTACATTATGAGCATGGATGATGGTCATAGAATAGTAGTGATTCACCGTGACATGTCGACTACCGTCAACGTACATTATGATTATGGATGATGGTCATAGAATAGTAGTGATTCACCGTGACATGTCGACTACCGTCAACATACATTATGAACATGGATGATGGTCATAGAATAGTAGTGATTCACCGTGACATGTCGACTACCGTCAACGTACATTATGATTATGGATGATGGTCATAGAATAGTAGTGATTCACCGTGACATGTCGACTACTGTCAACGTACATTATGAGCATGGATGATGGTCATAGAATAGTAGTGATTCACCGTGACATGTCGACTACCGTCAACGTACATTATGATTATGGATGATGGTCATAGAATAGAAGTCATCCACTGTGACATGTCGACTACCGTCAACATACATTATGAACATGGATGATGGTCATAGAATAGTAGTGATTCACCGTGACATGTCGACTACCGTCAACGTACATTATGATTATGGATGATGGTCATAGAATAGAAGTCATCCACTGTGACATGTCGACTACCGTCAACGTACATTATGAGCATGGATGATGGTCATAGAATAGTAGTGATTCACCGTGACATGTCGACTACCGTCAACGTACATTATGAGCATGGATGATGGTCATAGAATAGTAGTGATTCACCGTGACATGTCGACTACCGTCAACATACATTATGAGCATGGATGATGGTCATAGAATAGTAGTGATTCACCGTGACATGTCGACTACCGTCAACGTACATTATGAGCATGGATGATGGTCATAGAATAGTAGTGATTCACCGTGACATGTCGACTACCGTCAACATACATTATGAACATGGATGATGGTCATAGAATAGTAGTGATTCACCGTGACATGTCGACTACCGTCAACGTACATTATGAGCATGGATGATGGTCATAGAATAGTAGTGATTCACCGTGACATGTCGACTACCGTCAACATACATTACGAGCATGGATGATGGTCATAGAATAGAAGTCATCCACTGTGACATGTCGACTACCGTCAACGTACATTATGAGCATGGATGATGGTCATAGAATAGTAGTGATTCACCGTGACATGTCGACTACCGTCAACATACATTATGAGCATGGATGATGGTCATAGAATAGAAGTCATCCACTGTGACATGTCGACTACCGTCAACGTACATTATGAGCATGGATGATAGTCATAGAATAGAAGTCATCCACTGTGACATGTCGACTACCGTCAACATACATTATGAGCATGGATGATGGTCATAGAATAGTAGTGATTCACTGTGGCATGTTGATGACAAAATCACGGTATTTCCACGATTACACCTTTGATCCTGTGTCTATTAAATGCCTATAGATTTATTTATATTTGAACTAATTGGGGATCTAATATCGTGATATCATAGAACCTGATTGCTAAATAAATAATTTATTAGTGGTATTGGTATTCGTAAAATCATAATAGAGTACTGATAAGTTGAAACACAGTGGATGGTGATACGGTGAGGGTGCTTATGCTCGTGATCGGGACTAACTGGCAGAAACGGCTGTGGCAAGACGGCAGATTGATGGCTCTGCCACACCATGGATATACTAGGTCAGGCATCATCCACGATACAAATTTAATTAGGATATGGAAGGGACGTTCTGACCACGCCCTACGGAGCAGTCTGTAAAGAAAGGGCCCACCCTTCCAAACAAATATTTCCCTCCGCTTTACTTCTCCCTCAAGCTTGTTTTATTGCTTCCTTGTTCAGTCTCATTTTTTATCATAGCTCCTTTTTTTTGGCAGAAATGAATTTTTTACAATAAATTATTCTGGTTTTCTTCTTTATAATGTTCGATATTCGTGAATATTATTTAATTTTTGTTTCATATTATTTGTGTTGTCCCTTTATTCTTTTATATACCAAACAAGATATAAGACAGTAATGTTCGTTTTCTGAAACTATATAATTTGCAGATAAAATAAGAAATTATTGAAAAAACAAAAAAAATTGTAACTGGAGTGTATAGAGAGTGTGTTATTCAATCAGTGTCCTTACTTTGCATGAAGTAAAAGTGTGTATGAGTATGTGCGTGTTGGGTGTATGAGCACGACGTCTCTCTAAAAAGCCAAAAGACATATAATTATCAAATTACATATTTAAGATTCGGTTTGCCTTGATGTATAACAAACTTTACTTTTTTTACGGATGTATTTTGTCTAAATAAAATTATTTTTTCCGATTTGGTAAAAATCAAATTTGGCGTTTGGTTAATAGCATTTATGCTTGGTGTAATTAGATTATAAGTTGTTCAGTGGGGTAAAAGTTTAGAAAACTGTTCTGTAATAGAGATGAATAACTGCCTGATTAAGTCCAAATGCCTCTTCTAACATAACAAAATGTATACAGTTGTATGATGCAATACTTATATAAAGGGAATATCAAATACGAAAGATCATGTTTTGCCAATTATGATCAAAACAGGCAAAGTTATTATTCATCTTGAATTAACTACCTTCAACGTTCTGTAATATTACCAGAGAGCATAGAGTTAATTTCCACACTAAGGACTTTATATTTGACTAACTTCATTCTAATCTATCACTCAGTGCGACTTGTATAGCTGTTTCAAAAATTAGAGCTCGTACCCATTGACAGAAATCATGGTAAAACTATTAAACTTGCATAGATTATACGTCAAAATCGATCTTTTACCAACAGTCTGAGTTAAAATCTTGCTGAATGAACGCATATAATGTGGGGTTTACCATGAGAAAAGACCTGATTTAACATCTAAACGTTGAAATATCCATTGAAAGTAATCAAGAATAGATATGACGTGCAATGGAGTGGATTACAGGACAATCTTGACAGGGTCAGAAGTAGGTTGACTAATCCATCAGAAGTAATCAAACAGCCTGGCGTCCATGATGCCAGTGTTTCAGAATGAAGGACAGTTGAGTCCTATACAAATAGGGTGAATACGCTACAGTCAGAGTGTTTTTGCAGCACAAGAAAATTCAATATGTAAATGGTGTTTGCTTTAGAGATGAATTTTAGAGTTGTCTGGTAAATTCAAACCAAAAACTGATATTTTATGTCAACAGATAAACTATTCATATCATACAGCCATTAATTATACACCTTTCAAAGTAGTGGCTTGCAGAAGTGACAAGAAGGCATTGGGCATTGCCTCCGGGCCATCCATAATGACAGTTATAACATTTCAGAATTGGAGACTCAAGTTTTGAAAGGTAACCACTCTCAGAAAAATGGCTGTCAATCATTCATTTTTATGTATGACCTGCTCAAAAATAACGTGGATATTTACATAATATAGAGGTGCAAGCTTATAAGTCAAAAATTTGTTATGTGAATTTGATTTTTGTTTGAAACATATTTAACAGCTTTGTTGTTAAACCTGTTTCACTATTAATCTCTTTACTTCCTCCGTGAGGAATAATACTAACTCATGTCTTCCTTGGAGCTCCTTTATTTCCCACAAACCTCAATCAAACAGCCGTTGTCTTCAAACGCCTGTTAAAATAGAAAAATAACCACTTTTATTTTCTTGTCAACTTGTTTACCTTTTGTCTTGAAAAAGGAGGGAATGGGAAATACTAAATACGATAAAAGATACTCGTATATGATTTTGAAAGCTTTAAAATGTCTTATATGACAGACAGAGAGGGCTATCACTGTGGATGTATGAAATCAGGGTTCCCATGATAATTGCACATTTAAGATTTGATAACTTTTCAATCTTGGGTGCTATATAAAGATAGTTTTAAAAAATTTAATTTGACGGTCTCTCCTAAGTTCAGGCCAATGAACTATTTAAGCTAATCTGCCACCACGGTGATTTTATCTATTTCATTTCCACTTTCCATGTATCTATGGGATTACCATTGATATTAGGGATACTTCCCCTTGCTTTGGTATCTTCCTCCTCTTCTCCACTTTTTTTTTTGAGCCACCTTCTATTTTTTATCGTAATCCGCCTAATCTTAAGGATATTTTGTCTCATAATTCTTTCTTGAATCCTTTGACAAGTAGCTGGGTGGAATGTGGGCGTTGTTGCTGTTAAACCTGTTTCACTAGCATTCCCTTTACTTTCTCCGTGACGAATAATACTTATTCATGTCATCCATGAATTCCTTGACATCGCACAAATGCATTTACCGTTGGACAGTACCCGATGTGATGCTTTTCAGTTTGGTCTCTCCTCAACTAGGCTGAGACTGGCTATGCAGTCACACGGCTGCTGTTGTTTAGAGAATCAACCTACGTTTAGCTATTCTCACGAATTCCCGTGAATTCAGTTTTAATGACACTCATTTAATTGAGTATCTAATCTAAGTCCTCAATGTAATGTCGTACACTATCCCTCAGATACCTTTAAGAGTTTCAGATAATATTTGTTCTTTGGAGCCCACTCACTACATTACATCGATCATCAATTTAATTTTTTATTATATATTTTTTGTTAATTATTACTTTTAAATTAATATATTTTTATTTTAATTCAAATTAATTTTTGAATATATAATAATTATTTATTACTTTCTATTTTATTTAATTTTTTAATAGTTATTTATTACTATTTATCCATATTTTTCATTCATTATATATGCCTTACTTCTTTTTCCCTTTTCTTTTTCTTAATGATATTTGATATCTTTTCTTAATTATTCATATATATTTTTAATTTTATATATATTTCATTCATATTTATATTTCGTTATTTATATTTAGTGTCTTTTTCCTCCTCTGGTGCAAGCTGGCAATACGTCAGCAAGTAAAACGGTACGGATACGTTTGTGTTAGTTAACTGGTACCACTCAAGGAACACTTCTACTTGTAGTCGACGGATATCGAAATAGCAAAATTGTCTTGTCTTATAATTGTCCTCACCTTTACCTATATATATATATTCCCATGACCTCCCTTTCAATGATTGTTTCAGGGTACAAATCCTCAAACAAATCCCCGAGTCTAATTCCCATGTCACCCTTAGAGCTTCTGAAGAGGCATTCATATGCCTCCTTGGGGCTCGTTCTCCTCCTGGTCTTAACCTGTACCGTTAATTATTTATTATTATTTTTTATTTTATTATTATTATTATTATTTTTATTATTATTATTTCGTATTTTATATACTTTTTATCTTGTTTTCTAAATAAATATTGGAGGGATTTCTGTTTTTCCTCTCCTCCGCTGGGGGGGGCAGCATTGCGGTGGTTCCACGAGTTACTCTGGAGGCCAGTAGCAGTTTGCTTCTCAACGCGAGTACTTCGCACTTCTTCCCGATGACGACGGATGTCGAAATATCGAAGTGAGTTCTGTAGTGTCTTTCTGTGTTCTTTTCTATGTGTTAAAGTGTATATATATATATATATATATATCAGCTCAAAAACGAAGAAAAGTAACACACAGAGAAAGAGACACACTTATAAACTCAAATTTTCGGATGATCCGTCTGAAATGGCGACCAAGAACGCCGGAAACAATGGCTGGAAGCCGTCCAGGCAACCGACTGTGCTGCCACGCGCACCCGGTTCAGGAAGTAATGAAGTAGAGACGAACAGAAGAAATACAATTAAAATTAAGACAAGCAGTTCTGGTTGACTGATGGTAAAATAAACAACAGGAAGATAAATGAAGTATGAAAAGGAATACCGCGAAAAATACCTAAAAGCAAGATAACAGAGTTGGTAAGGCGATGAGAAACAATTGAAAATACAAGGATATGATCAATTAAAAAATAAGTATACAAAAATTAAAATAAATAAATACATAAATTAAAAAAATAATAATAAATAAAAATAATATATAATAAAATAAATAAATATTAATTAAAAAAATAATTAAAAAGAATAATAAATAAAAGAATAAAATAAAATAAATAAAATATTTTTATGGCTTAAGGTTTAATCCGTGTTTGGTACGTGCCTTGAGCAACCAGATGATTGCTTTTCATACTTCATTTATCTTCCTGTTGTTTATTTTACCATCAGTCAACCAGAACTGCTTGTCTTAATTTTAATTTTATTTCTTCTGTTCGTCTCTACTTCATTACTTCGAGAACCGGGGCATGGCGGCAGAGTCGGTTGCCTGGACGGTTTCCTGCCGTTGTGTTTCAGGCGTGCATGGTCGCCCTTTCTATTTTCTCTTGAAAATGGATCATCCAAAAATTTGAGTTTGTAAGTGTGTCTCTTTCTCTGTGTGTTGCTTTTCTTCGTTTTTGAGCTGATTTGCGTCCAGTTTAGATCAATTTTTTCGAATTTTGAGTGATATATATAGATATATATATATATGAGTTCATTATAGAAGGAAATGATCTCTAACATATTTTGTTTAAATGAGCAGCAGCTTCTGAATGTACTAAGTTTTTGTTGTTACACTCTAATCTTTTCAGTATCTTAAGATGACTCACTAATTTACTGTGTTACTTCCAACAGTAAATTAGGAAATACATATGATTTAATGTGATACAATAAATTAAGCCAGTTTAAGATGAATCACAAAACAAATAACCAAATTAACAAACAGTTTTCAAAAGAGTATATAAATACAACTATGAAACTACGTAACTAACTGTATCAAGAACTAAATGAATGTTTGACGGCCAATAAAGTAATGAAGAAATATTTTGAAACTTAAATTTATCATAGAAACTGAAAAAAATCAATGTCTGATTCTAGCCAATGAATTGAGATAGGAAACTACGGGCTAGAGCGTAAAAAATTTAATATATGAATGTAAATGCACTGCAGGCAATGTGCGGCCCTGGCTTTGACGTAAATTGGATTAGCTATCATGGTATGGCCGAAAGCTAAGTAACATGAATAAAGCACGAGAGGTATATTAGATTAACTACAACAAAGCTGTTTCGGCGTTTGACTCTTCACTTGGCTGCAGAAGCTCTCAAAAAGAATACGGTATTGTCATACCACATAAACTCACTAGAGAGACCTTAATTGAGGCTACTTCTCCTTACTAGTAGGAAACAATGATGTAAACAAATTTCAAAAACGCGATGCACTTTAGATCAAGAACAAAAAAATCCTACTTGAAATAAGCAAGCTAATAATTTTAACATTGTATCTATTTTTATTAAAGTCAAAGGATTGTAAAAGGTGCAGACACTTGAAATAGCAGACAGACGGTCAATGCCCGGTCGACAACCAATCCACCAATACTCCTAGTTTTTACCTCGTTCTCAGTTTAATATCAATTGTCTGGACATTTAGTTTATATTATCATAAACCTCACAATCATCTATGATGTTTGAAAGCTGTTATGTCAACTAGTTTTTGGCAAATTTATTTAAAAAATATGTTAGTTTTTTAGTACTGTTTATTGATTCATTTGGTATTATCGTGATTTATGCTTGACTAGTTTAATTTCATGTTTTTTCTTGAAGCATATAGCTTTTCCTAAATACTGGTTGCTCATTACATGATAGGAAGAATATAAGAAGATATCAGCTAACATAACTTCAAATTTCTATATCCGTCTTTATCGGGAAAAAACCATGTTCTTCACGTGCACCGTGCTATTTTGGAAGCATATATATATATATATATATATATATATATATATATATATATATATATATATACTAGCAAACGTACCCGTCTTTGACGGAATCAAAAATTCTATTATACTTGGTATTCCAAAATGCCATTATTAGTAGAGTGTTAAGCAAATGCTTCTATATACACTTCATTAGCTGTCTGTCCTTCAGGTTCATGGAGGAACAAACAATTGGAACATCTAACTCTTGAGTAAGTAAACTACAGTTGACCATGTGAGAAAAACTTGGTTTCGCTAACTTGAATTCCTGCATTAGATAAAGTTTCCCCTTGCGACTTAGTTGACGTCATCGCGAAATAGACTCTGACGGGACATTGCAATCGTTTCAACGGAAACACATAGTGGCTCGGAATCCACACTCACACTCGGAATACACACAGACTTGTTTTGTTTTGGTTTTTACCCGTTACACAGTTTTGGTGCACTCACGATTCGTAACGTGTTACGAATTACAGGTAACAGGTTACGAATCGTAACATGAAATTTGTTACTGCTACTAAATCGCAGCATGATTTTTCTAAAGGAGGATTCGGTTTCTCTAATGTATGAAACATAAAGAAAACTTCAAATGAGTCAGTTCTAAGGAATGTACAGAGAAAATCATTATTTTATTTATACAGATTTGCTTCAAAAAAGACTGTCACGACGACATTCTTTCGTGCTACGATGACTATAAACATTTCAAAACTTATAGTACCAGATATTAAAGGAAGTTTTATCTGTCCATTCCGTTGTTTTTGTCTTTATGAATGACATAAATATAAATTAGTGTCATAGAAATATTTAAGATCCTGGAAGATAGTGTATCGAAGTTATTATGTAATTTCCTTCTGTGTGTTTTCATCTGTAAGATTTATATATATATACATAAATTATAACACCACAATAAACAAATGTATATTAATTACAATTATTGCTGAGTTTAGGAATCTTGAAGATTTCAATCAACCAGGTTAACTTGTTATTATATTTTTTGTTTGGTTCATTTAGCTCTCTGATGATGTTGTAACGAAAGGCCTTAGAGCATTGTAATTAATATATATTTGTTTATTGTGGTGTTTAATTCATATATTATATCAAGAGTTATTGTTGATTATTAATTTATATATATGTATAAATGTCCATTATCATAGGCAATATTGGAATCACAAAGGAAATGAAGTTATTAGAGACTCGGCAAGTGAAGGAATGGACGAATAGTATGTTTGGAAGGGCGAAAGGAACAGGTTGAACTCATGTTTACCATGAGGCCAAAATGAAAAAGATATCATTTTCTGTCTCCTAACATACTGCATATTATTAGATCTAAATTTTCTTATATCTGTTCTGCAATGTCTCCCTATTCTGCTAATGGTATGGTTAAATCTGGACGTCATGGATTTCTTACTTATCCAGTATTAATCCTGTTTCTTACTTCGTATCAATCAAACCTACCCTATTCCTGACACAACATCAAGTACTTCTTGTAACTGCGCTTATTGATTGGTCTGGACCCAGTGTGATGTTTTTTATAGGGGTATAGCTTCGGCCAAGTTAAGCTTGTATATGAATAATCGCAGGTCTTTGATTACTAAGTGCAGTGACCTTCTCTTTGCCATTCATCCCAGTTCTAACTCACTCAGCTTCAATGACTGTTTCCCTGTACAGGTTCTTAGGTAGATCTCTGATCCCAACTCCAATGTCACTTTGACAACTTCAGAAGAAGCACTTATTTGCTTCCCTTACTGGGCTTATCCTCAATCATTATTAATCTTTATTATGTTTTCCCATATTATTTATTTAGTCTTTTTAAACAATTTTGTTTGTTTTATATTATTATTTAAATTATTTTTTAAAATGTTTTTCTTTATTTATTTATAATTTTAATATTTCTTTATTTCTTTTTGTTATTATTTATTTATTTATCCTTTTCTCCCCTACCTCCGATTTCCTGATATACATAATTCAATGAGAACTTACAATTTTGAATTACTTGATTGAATACAATCGATATTCACAGTAATTATAAATGAAACACATTATATCAATTAATGGGTCCTCAGTAACTGAATCCACCAGTGAATCATTAATAATTGGCTTTCAATAACAGAAGCGAATTATTGGAACATTTCGTAAAAATTGAAAAAACTCTTTATTTTTTTAGTAATAGAACAAATTATTTCTATGTTTACATTTTGGCATTCAGTGGCTGCAGTTTTAAATTAATTGTACTCCACTTTTTCGTCAATATTCAAAATAAATCATTTTGGTTGTTTGTAATAGTGTGAGACGTAATTTTGTCATTGGTCCTTAACCTTTTTTACGCCACGAATAGGTTTTATATATAATAAATATTCATGGTCTGACATTCAAGGTGTGGTGAATAAAAACGATAGAATCAGTTGATTAGTCCTTTAGTTTGTCAGTGCTGCCTTTTAAATTTCCTGTCTCACTGGACCTGTTTCTTATCTTAATTATCTACTGATTAGTAGAAATTGAGTTTCACTGTGGAAGGTGGACAACACCTGAAACCAGGAGAGTCACAAATGAAATCTACAAAGTGAAACTTTCATTCTTCTTTATTACTACAAACCTCTGTTTTTATATTATTATAACTTAGAATTCCTTGTATAATAAATAATGATAAACAGTATAGATGTTAAAAATGTAATGACGCAATTATCAAAATTAAATTGTTTTCATTTGAAATGAACATTTGATTAATCATACACTTTATCTTTAATGAGCAAGTCATTTCGATATTTCTAAAGCAGTATAATATACATGTTGCACCGTTTCAATGTATCATTTAAATTATAATCGTTGTACAGTATGAATGTAACGGCTTTAAAGTAACGAATCAATACTTCAAGTTCAAGAAAAGGTAGAGTGCTAAAATAAGTAAGGCAAAGAAAAGAATTGGGAAGACGAATGGAAGGAGATGTGGTCTGAAGGAAGGAGTGGTGGGCAGGCAGGTATTGATCGGACGATCATCATCTGGACCTCACTAATCCCACAACAGTCGTCAGAGCACACCGAGATCATTCCGGTCTTTATCAAATCTCAATCACTCAGTCTGCTTACCTAGTTTATCATTTTATAATAATGTCAATCAATTACCTGCGCTTGATTATTAATAAAACAGAAATTCATATATAAACAATTATTGACGAAGGAATTTCAACTTGTTTAAGAAAACAACCTCAAATCCTTTGTATAATGAAGATCTGTTACTTCTTTTAATGGTGTAGTTGACAATACATTTTAAAAAATCATGAGTTTTCTTTAAAAAGTAGTGGACTGGATATATGTGTTAAATATAAGCACAATAACTTATATCTCTCAAACATTTCCTATCCCAAATTCGTTTCTTTGGTCTTTTATAAACTGGTTTACAACAGCCTTGAATTATGTAAATTGATCAATCAAACACATTTAATAGTATTCGCGATGAAGGAACAGATCTGCATGAAAAGTGGATATATTGTCTTTAACTTTTTTAATGTCCACAGACCCCCCGTTATTGTAAATTAGCTTCAAATAATGGCGTAGTGTTCTGCTCCGGCGGGTAGAGAGACCAAAATATAGGAAATAGAAAACAAAGACTAATCAAAATATGGAATCTTATGCTAAAATACAAGTTATGATTATGATGTAGCTTGCCTGTGTGTTTATAGTTAAGATATCAACTTTCTTTTACAATGTGGTTTGGTAAATTTATTGGATACGTGCATAGAATTGTTATGGAGGATCACAATTCGAACGGACAACTTCAGTGATATAGTTCAGATTAGGTCTTTTTCATATTTCATCATGAAAATAGTGCTTGAGTCTAACATATCTCATTTTTATATCCATGTTAGTACCTTTCATCGAAGGATGGATCGATAGTACCTATCAATGTTTGTATCTTTTATAATATTTTACAATAGCTTGTACCAAAGAAAACTTTGGAGCGATTGACATAAAAACTGACTTAATGAGCCACATTTTTTTAAAGAAGATGCTTAAAACATCCTCGTACCATGATGAAATTGAACTTTCAAGCAGTTAAAAATTAGAGCCTTCTAGTTTTTTGGCAATATGTAACCATTAGATTCTCTATAAATATAGAGGATAACAAATAACTCTTCTGTCATTTCGGGTTAAAATAAAAGTTTGATAACCTCTTATTAATATTAAAATATAATAACATTTTCCTCAATTCGTTCATAAAAAATGGCCGAATAAAACTAAAATTTTGTCTCCAATATCTAAAAAAATGATGAGAGTGATTAAAATTAAAAGATTTTAAATAAAGCGTATTCGATTGCTTTTAATATTAGTAATTACTCAAAAGAAAGTGTACTTTTTTATTATTATATAACTCCGTGATTATAAAGTTATTCCATTCTATAAATGAAGAATAATTTTTCTATATTTAATATTATATATTGAATCTTTATATAAGCAATACTTACAATCTATAAATAGTATAGTGTGTAGTATTATACACTATATAGTATATATATTGCTACATACTGAACATATATAGTTATTATAATCAGAACATATTTATAAATAAGAATTTCTTTATGTCTCGATGTAGACTAGTGAACTTGTTGTTGACTTTAAATATTAATTACATTGTGATTAAGAAAAATCATTACAGTTATTTAGAAGAAAATTATCAATTGATAGGCAAGTTAATTAAGAAGCAAATGCCACAAAAGTAGTAGCATATTTTAAGTTAAAGAAAAGAAGATTTTTACTTTTCTTAAATACTCATTTTTCAATGAAACATTATTCAATCATCTACAGACTAAATAAGGTGTTATTTTAAATAAATAAATCCGAATCCACACTTAATATTAATGCTTAACATCCACTTAACATAAATTATGTTAAGCATTTATTTGGCTTTGGCTAGCGCTTTATGCAGTTTGCAATCTAAGTTAGTCATATATTTATTGCTAAAATGAACGACTCATAAAAAATGTTGAGTTTTGAGCAAAACAAAGGCATTTTATTTTTTATGTTTTATGATTTCCTCGGAATAAACAATGCGGTCATTATAAAATAATTGCTAATATATTTTTAACAACGTTCAAATTCCAAAAGGACTCCTTCAAAACTTCTTAAAACGGTGTAGTATTAATATATTTGTGGTATTTTGGTATTTGTAGTAGTCCCAATAGAACAAACAAAAAAATTATTTGACCGATTTTTGTTAAAAATACCCATATACCTGTAGTCAGGTCAGATTTCAGTATTGTGGAATATTTAAGTTGAATTTCAAGTAAATCGAATTTATTTCAAATTAAATTGGTAAATAAGACGAATATAATTCATGTTAATAGATAAATTACTATCTTGTAATTTATGACTGTAAGCATGCATTTTGAAGGAATGAGTTTTAATATTTGTTTGGTATGTTTATAAGTAAAATTGGTGGCAAATAATAAATATGTTCAACTTGCCACAACAGCTGTGAAAACCTATGAGTGTGGGTGTCGAAACATCGCCATTAATTGCCTAACTAGTGGAATAAAGTCAGGCGAAACATTATTTAATCTCAAACTGAAAAAAATTGGTATAACTTGTTGGGTAAGAACACTGCATCACTGACAGATGAATGCCAAAATGCAAATAGAAGACAAACGCTACATTTACTCTTTTACTGTTCGAACTTTTGTATCTTTATAAGTTATGACAGAGATAAATATTTGGCATGAAAGTTGTACAGTATGCAATTTTTCATCGACTAGGTGTTTTTTGATTACTTCTAAAGAAAGTTATTTGCTTTCAAAGTATTTTAATCGCTATGCTCTGCATCGACTTTTTTTAACCTTTCCTGATTTAGACATATATTTGGTACAATATTAAATGTCCTCAGTACGATATTAAAAGTCCTCGTTACAGAAATCGTCAGTAAATAAGAAACGATATCTGTTTAGTTTGTTAGTAGCATGCAAGGGTCTAGCGTAGCCCAGTGGCAACGTGCTCGCCTCTGGACTAGTAGAACCAGGGCTCAATACCCACTCTACGGTATCTCCACGCAATACTTTATTGACACCGGAGTGAAAAAATCTGTAAATGTCCTACCAAGAGGATGATAAGGACTAGGTCACGGGCCTGTACTATCTCAAGTACTCGTTAGAAGATCTCTACTCTAAAGAGAAACATAGAGTTAGGTAAAATTGTAGGACCTCCAAATTCTAAAATGTATAATATTAATTCGGCCTAGTTCTCACAGAACTGCCACTGCAACCTAACCTAGTATCTTACTAACAGAGAGGGAAACCATTAAAGTGGTTTAAAATAATGCACATTGTTTTTTTTTAAAAACACCGTACTTGTGATGTCATTCATTATCCATCCCTCTACAGTTGATTATATATCCCAATAACATGAGTATTATCCTAAACCAACTTACCTTGCAGTTATCCAGTTTCATTGAATGAAAAGGGGTAAGAAAATATTCTCATTTTGTTTCATATATATTTTTTTAATACAACAACTTTAGTATAAAAATTATGACATCCAAATTAATTTGCAGTTTTCGACAATTTTAGAATTTTTAATTTCTCTTAATACACTTTGCAAATTAATATGGTGTAGTTCATTCTTCTATCAATATATACATAAAAATACTTTGTACTTACCTTGAATTTAGCTTACCTTATTCGGACCATATAGTTGAGGTGACTTGAATTTGAGAGAATTTACCAACTTTTATGCATAGTGCACTTCACCAAAATGTCTAAATACCCCTGTGTAATATATCAAGTGACTGGTAGTTCCATAAAGTATCTCCATTAACCAATAATAAATTTCATTACGTAAATTACCCGCAAGACCAATAATAAGAAAGATCGTTGTGTCAGTAGACAAATCATAAAAATTGATTTAAGACGGGGAATAACTGAAGTGAGGAGAATAGAGATTCTTTGAAGATGTTTCTAGATTGTTAATGTAATTGAGAGTAATCGGTGCTTGCGATCCTGTAGTGAGATACTAAATTTGTGTATATATATACAAGGTTTCACATCAACACGTAAAATAACAATCAATATGAAATGGGGAAAAAAGTCTCTCAACCCCTCACCGGATGATTCTGCATCTAGTGTTTCAGTTGGGTTTTTCACTCTGACGAAGACCGCTTGTTACGGTTGAAAGATCTTAGTCTTTTTTTCCCATTTCATATTGTAGTTTGATCATCGATTTTATATATTTATATTAATATTGGTAAAAGTGTCGCACATGAAGAGAAAGAAAATAGAATTTGATAGGACGCAGTCAGTTTTTCAGGTTTAAATTAAACTCTCATTGCTTATTTATATTCCTGGTATTTATTATATTCCATCTGTTTTCCAGGCCTATGAATAAGGTTTTAAATAAAAAACGAAACGTTGGCAACGAGAGTTTAATTTGAACCTGAATAACTGATCAAGTCCGCATAAAATTTTATTTTGTATATATATATATAATATATATATATATATATATATAATATGTTTAATATAAATAACGACTTGTTAGGTGTATTTATTTTGACATTTATAGTCATCAATGCGAAAAAATTTGATGACGTCAAATTTTATATATAAGTGTGGGGTTTAGTCACTTATTTGTTGTACTTTTTTCGAGTTTCTGCTGTTTATACATGATAACATTTATAATAAACAAATAGTTCACAAACCATATTAATCCCAACTTCTTTAATATTCTAAAAACGAACTATAATTTTTCGACAAATATAATGCGTCTCTTTGAGACTCACGAGGACAGATATGGGTTAAGAAATCATAGTTCTACAGTAATTTTTCAAACTACACACATTTTATATTAAGTATATATATATATATATTTGTGTATGATGACAGCAAATCCTCACGTAAACATGTTTCATTAAAGTACACAGCAGCCTCTGTGTACTTTAATGAACCATATATATATATATATATATATATATATATATATATATATATATATATATATATATATATATAATTAATAATAAAATGTGTGTAGTTTGAAAAATTACTGTAGAACTATGATATATATATATATAACTTTAAATTACACAAAGCACGACACAGAAAAAAGAATAAAGAGAACACTTACAGAATTCAATATTTCGAACTGTTGTTCGTCATCAGGAGTAGTCGATGACGAATATAGGCACAGGAGTAGTCGATATATATATATATATATGTATGTATGTATATACATATATATACGTTTCACAATAAATTACAATTACAGAACTAAGGAACAAACAGACTTACTGTCTCTAATTTTCGGAGAGTTGAGATAGGGACACCAAGCGAACTTGTGAAGCGACGGTTTTTCAACCGAAAATTAGAGACAGTAAGTAAGTCTGTTTGTTCCTTAGTTCTATGTTTGTGATTCATCTTGAAACGTTTGTTGTTCTTTTGGATCGTTTTCCTGTTTACAATATATATATATATATATTGTAAACTTATAATTTACAATATATATATATTGTAAATTATAAGTTGTTTATATAATATATATATATGTAATAATATATGTAAATATGATAAAATATATACATATATGTAAAATATGAAGTTGTAATATAATATATATATATATATTATATATATATATATATGAAGTTTAAACCATAATGGAAAAAGGAAAACAATAGAAATAAAAGAAAACAAAAACTTTTGTTTTACTTTGTTTGCTCTCTGATGACATACATTGAATGACCTCAGAGCATTTATTTCTATTGTTTTCCTTTTTCCATTGTGGTTTAAACTTCATTGATTGCATCACGTGTTTATTTATTGTGATTTTCTGCATACATACATATATATATATATATATTTAAATATACACATTAACGAACTTAATAGATTTAATAAAAGCAAATTTAAAAATTTAATTAAGTAGAATAATAGAAAAGAATTTGTCCTGTGTAAATTTTGTTTCAATAAATAACAACTATGAGGGACTTTAAAACCGAAAGGGAAGCACTACGAGTACTCCTATCATGAAACCTTATTTATGATTCTTATATACAAACATTGTTATTATTCCTTTTCATTTTGTGTAAGTTGGTAGAACTGTGCCTTCAACCCAGGTCAGCTTAATGTTTAAATATATGCAAATTGTTAGTGCCACATAGGTTAGTGAACGTCTTATCACTGTGAAAATTTATAGTAGTAATTTAATGAATTCTTACGATATATATAACCTATTTTTCTTCATTATCGAGGTTTAGTTTAGCGTTATAAACACCAGACCAAACACATTGATAAAAAGAAAAATAGTGTGAATATATATGGTCGAGATAAAACATTGAGGTTTATATATATGTGTATATTTCACATCAAATATTGTTATAATTTTTATTTAAACTTTATAATGAATGTGGAGGTAGAACCAATAAGCTATTATTATATAGCAAAAGCTCTTATAAAGAAGAAACAATTATTGCATAATGGATGAGTATCTATGAAGTATTTATTAGCCTTATGTAATGCCTAGAACTCTATCGAGAACGCGCTCGTAAAGAGCATAATATCGCAAAGGGCTAACGATCAGAATGTCAGCTCACAGCGTTGTAACTACATTGCTTAGCTTGTGGGAGCTTCCCACAGAAGTATTGTCAGGGGATGGTACTCCATGTACCTTCTCTGGCCTATTGTTCTCATTAATGACTTTCTTATAGTTTCTCATTAAATGAGTTAATTTTCTCATCAACAAGAATATTCATTCTGCGAATTGTAGTCGTATAATTTCATTATCAATTACGTACAGTTTTTTTGATTTAATATGTGCACATATTAATACGGACAAAACAAATTAATACACTATCACAATATAGCAAGATACTGAAAGCTAATCATATCACCAACAAATAATTTTAATGTGGTATAAATGAATCCTCAATCATTATTTATTAATTTTTGATTGACAAGATAATTTGATCGCTGTCTATATAGATCCTGATTTTACTTCACCAGGCTAGTGATGGTAATTAACCACGCGACAGCAAATTTTGTAAAAACTATTTCATTTTCAAAGAAGAAAGATGACTGATGAAAATGTCAGTGTTTAAAATTTTGTTTCAAACATATATTTGACCTCCAGATTGAAGAAAAAAAGTGAAACTGACCAGATTTGAAGATGTTGTTAATAACTTGTTAATTAATATGATAACATATTAATTTATATGTTACGACTTTAAAATTATATATGTATATATATATATATATATATATATATATACATAGATTTCACACAAACAGGTGAAATAACAATCAACAATCATAATATGAAATGGGAAAACAAGACTAGATCTTTCAACCGCAACAAGCGGTCTCTGTCAGAATCAAATACCCAACTGAGTAGTCTTGTTTTCACATTTTATATTGTGGTTTGATCATTGATACATATATATATACTGCAACAAAGTTGAAACGACGGTTCAACACAGAATAATGGCCATTTAAACTGAGAGATTGCTTGTTTTTATACTCATTAAGCAACATAAGAGAACTCTTAGTGGTACATACATTGTTACCTTCGACGTAACACTGATTGGTAGTTCATATATATAAATCGTAGGTGAAAACTATAGAATGACCTAATAATCCTTTGTTAGAGTTTCATGATTTCAACAATAGTTATTTTTGTTTATATATTTCTTTCATAAATTGATCAACAAACTATACAGACGCCAGTAGGGTTGTAAAGAAATAAATTTATTTTAGAAACCTAAAGGAAACTGTGATTCAGAATGAAATGTAATTAATAACAATACTGGTTAATAAACGTAGGGAGGAAGGTAATTTTAGGCCTAATTTTTATTTGGAAACCCTTCTGGTTTATAGAATAGAGCTGAACTGATCTAAATCCTTAGAATGTAACTTGAAATAGTTGATAGTTAATTATGTTCCTTTCCTTTTTTATTTTAAATTTGATAAAAGTGCAATCAATATCTTTTAAACATACGTTGATTTCTAAAATTTGATTTGATTAAATAATTCAAATAGAATTAAATATTGGAAAAAGGTAGTTAAAAGTACAGGGAAAATGAGAGTAACTCGAGATTTGGGAAGTGCCATTTCTTGAAGATCCATACGGAAGTGATGCTTTGTTTTGCTTTCCGGTGGTGATTTACAGAAGTCTCGAGCCTCCTGCATGCGCTGTCATTATGTTCTTAGACCACATATTTCCCCTTCGGTCAGAATTAGTTCCTTTGTCTTGATTGCAGACACCCATCTGCAGCTAAAGACTTTTTTCAGCTTCATACAGGCTACGTGCTATGTGATCGTCAGTTCTACACAAGGGCTTCTCACAGTTGGTAGGTTTGGTTTGATTTATGTGAAATGACCGACCGGCTTAGGGACATAAAAAAAAAATCGGCTGGCATCTTCAATAAAAAAAAAAAGTAAAACTGTTTATTCGTTCCAATTTACTGAGCTTATAAACAAACCTAAAATATCTTCTTTGTTCCAAGCAAACCACATTCTTAAAACAAAAATAGTTGAACCTCTAACAATATTTTTGATTTCATTTAAAATTTAAAAATATACTGATAATTAACAGACCTAAAAAGGATATACTTTTAAAAAGTAATGATTTTATATTGAGTGTGTATTTACATTGCATAATAATAAACGGATATGTATTATTTTTTAAAAAAAAACAACTATTTAGAATCAAAAAATACCTATTTTTAGTGTTTAAGGAACTTTGATGTATCTACTAAATGATAGTAGTTTCTAAATAAAAATAGTTGTATAAAATTAACTTTTTGTAATTAAAATATGCTATTAATGATTAAAAAAAATACGTTGATAAAAGACGAGGCAAATTGTTGGGGTATGATAAAGGTGTTCCGTGACGATAGCTGCTGACATAGACTGTATTGGTTCAATTTGGCTGATTGAACCTATATTTGTTGATCAAAAATTATTTATTTATTCAGAAAATGTTTATTTTCATTATCTTTAATTTTACTTTTTATGATTTAATTTGTTTCAACAGACACTCGGACTTGTTAAAACAGGAAAAATGCTGACATATAAAAAATGTTATTCATATTCCACAACTAACGATGCCATTCAAAAATCAATAAGTACTATTTATCACGGTTGTTTTATTTATAACAACAATGTCTGCACTTAGGATCTGATGTTTTGTGAAACATCATTATTTTTATTTAGAGAATGGACACAGAAGACCGAAACACTGGTATTTGAAAGTTTAATTTGAACAAAAACAACTGACATATTCCTGATTTCATTTTAGTGTTTTATATATATATAAAGATTTCACATAAACACGTGAAATAACAATCAATGATCAAACCACAATAAGAAATGGGAAAACAAGACTAAGATCTTTCAACCAACTGGCAGTTCGGTTTTTGACTCTAACGAAGACCGCTTGTTACGGTTGAAAGATCTTAGTCTTGTTTTCCCATTTCTTATTGTGGTTTGATCATATATATATATATATATATATATTAATCAGTTGGGTTTTTGACTCTGACGAAGACCGCTCGTGACGGTTGAAAGATCTTAATATTTTTCCTCCCATCATTTCATATTGTGGTTTGATCATTGATTGTCATTTCACGAGTTTATGTGAAATGTTGTATATATATATATATATATATATATATATATATATATATATATATATATATAACAATTAAAATAAGCAGTGACACATAAACAGAAACACAACAAAGACTCACTTTTCAATATTTCCACCGCCATTACGGTCGAAATATTGAAAAGTGAGTCTTTGTTGTGTTTCTGTTTATGTGTCACTGCTTATTTTAATTGTTATTTGTCCTGCCGGACCGTTTTTCGTTTATCATGGTATATATAAATATATATATATTAATAAAAGTATCGACTGTGGGATAGAAACAAAACTAAAGTTTATCGGGAACTGAGCGAAAAACAAAAAAGTATAAATATATATATATATATATATATACAAAAAAGTATCAATATATATATATATATATATATTGTAAAATTTGGAAGCAGTCCTTCTTTTAAGCATATTTCGTTGAACAGCTGACCGTATTTCGCTGATGTCATTTTCTTCACTAGTTTTTCAAGGTTTCTGAATACCTTCTTCTTTCCTTCATCCAAACGTTGGAGAATGTTAATTAAGTTATAACCGACATGTTTCGACTGGCTTCCAGTCATCTTCAGGGTGATTAATTAAACAAAGAGGAAAATTATTAGTCTTTGGAGTTGGTAATAAAACACATTATATAGTAGAAGTTTGAAGTAGCTGCTCTTCGGCCTGATTCACAAGAGCAACTGACTGAGGTGGGGTGGATGGTGGGGTGGGGGTACTGACAGTTAACGGTTTTTTCATCCAATCAGGCGCATATAGTTTAAGCACTCTCTCACTACTACCCGTTTGAATATTTATTGTAGGTTTATTCTGTTTAATTATTATTGCTTCTGCGATTTGCAGCCGATTGAAGTTGTTTTCTTTTCTAATTATTTTAGTTCCACTCACGAGTAGGTCTCTAGTTATTTTGGTATTATGCTTGTCCTCTGAATGTTTCTTGGGACCGCCTATAGAAAGGTGCATGGTAAGTCTTCTCGACAGTGATGTAGTTGTCATCCCAATGTATGAATCGTTGCAGGGCTCACGGTCCCCGATTTGACAGGTGTATTCATACACGAGATTAGACTCCTTCAGTTGAGAATCTTTAACCTTATTGCTATTTCTCATCACTAGGCTGCTTATGGTGGGGCTCCGATAATAGGTTATTAAGGCGACCTTATCCTCGGGTGAGGTACATTTTATATTCTTCTTAATTATATCCTTGAGTACGCGTTCGTCTATTTTGTGGTCTTCCGAATACTGATTTTCGTAATAAAGGTTATGTGTTATGCCTGTTATTTGGTTATCGGTTTGACTGATGTGTTTCGAATTGAGATATTGTTTTTTAAAATATTGTCAAAGAGAGAGTTGGAGTAGCCGTTGTTAATGAGGGATTGTTTTGTAAACTCGATGTCCTTCTGAAATAGTTTCCAATTTGCTGTTGTTTTATAGACTTAGTATCAAGGCTTTTATTGTTGAGTTCTTGTATTGTTGTGGGCATTCACTGTTAGCATTAAGATAAGGTGCAGAGTTTGTGGACTTCTTGTGAATTGATGTAGTAAGTTTTCGGTTATGGTAATCTATCTTTACGTCGAGGAAGTTGAGTTTGTTATTGACAGCAATCTCTGAGGTGAATTTTAGACCGGACTCGTCTTCAAAAATCTCTTTAAGCCTGTTGATTCATTCTGATCTTTTACTACAACGAAACAGTCATCAACGTATCGGCAGTAGATAGTGGGTCTTGTCCCGAGTTTATTCATAATCTGGTTCTCCATGTGACACATATAGAAGTTGGCAAAGGTTACCCCCAGTGGTGAGCCCATGGCAACACCGTCAGTCTGAAGATATAAACTTCCGTCCACATGGGTAAAAGGATTTTGCGTCGTGCATGCATGTAGAAGCTTTTCAAGGATGGTTCGGCTGAGAGGTGGAGGTGGTAGTTGGTTGTTGTAGGCGTAATCACAGATTTTTTTATTGTTTCCTTGACCGGTACGTTGGTAAAAAGGGATTCTACATCTAACGATGCTAAAGTTCCATCAGGTTCCAGGATTTTAAGGATGTCTAGAAATTCATCGGTTGATTTAACTACATATTTTGCAGGCATATAGGGTGTTATTATTTTGTTTAATTCTTTAGCTGTATTGTAGACTGGGCTATTTATTTGTGAAATGATGGGTCTTAGTTTTTTTCTTATGGATTTTTACGGTCCGTAGATATATCCTGGGGAAAACTCTCCTACTATGGTTTGTAGTATTTTCTCATCCTTCTCCTTATTTACTGTTCTAATTAGTTTATTGATACTGGTTTTAAGTTCCTTAGTAGGGTTACGGGTTATTTTCTTGAATTTTGTAGTATCAGATAGAATATCGTCAAGTTTCTTCTTGTACTCCTTGCGATCCATAATTACGAAGCAGTTACTCTTATCAGCCCGTCTGACAATAATATCAGGGTGTTCTCGGAGCTCCTTTGCTGCATCCCGCAGTTCCTTGTTCAGAAGGATGCTCGGTTTAAGTCCTCGTTGTTTAGTCGATTCGGATCGTAATTGGTCAGGAAGTGCTGGATCAATAGTGATTATATTTTGGGTTTGTAGATTTAATATATTGTTATATAGTGTTTTAATTCTATTTTCTTCTTAATAGGGTCAAATTTGGTTTATAGTGGCATTTTAGCCCCAGGGATAGAAGCTTCTTCTGTTTATTCGAGAGTTCGTGGGATGATATGTTTAAGTAGTTTTCAGTCATAGTAGGGAGTAGTATATTGCCGTTGTACAGTTTATTCAATTTTTTCCTGATTCGTGTTAGTACGATGTCTTCTTCATGCTTTGTAATAACCTCAATACATTCAAGCACGTCCTCCATTAGTTGCGGGTCTTCAATGCATTCATTCAGTTCAGTTTTGATGTTCATAAATTTTGGTAAAAGTTCTTCATACTTGGCTTCATTCTTTCTGGCTTCATACTTTAAAAGGTTACGTCTGTATTCCTGAGTGAAGTCCTTATTTCGGGCTGCTGGGTCATAAGTGCGTATGTTTGTAAAATTTGGAAGCAGTCCTTCTTTTAAGCATATTTCGTTGAACAGCTGACCGTATTTCGCTGATGTCATTTTCTTCACTAGTTTTTCAAGGTTTCTGAATACCTTCTTCTTTCCTTCATCCAAACGTTGGAGAATGTTAATTAAGTTATAACCGACATGTTTCGACTGGCTTCCAGTCATCTTCAGGGTGATTAATTAAACAAAGAGGAAAATTATTAGTCTTTGGAGTTGGTAATAAAACACATTATATAGTAGAAGTTTGAAGTAGCTGCTCTTCGGCCTGATTCACAAGAGCAACTGACTGAGGTGGGGTGGATGGTGGGGTGGGGGTACTGACAGTTAACGGTTTTTTTCATCCAATCAGGCGCATATAGTTTAAGCACTCTCTCACTACTACCCGTTTGAATATTTATTGTAGGTTTATTCTGTTTAATTATTATTGCTTCTGCGATTTGCAGCCGATTGAAGTTGTTTTCTTTTCTAATTATTTTAGTTCCACTCACGAGTAGGTCTCTAGTTATTTTGGTATTATGCTTGTCCTCTGAATGTTTCTTGGGACCGCCTATAGAAAGGTGCATGGTAAGTCTTCTCGACAGTGATGTAGTTGTCATCCCAATGTATGAATCGTTGCAGGGCTCACGGTCCCCGATTTGACAGGTGTATTCATACACGAGATTAGACTCCTTCAGTTGAGAATCTTTAACCTTATTGCTATTTCTCATCACTAGGCTGCTTATGGTGGGGCTCCGATAATAGGTTATTAAGGCGACCTTATCCTCGGGTGAGGTACATTTTATATTCTTCTTAATTATATCCTTGAGTACGCGTTCGTGTATTTTGTGGTCTTCCGAATACTGATTTTCGTAATAAAGGTTATGTGTTATGCCTGTTATTTGGTTATCGGTTTGACTGATGTGTTTCGAATTGAGATATTGTTTTAAAATATTGTCAAAGAGAGAGTTGGAGTAGCCGTTGTTAATGAGGGATTGTTTTGTAAACTCGATGTCCTTCTGAAATAGTTTCCAATTTGCTGTTGTTTTATAGACTCTATGTATCAAGGCTTTTATTGTTGAGTTCTTGTATTGTTGTGGGCATTCACTGTTAGCATTAAGATAAGGTGCAGAGTTTGTGGACTTCTTGTGAATTGATGTAGTAAGTTTTCGGTTATGGTAATCTATCTTTACGTCGAGGAAGTTGAGTTTGTTATTGACAGCAATCTCTGAGGTGAATTTTAGACCGGACTCGTCTTCAAAAATCTCTTTAAGCCTGTTGAGTTCATTCTGATCTTTTACTACAACGAAACAGTCATCAACGTATCGGCAGTAGATAGTGGGTCTTGTCCCGAGTTTATTCATAATCTGGTTCTCCATGTGACACATATAGAAGTTGGCAAAGGTTACCCCCAGTGGTGAGCCCATGGCAACACCGTCAGTCTGAAGATATAAACTTCCGTCCACATGGGTAAAAGGATTTTGCGTCGTGCATGCATGTAGAAGCTTTTCAAGGATGGTTCGGCTGAGAGGTGGAGGTGGTAGTTGGTTGTTGTAGGCGTAATCACAGATTATTTTTATTGTTTCCTTGACCGGTACGTTGGTAAAAAGGGATTCTACATCTAACGATGCTAAAGTTCCATCAGGTTCCAGGATTTTAAGGATGTCTAGAAATTCATCGGTTGATTTAACTACATATTTTGCAGGCATATAGGGTGTTATTATTTTGTTTAATTCTTTAGCTGTATTGTAGACTGGGCTATTTATTTGTGAAATGATGGGTCTTAGTTTGTTTCCTGGCTTATGGATTTTTACGGTGCCGTAGATATATCCTGGGGAAAACTCTCCTACTATGGTTTGTAGTATTTTCTCATCCTTCTCCTTATTTACTGTTCTAATTAGTTTATTGATACTGGTTTTAAGTTCCTTAGTAGGGTTACGGGTTATTTTCTTGAATTTTGTAGTATCAGATAGAATATCGTCAAGTTTCTTCTTGTACTCCTTGCGATCCATAATTACGAAGCAGTTACTCTTATCAGCCCGTCTGACAATAATATCAGGGTGTTCTCGGAGCTCCTTTGCTGCATCCCGCAGTTCCTTGTTCAGAAGGATGCTCGGTTTAAGTCCTCGTTGTTTAGTCGATTCGGATCGTAATTGGTCAGGAAGTGCTGGATCAATAGTGATTATATTTTGGGTTTGTAGATTTAATATATTGTTATATAGTGTTTCTAATTCTATTTTCTTCTTAATAGGGTCAAAATTTGGTTTATAGTGGCATTTTAGCCCCAGGGATAGAAGCTTCTTCTGTTTATTCGAGAGTTCGTGGGATGATATGTTTAAGTAGTTTTCAGTCATAGTAGGGAGTAGTATATTGCCGTTGTACAGTTTATTCAATGTGTCACATGGAGAACCAGATTATGAATAAACTCGGGACAAGACCCACTATCTACTGCCGATACGTTGATGACTGTTTCGTTGTAGTAAAAGATCAGAATGAACTCAACAGGCTTAAAGAGATTTTTGAAGACGAGTCCGGTCTAAAATTCACCTCAGAGATTGCTGTCAATAACAAACTCAACTTCCTCGACGTAAAGATAGATTACCATAACCGAAAACTTACTACATCAATTCACAAGAAGTCCACAAACTCTGCACCTTATCTTAATGCTAACAGTGAATGCCCACAACAATACAAGAACTCAACAATAAAAGCCTTGATACATAGAGTCTATAAAACAACAGCAAATTGGAAACTATTTCAGAAGGACATCGAGTTTACAAAACAATCCCTCATTAACAACGGCTACTCCAACTCTCTCTTTGACAATATTTTAAAACAATATCTCAATTCGAAACACATCAGTCAAACCGATAACCAAATAACAGGCATAACACATAACCTTTATTACGAAAATCAGTATTCGGAAGACCACAAAATAGACGAACGCGTACTCAAGGATATAATTAAGAAGAATATAAAATGTACCTCACCCGAGGATAAGGTCGCCTTAATAACCTATTATCGGAGCCCCACCATAAGCAGCCTAGTGATGAGAAATAGCAATAAGGTTAAAGATTCTCAACTGAAGGAGTCTAATCTCGTGTATGAATACACCTGTCAAATCGGGGACCGTGAGCCCTGCAACGATTCATACATTGGGATGACAACTACATCACTGTCGAGAAGACTTACCATGCACCTTTCTATAGGCGGTCCCAAGAAACATTCAGAGGACAAGCATAATACCAAAATAACTAGAGACCTACTCGTGAGTGGAACTAAAATAATTAGAAAAGAAAACAACTTCAATCGGCTGCAAATCGCAGAAGCAATAATAATTAAACAGAATAAACCTACAATAAATATTCAAACGGGTAGTAGTGAGAGAGTGCTTAAACTATATGCGCCTGATTGGATGAAAAAACCGTTAACTGTCAGTACCCCCACCCCACCATCCACCCCACCTCAGTCAGTTGCTCTTGTGAATCAGGCCGAAGAGCAGCTACTTCAAACTTCTACTATATAATGTGTTTTATTACCAACTCCAAAGACTAATAATTTTCCTCTTTGTTTAATTAATCACCCTGAAGATGACTGGAAGCCAGTCGAAACATGTCGGTTATAACTTAATTAACATTCTCCAACGTTTGGATGAAGGAAAGAAGAAGGTATTCAGAAACCTTGAAAAACTAGTGAAGAAAATGACATCAGCGAAATACGGTCAGCTGTTCAACGAAATATATATATATAATATATATTATATATATATATATATATATATATATATTTACACAAAAAAGTATCAATATATATATATATATATATATAATTGTAATATGCAGCAGCCTTTGCATTGACAACATTTTTGCTGACTGTCTCTAAATACATACATATATAAATATATGTATGTATGCGTATGCGTTGGTGTGTGTATTCAAAAACAAATAAATGAGCACATAAAATAGAACAGAAAGCACACTTACGGCTAGTTTTCGGTTCAACCGTAACTGAAAGAAGAAAAGAAATAGCACGCCGACATAACAATTTTCAAGCATCGTTCCATCTGTGCCTTCCCTCTTTCCTTTTTCCTGATGATAATTAACTGAAAATTTGAACTATGCGTGTACCTATAATTTTGTTGAAAGTGTGCTTCTTTGTTTTTTTAACTTTTTTTGTCTATTTCCCTTCTAATTTTTAAAACGTAATATGCATATTCACATGTAACAATAGAGATTTGTTACCCATTATATACCTCAGTAAATAATTTAAATGAAGCTGCATTATCTATATAAGAATTGTATTTCTTAAACGGAAACTTGACAGGTTAATGTTTTTGTTTTTCTTTTCTCTAACTAGTTAGTTAGTAAATTTAGAAACTGAAAAAGGAAAACCCTGTTTTTGTAGTTTTGATTCATTACCCATAACGCAACAAAGCATTATTCTTTTACATATTAATTAATGGTAGATATGGATTTTAGGCCCAGTGAATGTGAAGTTTTTAATTTACTGTCAATTAGTTAATTAATTATTAATTAATAATGAGTATTTTCATTTATACACAAAATGCAGAACTGTGTTAAACGACTTTCTTAACTTAAAACCCATTGACCAATACAAACTTGAAATTTACTCCTGAATCCATCTGTAATCAATGAAATTTTAATTTGAGCGACTCATATTTAAACAGCATGCTTGTGTGCAGCAGAGTCTCGTTCGACAGTCGTCAGGCATCTTGTGGTATAAGGAACTAAAAGATATCACAGAGTTCACTTTTCGGTGATATACAGTTGAATCAGTTGTTCCTTCAACCAGTTCTTTTAATATTGAAAAAAAATATATTTTTCTCTCCAAAATAGAATGATTTTAGTCGGACAGAAACGAGAAATTCAAAATAAAATAGTTTAGATGGGCCTTAAAAAATTAAATTAAGTTTAATTCATGATTTTTGATAAATAATGACGGGAAGCTTTCAAAATCCAAAAACAATATCAAAAGATAACTGCATCCATAATACTGAGATAAAGCCACTTAAAACTTTTAAATTTGAAACATACCATTTTGATAAAACTTTAAATTATAATTAATTAGATTAAGCAATTCGATTGTTTTTATTATCTATGTATCCTAACTTGGTGTTATTAGAATTTATTTGATTGTCTTCTGATTTAAGAATAATTTCCATATCAATAATTCAAAAAATTTCGATTTCTTCCAACCACCCGTCATGCTCTGCGGTTTCTGAAGGGATTTTTCTAAGTATATTTCCACAAGACTTGAGTGGTAAAAGGATTTTTCCTTAGGGAAGTTTGCATAGAGGGGATTTCATAAATTGAATTATATAAGAATAGTCTTCTTTATACATATCATGAGTAGACAACATAGAATTAATTTCCTTGTTGATATTTTGTCAGTCAGATGTCTAGGTATTGTTTATCGAAAGAATTTAAAACATACTTCGCTTGTGTCCCCTTAAAGTTAACTGTAACGTTAAACACCATTGCATTTACATCAGTATTGAGTTTTCAATCAATCACTTTGTTAAAGTTTTTTTTTTTTTTTTTTTAAATAATAAATTCTGGATCTTGAATTGATCAAGATAAAAACACAATGCAGACTCAACCTACTAATAACAGAATTACGATTGAGATGAACGGGTTCGTTATGTTCAAGAGTATTCAAGTTATATTCCAGACTTTCTAATTGAAGTCATCTGCATGTCATCTACTTGACACTCCAACTAAAACTCATTAGGGAAGTCTATTTAAAAAAATCTTATATATCCAGTCATTTTCTGCTTTCTATTTCGTAGTTAATATTGGTATATTAAGTTCTTTGTATGAACCTAGAAAAATATATAAGGGATATGATGTTAAGTCATTATATTTATTATAAGAAAGGCAGGTAAAATGGCATAAATTAAAGAAAGATCATCATCATGCCTCAGAATAATTAAAATTCACCTTTCTAAAATATGATGATGCTTTTAGAAATGGGAGAAAAGAGAACAAGTTAAAATATATTGATTGGATTTCATTTTTAACTATTGCAATTATATTAATTCTTGATTAAAATCTTCAACAAATTTATTTGTTCTTCTATGTATATATAAGAACTTTGTTTTCTGTTGGATTCATGAAAGGAATTAAAGATTTTTTTCTTACCTTTTTTTCGAAAAATGAAGGGAATCAATGATCAACTTTAAACTAGATTATGAAAGATTACAATATTTAAGAAAAAATAACGTAATCTTGTTTACGTTATTAGAGAGAACAAATATTACAGAGAAATTTGATACAACTGCAGAACAAAACATTTTCTACAACAAGAAACTACTCCTTTGTTACCACCGCAAACTAATTTCTAGTAGAAACACTATTACAGACTAAAAGAACAACCTGCACAGAACCGGTCAACTTCAGGCTCAATCATACTGGCCGATATATATATATATAATATTTACTACTCAAGTTCAGCTATGAATTATATTTAAATTGCAAGTTTTATAAAGTACAAGTTTCAGTACTGGTTGAAGTTCGGAAAAGCTACAAACAACACTAAAGAGCCGGAATTCACCTACTCGATAACAAATTACGAGTACTTAAACCAAATCTACAACAAAAGCTTATTTCCAAAATCAAACAGAGTTTGTTCTTAAATATATATAATGTATCATTAGAAGTGGTTTACAATTTTGACTACCTGAATAACTTAATACGTGAATACCTTAAAAAAAAACATTGAGCAGTTATTCTTCTCAATGTTTTAAACGAAAATACCCATTGTTAATTGGGAAACATTTGCATTTGATAAGTTTATGTTCTTGAAATAACTTCCCGACTGCTTCAAACGTTAACAGATCTAACGCTACCAAATTTACACACACTTATTGAAAATTATTGTTCCTGGATTGTGGAAAATACGTTATGTACTTTTAGGTAATACCTATTTTATAGATTAAAAATAATATTATGATTTTTTGTTTAAAAACCGTCTCGCAGAAATGGAAGACTGTAACAGTAAAATTGGAATTATATGTACTTATTTACAAAATAATTATATTTAGTAGAACAAATAATATAATCGTTGTTATTTTCGATGTATTAAAAATAAAAACCCTTTGAACGACCAATCTCAATTTGAATAGACCTAATTTATAGCTGCAGCTACAACTTTATTTTCTCTTTATTATAATTAATTAAATCATTAATATATACATGATTTATTATTATTTTGTTTTTTTTTTTTGAAATATTATAGTTTATATTAGAAAAGTTATTAAGCATTTTAAGCACTAGTTAAAGGTGTTTGTGAAAACAAGTATTTGAGATTACTAAAATAACTCGAAAAAGAAAGTCGAGTTAATAAAAGTCAGGAATCAAAATAACTACGAAATAACAGCAGTAACAAAATACATCTGACCAAGTAGAAAATGTTTTCAAAAATACCTAAAATTAGCTGTAATTTTATCACAGAAATAACTAAACGAACTAGACCAACCTATCTACTGTAAAAATTTGAAAATTTACTCATTATATTAAACTTACAAATAGTTAAACCGAGAAATACAATTACCTGGATTTTAACATTATTGTAAATAACCAGGGTTGCAGAACACGATCAAAAGACCTACTTCCTACTGTCAAAACCCACTATCCAAATAGATAAGTAGAATTACTCCACAATTAATAGAAAACAAAGAAGTGAATTAAAGATTAAAATCCCTTAAGAATACAGTAAGCTGGGAGTAGTACATCTAGAATCAGACTAAGCAAAAATATATTTTAACAACGATATGTTTCTTTATTCATGAATAAGAATGATGATTATTGAAAATTAAAAACAAGAATGACAAAGCTACACAATACTTAAATTTTAATTTTTTTTAAAAAAAACATACTAAGAACTTGGAAGTTTCTTAAAAACAAAATAAATTTGACAAATTATTGTTTATTCTCTACTATTTTGTATTCCTGTAAAAATAACTGTATGCTTAACAATGATTTTTTTTATTTTGATGATAATCTTTTAATTTGAACATTTTAAAAAGAAATTTAGCTTAAACAAAATATTGATTTGTCATTCTATGTGGTGATAAGAATGAACCTTACTCAGAATACCCAAGTTAACTTAAAAATAAGTCAGATTAAAGAAGTACTACCAGAAGAACTAAACATCTAACTAACAATGAGAAGGCATAGGAGAGAAAAACAACTCAGCTAAGATAATTAATGATATAGTTGTATTATAAATATTATATATTAGTTAAAAGTGAATATATTTAAATAAATACGTACCTATATCTTACAATAGATTAACTACAAAAAATGAACCATTAAAAAGGGTCAATAGATTAGTCTTGAAAATACATTTTATATAATTAGGGATTGTATATAAAATACGTCTTATATTTTCAATTTAATCATTTGAAAATCTCATTGAAGGAAGACAAAAAATGGTCATATTTTACACAAAACTCTAAGGCGAGACAACACGAATGACTAGCAAGTTTTCTTTTAAAAAAAATTATATCACATTAGGATACAGGTACCGTGATAATTTATTGTACCCATTGGTAAAACAATAGATCGATTATAAGAACAAAATTTTATTTTTTTTTTTTTACTTTAAAAAAATAGATTTAAGACATGGTAGATAGCAGTCTGAAGGATGAGGGGTAGTGAGTAAAGACTGTTTTGTAAGGCAAAGAGGCAATAGTACCAACCTATATTTATATAAATATATATAGTTTAATAATATGTATATATCAATTTAAAAAAAAAACGCTACGTATATCCGAAAAATCTAACTGCCTTTCATAACTAAAAGAGATCGCTTGCAAAGGCAGTTGATTTTGAACTATAGAACAGTCTTTGATCAAATAAAACAAAAAATAAATAAATCTGTTTGTAAAATTATGACCTTAAATAGTCATCTATGAACTCTAATTACCCATCATGCAAACTAAAGTCAAATTAAAAACAACTTACAAATCTACTTGATTCACCGATCAAATGCACTACGGTTTTATATTTTTATTCTTTTTTTTTTTTTTTTTTTTTTTTTGAGTTGTCTCCCTTTCAAAAGGCACTGAGAGAAAATAACTTCCTCTGCTAATATTATAAAACAAAAACAATATAGAATAATATTTAGCCTGCCTACAGCTTCATCATGTTTTACCAAGAATGCTTGTATTTACACAAATAAGGTAACCAACTATAACTACAAAAGCTGGTAGTTTATCTACATATTTGTTCAAAAATTTAAAAAGAAATTGTTTGAACAAATAGACATATTTGTAGTTTGTGTTTGGTGTATAAATAAACAAATATCTGGCAGAGGATACTTATGAATTTTAATTGTTTTTTTTTTTTTGGTAGGATTTATCAGTTTTTTTGTTTTTTTTTTAAATAATTATGTTAGCAATGGTATTTTATAAAATCCTGGTATAGCAACCAGATTGACATTCTTTAACCTTCGTTGTTTTATGCAATATTGAAAATACTAATAACAAAAAATGTTTTAAGGAACATTTGTTCGTTTCAATTCTGTTTAATGGATTCAATCGGTTTATTAACAAGTATTTGATTTTTTCAGAATATATGCTTATTTACTAAGCCCTAACTCAATGGATTAAGAAATAAACACAAAAAACACTTTATGTTTCCATAAAATATTTTATAATAAAAAAATAGAAAGTCATTAATACAAGGAATGAATGTATTTATTATTTCAAGAAAGAAATATCATAGCCAAACTGTCAATAATTATCGAAACCTAAGATTAATTAATTATTTCCTAACACAGGTTGGAATAAGTACACATTATTCTGGGGGAAGACAATTACAATAAAACTCTTCAATTGTTGTTAATTTTTTTGAAATATTACCAGGTTCTAATAGCTTACATAAGGAAATTATTTCAACAGAACTCAAGAAGTGCAATAATCACTATAAGAGAACTTATAATCACCTTGAAGAAAAAAATAGGTATATGCTAAAACTTTGTTTATTCTGCTAAAATTATGTCGTTTAATAATTTAGTATTCAATTTTTAAAATATTCAGAGGAAATGTACAAAAACTGTTTAATAAAAATATAATTTCTAGTTTAAACTAATCTCTGCTATTTATAAGTATTTTTCTTGTAGAAATACTAAACAGCAAATTGCTAAAAAAAATTGCAAAACCCTATTCATTAAGTATTTTAAAATATATAAAAAATTAGCAAAATGGTTTAACTAAAAATTTAAATAAATTTTTGCAACTAAAGTATTTTTCTCTAGAGAAATACGAATAAAAATGAGGAAATTGCTTAAAAAAATGTATTCTGCAAAACTTGATTATTTTAGTAATTAATTATTCAATTATTTTTTAAAAATATATCGAAAATAAGCAAAAATGGTTTAACTAAAATACATTTTCTATTTTAATTTAATTTCTGCAATTAAAGTATTCTAAAGAGAAATACTATTCAGTCTGGTTTATTGAAGAATATTCTAACAAAAAAATGCTCTTAAACTTTCTTAAGGCACTTAATGGGGTTAATGATTAAATTAGACCTTTTGCCCTCATTAGAGACAATATTTTTGGTTCTTTTGGTTCCACTTATGTAAAATTGAATATGAACTGAAAGTATTTTTGATATAAATATTATTCATTATTTAGGAAGCTTTTAGAATTTTATTTTAAGAGAAACAAAGTGCAATATCAAGATAGTAGAAAACTTAGCAGCATTTTATAAATATCTGATATATGAAAAGTCTGATGCATGTTGTATGCCGGTGTTAGTGGTGTACGACCTAGCACCGGGAAATATTGCTTATTTTATCACCCTTATAGCTTCATTGGTATGAATTATACTCAACTTCCCTCGATGTATTTATTTTTCTATTATCTGTTTCTGTTTACCCCTGATTGTGTGTTGGGTCTCTAAAGTTATTTTAATTAGTTTCATCCATTGTGACTCTTTTCATTTACACAAACAGGTATACTTAGGCATACATTTTTTTTTTCAATATGCGGAGTATTTAGAACAGTGTTTCTAAACTGCAGTACTTATACTAGTATTCTAAAACAAATGTGTAAGGCCAAAAAAAAAAAAAATATATACTATCCTCTACCAGATGTTTGATAAGCCTAGGTTGAAAGATGGTGTCATCCAAAGGACCCAACTAGCCTCGCTTAAGTAAAATGTATCAACGCCATGCAATAAATTAGTAAATTTACCATCTAGATTAACTGATTTATCCAACAATGAATAATATCAAAGATCAATCGAGTGATTAGATTAGAGAAAATTAAACAACACCTAAGTATGTGTACAATGACTAGAGTTCATGCAGCCCGAAATATTTGGCCATGCATATTGATAGTTTTCTTTGGTTTCTTTTGAACACGTGAATGGGCTTCTTGATATCGCTTCCACAATTCAAATTATTAGTGATGTCCACTGAAGTACAGCTTGCTTGGTTTTTTTTTTCGAAGGCCCGATTATTTTGGCTTCTTAATTAAAGTGATCCATCACAAATCGTGCAGTGTAACCAGAGAAAAAGAGGAGCGGTGGTCCAAACATCTGCTTTCTCTTTTGTAAAGAGATGAAAAATATATATATTTTTTTATTTTTTTTTAAAAAATAGCTGAAAAAATTAAAAATATGAGGTTTGGTTAAAAAACCACCATATAACACCACTTGGAAAAAATTAAAAATAAAATACTTGTGATTCGTCAATACAAATAAATTAAAGAAGAAGAACAAAAATCAGGATGACTAAAGCTGAAACAGACAAAATCAGGCCAAACAAGCTTGTCTTTAAAAAAAAAAGAAAAAAAAAGGAAAAACGAAACCAAGTTAAATGTTATATGATAAGGTCTTGTTAACTGTCATAATAATAAAAATATCAAATCAAGCAGCATGATCTACTTCAGAAAATCTACTTTATTCAATAAACTGATATAGCTACAGGTGCACGGGGTTACCCACTCTACGTCTACACACTGAGTCTACAAACATCTAACAGTAAATTAACTTGTCAGAGTGAAAGATACTTAGTACTACAGTAGTAGTCGCACTGAACAACTGATTATGTCTTGACAAACTCTTTATACATCACATTGTATCCAAAACCCTCGTCTACTCTACAGAACAGAAGGTTGAAATAAGTACAATTCGTTAGACTAGCTTACTTCTGTCTATTATGCGGTTATATGATACAAAAATAGAGGGTTACTACATTAACGATCCAAGAATACTAAACAGTTATTGCTTTTAACTTTTTTTTTTCATATTTCAAAATTACTTGTAAGAATATTGTCACAAACTTTTTCGCCGGGTGAACTTGACGAAGCTGGTAGCTTTATTGACAAGTGATTTGTTTTTTTTTTGTTTTTATTTTTTTTTTCTGAAATAAGGTGCATGATTTGGCACACGCGTTTTTTTTTTATTGAGGAAACATGTCTACAAGGAACAAATGAAGGTAACAAAAGAAAGAAGGTTTGAGCACGCCTTTAAAGCATTTCCCACTGTCGTCGAGTTCACTTCAGCTAAAAACTGAAATTGAAAGCCCTCTACAGAAATAATACATCGTGGGCAAACGCTCATTGTCTTCCTTAATTTTACCACACGCACGCACACGCACACAGACAACATTATCAATATAGTTGTTTCAAGTAGATTTAAACAATATACATAATTTAATAGCTACACAGCATTCAACACAACCATATTGAGACAGAGTGATTAGAATCTAATATTACTTTTATATATTCAAAAATACAAACCACTAAAAATTATACAACATGCTGCAACTAATCATAAGTACTTTTATACAAACTAGCCAATTAATACAAAAATTGAGTATTCGTATAATTTTGTAGCAACTGCAATGGTTAATAAAGATGACAGGCGACAGTAAAGGGTGTTAGTGATTTTTCAATATAACAGTTTCCCAGAAAAAATTAAATAAACTACCTTAATTAAGAAAAATAAGAGGTTACATGAAATCGTGCTCTGCTGCCACCAATGTCAGACTGACTGCTAAAATGGTCCTCTAAATCACTCGACTTCGATGTTGATTGTTGGAATGTTAACATAAGTCTACAATAATAACACAAAAAAAAAACAAACACAATAAGTACAAAAGTTGGTTTTTGAGGAAAGAGGACAACAGCAGGTCAAGATAAGTGCACAAAAGAAACGGGATATGCTCAGTCATGTGTGGATAAACTTGAGATATTTAGAAAGAGATAGAGAAAAGGTTAACCCACTGTGACTAGATAGGTTATAACCTGTGCACACAGGTTACAGTGTCACAAGCACAAATATGACAGCAACTTACATTAAGATAAAGAGGCGTGAAAGCCCAATGTGTAGGTATTACAGTGTTTCAAAACAAACATGTTTAATTATCCTAAAATATACAATTATCCACACTTGAGATCAATATGTATATACAGTGATAGACAGAGAGATGTAGTCTCTGGAGCCTGGAGGTGTGTGTATGGCACTCCCGCAGGTGGAGGGGCTCCTCCGGGATAACAATGACTAACAACAACAAGTATACTGCCGCCTCCCCATGAGGCCATCACAACTCTTTTGCAAATCAATATAACTAACCTAGGGGGATTTTTTTGTTTTTTTTTTTAATTTTTTTTTTTTTGCCAAGGAATAAGATGGGCATGTAATACTGTCACTTATTGCTGATTATTGCTAGAGGAGGAGTGAGCAAGGAGGATTAGACGTACATGCCCATGCCGTACATGGCGGCTCCCCAGTCGACGCCCTGGAAGGAGGACATGTCGACGTTGGCGAGGGTGGCGGCAGGGTAGGGCTGGAAGGGCGCAGGAGCGAGGGCGGGCGCTGGATGGGGACTGGGGTAGGGCGCGTAGCGGTAGGAGGCGAGCCCCGGGTACCCGGAGAGCAGCTTGCCGGCGGCTACCTGCTGCGCGGCTACTTGCTGGGCCGCCACGGCCACCAGGCCGCCGGGGGCGCCCATCCGCACCTGGCCCACCACCACGCGCTTCCCACCCACCACCACGCTGCTTGCCGCGCCTGCCCCCACAGCCTCCTTTGGTTGTGCTTTCTTGCACTCCACTTTCTTATTTTTTATCGTATGGAAGTGTATCTCGCATATCCTGTCCACAACTTCCTCTGACTCAAACGTGACGAACCCAAAGCCCCTGTGTCTCTTGGTTTGTTGGTCCATCAACATGACTGTCTCTTCCACTTTGCCAAACTGACTAAAGTAGGCTTTCACTTCTTCCGCTGAAGTGTCTTGACTCACACCACCAACGAAGATTTTCTTTGTCTTGTTGGCCGCCTTGGGTTTGTTCTTGGGAGTCGCATGTTTCGGATCTATCTTCTTGCCATCCAGAGTGTGGATGGGCACTTTGAGCACCTTGTCGACAGCTTCAGCGTCTGCGAAGGTGATGAAACCAAACCCTCGGCTCCTCTGCAACAATAACATCTTTCTTAGCAATAAAATCACCTCAGACATTAAAACATCAAATAATACAATCATCAATAAAATTACTTACAAATTGTACATTATTTCAATAAAAAACGTTATTCTGACGTATAACATAAATTATAAATGAAATCACTAAGATTCCATTTATTATTATTTAATATCTCTTATCATCTCTTATTATTTCCTAATATACAGTTTGATTTATGAAATATTTACTACTTAAATATAACTGCTAAATGTAATTTTCCTTATTATCGGTTAATTGATTGATATATTAGTTTCATAACTACCTCTAATTTATAAAAAAAAAAACTTAAAAACATTACATTGAGACCAAACTTGATAGCAATTACAAATTCAAAATAAAATTCAATTTTTTTCTTATATTAGAAATATATTTAATTCTCAAGTATATTTATACTTTGGAACATACTAGCTTTTATGAAAGTAATAACTAATACGACAAAAGTATCAAAATATGTTAATTGAAAATTTATCAATAACTGGTAAACATACTGCTGACATTAACCAAGCTCTCAGACCATATCCCTTCTTTAGAGTAAATAATTGATAATAGAGAAATGTTACAAAAGACAAACTCTTTTTTTTTATTTCCAATGTATACATGATAAATGAGATATGAAACAATGTTAAAACTGTTTGGCCAAGTTCGTATCCAATATCGATTAGAAATGAAACAGTTTTGGACCACTGCTATACCAGGAGGGAATCCAATTTGAAAATTTTTAAGACTGCAGTACTCGATATCTTCTATAATATATATATATATATATATATAACTTATTAGATTAAACGATTTATGGAACTGAATAAACTAGAATTTTCAAAAGAACACACAGAATCAAATCACTGGAATTTACTAATATATTTCGATGTCCTCCTCCTAAGGAATAGATGTGAATCGCTCCAAAGGTTGATAGCGACTCAGAATATATATATAATAAGATTTCACAATAACAATCAATGACCAAACTACAATATGAAATGGGAAAAAAAGACTTAGATCTTCAACCGTACCAAGCGGTCTTCGTCAGAGTCCTTAGTATTTTTTTCCCATTTCATATAGAACTTTTTTCCCCATAAATAAATATATATATATTTGTGTATTTTAGGAGCAGTCCTTGAGTCATTCATGTTTCATTAAATGCTTTGCTTATTTTTAGTCTAGTCCGTTTTTTGCATAGCTTTTCTAATTTTCTATATAATTTATATATATATATATATATATATATATATATATATATATATATATATATATATATATATGATCAAACCACAATATGAAATGGGAAAAGGTTGAAAGGTTGAACAAGGTTGAAAGATCTTAGTCTTGTTTTCTCATTTCATATTGTGGTTTGATCATTGATTGTTATTTCACATCTTTATGAGAAATCTTTATATATATATATATATATATATATATATATATATATATATATATATACTGCTTCATAAGTCTGCAAGATTGCGATAGAAGAAATGACCTATCTGAACTCTTCATTCTTTACCTGTCCTATTAGTACCAATCTCTGCCTAATGTTGATTTTGTTTTTGTACATATATGGGTTTCCAGAATTATAGTTTTATGGCACGTGAATGCACAACCAGTAAAATAACTCATCATAGATTTTTTTTTAAAGAGAATATATGTGTGTTCATAATTACGTGAGATTGAGATTGGTGAAGTTCCATTAACGAATAATTTTTTTGTTGAAATTGGAATGAAGAATAATTCTTTCTAGGAAAAAAGGCGTTCTGATATAAAAATATTTAACTTTGAGATAATAATGAAGAGACTTGCATATATAGCTGTATGCATAATGACTGCAAGTTTTAAACGAGCTGCTTCATTATAAGTTAGAATGTCTGAGTAATTAGTACTCTGGTGGAATGGAAACCGAATTAGTATTCGACGCAAGCCCGGCATGTAAGCGAACTTTGGTCCTGCGAAGCGCGTGACGTCCATGCACAGATTCCTTACTTTCGAGAACCTGTTTCTAGGTCAACCTTGTCTCTTCCCTCCTGTGACTTCCTAAGTTTATTCATCCTAAAATTGTAAACCAAAAGTATTTTTTTAAAAATAATTATTCATTAATTTTATTCTCATTAAGATTGAAAATAAAATGATATGAATATGTGAGAGCAGGCGACTTGGCGGTAAGGTCACTCACCTCGGCTACACAGGCGTGGTGGCGTCGCCCTAATACCAACCCTTAACTCTCACTTGTTTTTTATGCCGAGTAGATTTTGTATGGCAGACATCTTAAACAGCATTAATAACCGTTTAACCCGAATACACACAATGAAAACAAAAACAAACCACCAAATATTGACATTTCCAAAGCATACAGGAGTATATTAACTAATATGTTCTGAATAAAGTCAATATTTTACATCAGATTTTAGTACTTGATTATTTAAAACAAATACCACACTATAGTAATACGATTATTCAATAATTCAGGTGTTTTACTCGATTATTTTATTCCTTTCATAAATTGTATTAACTGATCTTTATATCTCCTGAAGTATTATTTCTAATTTTACTGGAGTGTATAAAAGGGTGTTAACCTTTTATAAGAATATAACTCTTATATCCGAGAAATACTGCTGAATCAGAAAAGAAAGTTTTTTTTTCGATTTTAATAAGTTTTTCTGTATATGGCTCCATCTGAGTACAGTTCAAGGCTCGATTGTAGTTTCCTTATTAATCATGCCATATTACCAAGTTAATTCAGCATGAGTCGTACATTTTACCTTCTTTGGGACAATTATCGATCTATGGTCCATAAAAAAGCTAAATTCCGTCTAATTCGAACCTAAAATCTTGAGCGCTAACCACTCCTGATGAACTTTAGACGGGAATCCGATCAGATACTGATCGGTTTATACTATATCCACATAGAAATTTGAAGGATGTTTTCTCTTTACTCTTCTATTTCCTTTTAAGTCAGAATCACAATGGGAGAGAAAATGAACTTATAAACCAAAATGAAAGCCATAAGGGAAGCTATGCCTTCCGATCAGATACTGATCGGTTTATACTATATCCACATAGAAATTTGAAGGATGTTTTCTCTTTACTCTTCTATTTCCTTTTAAGTCAGAATCACAATGGGAGAGAAAATGAACTTATAAACCAAAATGAAAGCCATAAGGGAAGCTATGCCTTCCGATCAGATACTGATCGGTTTATACTATATCCACATAGAAATTTGAAGGATGTTTTCTCTTTACTCTTCTATTTCCTTTTAAGTCAGAATCACAATGGGAGAGAAAATGAACTTATAAACCAAAATGAAAGCCATAAGGGAAGCTATGCCTTCCGATCAGATACTGATCGGTTTATACTATATCCACATAGAAATTTGAAGGATGTTTTCTCTTTACTCTTCTATTTCCTTTTAAGTCAGAATCACAATGGGAGAGAAAATGAACTTATAAACCAAAATGAAAGCCATAAGGGAAGCTATGCCTTCCGATCAGATACTGATCGGTTTATACTATATCCACATAGAAAGTTGAAGGATGTTTTCTCTTTACTCTTCTATTTCCTTTTAAGTCAGAATCACAATGGGAGAGAAAATGAACTTATAAACCAAAATGAAAGCCATAAGGGAAGCTATGCCTTCCGATCAGATACTGATCGGTTTATACTATATCCACATAGAAAGTTGAAGGATGTTTTCTCTTTACTCTTCTATTTCCTTTTAAGTCAGAATCACAATGGGAGAGAAAATGAACTTATAAACCAAAATGAAAGCCATAAGGGAAGCTATGCCTTCCGATCAGATACTGATCGGTTTATACTATATCCACATAGAAAGTTGAAGGATGTTTTCTCTTTACTCTTCTATTTCCTTTTAAGTCAGAATCACAATGGGAGAGAAAATGAACTTATAAACCAAAATGAAAGCCATAAGGGAAGCTATGCCTTCCGATCAGATACTGATCGGTTTATACTATATCCACATAGAAAGTTGAAGGATGTTTTCTCTTTACTCTTCTATTTCCTTTTAAGTCAGAATCACAATGGGAGAGAAAATGAACTTATAAACCAAAATGAAAGCCATAAGGGAAGCTATGCCTTCCGATCAGATACTGATCGGTTTATACTATATCCACATAGAAAGTTGAAGGATGTTTTCTCTTTACTCCTCTATTTCCTTTTAAGTCAGAATCACAATGGGAGAGAAAATGAACTTATAAACCAAAATGAAAGCCATAAGGGAAGCTATGCCTTCCGATCAGTAACGGTCCTCCTGGAAACTGAGATATGTGTGTCATCCATTTGGCACCCTTTAGCAGCCATGGGCCATCATTTGTGAAGCTGCATTTCCAATGATCATAATAATTTCCAAGTGACCATGGGCCGATGGGTAATTTCTGTGGTGTTTCTACACATATACTATATGTATACTATACATACTCTATATGTATAGAAATATGTATTGTGTTCTATCTTAACGTGCCAATAAATATTTAAAATGTTATTATTCTTATGACGAAAATGTTTCTTCCTATCATTATTTCATAACGATAATTACGATAATTACTAGTATAAATGTATATTTGTAGCTAATGTTGTATGGTACAAACAACAAAAATGACAGACGTCATATTTACTTTTTTGACAACACATTCATCATTGAGGCGCTTTATATACTCATATCCTTCAGAAATCTATATAAATAAAATAATGATTTTGTCTGTACATTGCTTAGAACTGACTCATTTGAAGTTTTCTTTACGTTTCATACATTGGAGAAACCGAATCCACCCTTAGAAAAATTTCTGTCTGTTTGTCCGCAAAACTTTGTCACAAGTAAACTCAGCTACCATAAGACATATCAAGCTGAAACTTTTACAGTAGATTTGTGTAGGTCTAACTTAAAATATAGGCTCTGAATTGATTGGAAATTCAAAGTAGAAGTGAAGTTATGGACGTTTAACGCAAAAACGTTTGTCACAAGTAAACTCAGCCACCATAAGACATAGCGAGCTGAAACATTGACACTGGATTTGTGTATGCCTAACTTAAAATATGGGCTCTAAATAGATTGGTAATTCAGTACAGAAGCGAAGTTATGGGGCTTTTAGCTGTATTTTCCTAACTTCATAGACAAGTTTGTTTTGAAAATACACAGGTGTGGCAAGTAGGTAGGTATTGTTAGTTGATTTTAATTTCAATTGAGCATATGAATATATTGCGTATTTGACATCATTGAAATGGTGTTTCACAGAGTTGATGATGTACTATCTATTAAGAATAAATGTTTTGTAAACGAGCAATTCTCAACTCTTAATATGAACAGGCAGGAAAAATCAACAAACAAGTTCTTACGCTATATCATACCGAGGAAAGAACTTACAAGTCAGTAAAGAGATTGGATTAGTGATGAAGAAGCAGTTCATTATCTAATTGAATTTCTTTACTCTGAATTTATTTCTCCTGGACTGCCTGCATGAGTAAAAACTTAAAGTAGGAGCACCAATGATGCTGCAATTATAGCAGTAACAAATTTCATGTTACGAAACATGAGTGCCCCAAAACTGTGCAACGGGACACGACTCTGAGTTCGTACTCTACACAGATATGCCAAAGAGGCGGACATAATGACTGGATGTGGTATTGGGGAGACTGTGTGTATACCACGCATACCATTGATTCCGAGCCACTGTTTGTTTCCGTTGAAATGATTGCAAAGTCCCGTCAGAGTCTATTTCGCAATGACGTTAACTAAGTCGCAAAGGGAGACTTTATCTAACGCAGGAATTCAAGTTAGCGAAACCAAGTTTTTCTCACATGATCAAATGTAGTTTACTTGCTCAATGGTCAGAGGTTTCAACTCTTTCTTCTACCATGAACCTGAAGGACAGACAGCTAATGTAGTGTATTTAGAGGCATTTGTTTAACACTGTACTAATAATGGTATTTTCTACTATTCTATAATTTCTAATTATAGTATTAGTAATTACTATAATTGATATTTTGGAATACCAAGTGGTCACGTATCTTATCACTTTAACACTGAAATACTCCGTGGACATCAGCAGCAAGGTAAATAAACTTCCCTGTTGATTAATTTCGTCGTGATTTTATGAGGTTTCGTAAAGCTAATTCTCCAATGATTGCAATATTGAAAAATCGGATAAAGGAAAGGAGGCTGAAGAATGTTTTAAAGTCTTTATAAACGTATACAAATGATGAATGCAACACTTTTTTTTTGTTGCGGTATTTTGCTCATAAATCATATAAAAACAGGAGCGAAAACCAAACCCACTTATCACACACCAAACCCACTTGGTAAATAATTACCAAGGATTATAATTACAGAGAACAAACAAGGCGCAACAGTGAGTAATAAAGGAGACAGGCAAGTTCGTGACTGGAGCGGCATTGTGCTAATGCAATCCCGGCAGGCAGCCATGCCGATAGTCTACTTTGCAGGGAACCCCACGTCCAAGTGCATTCTTCAGTTAGCAGTACTCTTTCTGATTAAGAATTAGGGCGAAAAATAAATAATTAAATCAACATCCTCTTCAACTATAATTAGCTCATTAATACTTTTAATAACATAACACGCAAAAATAGACTTTACCAAATTTCTTTGTCAAATTGGACTGTAATTGGACATTTAAAAACTTTCAAAGAAACCACTTCAAGTAGTTACAACACATCCATAGGAGTCAGTGCCCAGGCCAACCTACTTTATACAGGTCTCATATACCTATAATAATAACTAAATTTATCTTATGTTTACAAAAAGTTCACATAATTATAATTACTAGTCCAACCATCTTAAATGTATATTTTATTCACTTTAAAAGAACTTGTGATTATCTGTGGGGGATAAAGTAAAGATGTCGGTCACAAGACTTTACGCCTCTAAAGATACTATTTTAAGAACCGTAGAGAGGCAATGTTTAGAATTACACTAATATAGAATATAGACTAAAGGATATAGAATTCAGTAATGTATCTCACCTATAACTAAAGTGTCTGCCAACACTTTATTATTCTTATCATATAGCAATAATATTGCATTATAACCATAACATAATGCAAGTTTTTACAAAATCTAATAACCAGAAAGCAATGAGATTTAAAATCATAGTTCTAATGGAAAATAATTATTATCGTTGGATTTTGAAATCTATATTTTTAACGAAGTAATCAAAACCGAATAAAGCAAGCTGGGTCGTGAGAGAATTGAGGAAGGGCTCAAAATAATGACGATACCAGGGATAGAGAATCAAGGTGTACTTCTATTGTATTGCTACTACCGAAGATCAGAGATCAAATCTTCAACATGGCTCGATTTTTGCTGGTAACAGATAAAATATCTTGTGAAGGACCTCCCTTACGAATGTAAATACACGAAGCCAAGCCATCAGTCCTAGATTTGTTGAGTACGAGTACTAAGTACGAGTACTTAGTTTGTTGGACTACAACTCTACTAAACTTAAATGACGTAAATTCTGAACCAATAATCAATGTGGTTTATAAATAACTAAAATGGGAGCCAAATAACAAATGAGCGACACTTTCTATCCCCTCCTACCTCGAGAACAGAGCAAATATGTTGAAAAACAAATTTAAAACTTTAATATTTCTTCTATTATTGAAAACTATGCCAAAATCTCCACATTAACAAGTTTAACAAAAGAAACAACACGTTTCTTAACAATATGTTTTGTTAATAAACCATGGTTGTGAGCATATACATGTTGTTTTCATAACTTCCGATTTTAACAAATTTATTACTTCCAAGAAAGTTATTCTCTAAGTTATCATCTGAAAAAACATAAACTGTTAAGAGGAAATAAACCGCAAATATAAGTTTTATAGGGAGTAGTAATAATAATAAGATCCATATAATTCTGACATTTATATTCGAATTTCAAAACTTGAGACCCTTAATTTTGAATTAGCGCAATGGATAATAGAATGAAACGTGAAATCATAATGGAATATGAACTCATTCACATCCTAAGTAAGTACTTCAAAAGTTCACTTCAATACACTTTATTCAATGTCCCAAGTTATAATGAATGAATCAACTACAGATATAAAAGAGGAAAGTTTTAATTTATGCCTGACTTTTGTGTATGATGGTTAAATAAATCCATCGCTATATTGATAAGATTTTCATTCTGAGAATTTGACTCACAGGAAGAATCAACTTCAAATTGATACCAAATCAATTACGTCAAATGCCTTTAACGTTACCATGGTTAACAAATTAATACACAAACACCTATTGCAACCTAGTATTATTTGTGGAATTATATATAAAACAGTTAAAAACACAAAGTAATACACAATATTTGATATTTTATTATAAAGGCAATTTTATCTATTGTTATCAAATAAAACTTCCCAAAATCATATTTTTTCACTTAAAATTATATGATAAAGTAATACATACATTCACTTTTTATTTGTAATCAATGTTTTGTTTGTATTAATTTTCCATGATACATTTTTTTAGACATGGTGATAGCAAATAAATTTGATGAAATGTTTCCACTAATGCGGAGTGTGTGTTTTGAGTTCTCAGAGGTTCAAGAATTATATATATATATATATATAGTGAATGTTTTCCTTATCTCGACCACATATATTTAAAACTATTTTTCTTTTTTATCGAGGTTTGGTCTATCTTCAATAATATAACACCTTTAAGCCGACGTTTCGTCTATATTTGTAGACACCTTCAGGGCTTCAACAATACTGAATTTAATTACAACAACACGAAAAGTAAGTATATTACATTATTTATGTATATTAATTAAATAATGTAATATAATTACTTTTCATGTTATTGTAATTAAATTCTGTATTGATGTAGCCCTGAAGATGTCTACAAATATAGACGAAACGTCGACTTAAAGGTGTTTATGTGAAAGGTATTATTGAAGATAGACCAAACCTCGATAAAAAAGAAATATATATATATAAATATATATATATATATATATATATATATATATATAAAGATTTCACATAGACACGTGAAAGAACAATCAATGATCAAACTACAATATGAAATGGGAAAACCAGACTAAGATCTTTAAACCGTAACAAGCGGTCTTCGTCAGAGTAAAAAACCCAACTGAACCAGTTTTCCCATTTCATAATGCGATTTGATCACTTTTATATATATATACTCTCTCACTCTCTCTCTCTCTCTCTCCCTATATATATATATATATATATATATATATATATAGTTGTAAAAGTTGGAAGCAGTCCTTCATTTAAACATATATTGTTAAATAACGCCCCATATTTGGCTTGTATCTGCTTCTTACACAATTTCTCCAGTTTCCGGAATTCCTTCCTCGTCTCTTCATTAAAACTATAAAGTCTATCACCAATATTACTAGTCGACATGTTTCGAATGTACCACATTCATCATCAGGACAATAATGAGAGTAATAGTAGGAAAGCTAGTTATATATATAGAGATGGATTATTAATGGAAAGTTTACAGGGCATCGCCCTGTATCACGGCGCATTATGGGGGATTAAGGTAGGGTGGTTGGGCTCACCTACTACCTGGCTAATCTGGGTGTTTCTGTTTGCAAATAGTTTTAAAATTCGACAAGAATTATTAACTTGGATATTTATGGCTGGTTGCTTTTCTTGAATAATTATTGCTTCTAATAGTTGTAATTTAAAATGATTTCTTTCTCGAGCGATAATTTTCGTGGAATTTACCATCATTTCTCTTGTGAGTTTTGTCTTATGGACTGCTGTTGTATGGCATTTTGGCGCGCCAAATTTATACTTCTGTAAGTTTTCTCACCAACCTATAGTCAAAATTTCTATTGTTATTCTTAATTCTATTCTTAATTGTAACTAATTGCACTAGTTTGTATGTCTGATTTTTGAATGATTGTATTATTTCTTATATTTCTTCTGTTTTTGTAGGCCTAAGAAAAAGGCCTACCACTTTTAAATAAAGACCAAAACGTTGGCAATGAGAGTTTAATTTGAACCTGAAGAACTGACCGAGTCCCGATAAACTATAGTTTTGTATATATATGTATATAGGTGTGTTCTCTAATCGGGGTTCGGTCAATTTTCCAGGATAAAAAATTGACCGAACCCGGATTAGAGAACAAACCTATTCTATCAAACGTTCGATATATTATTGAATCTGTTATATATATGTATATATATATATATATAAAAAGATTTCACATAAACACGTGAAATAACAATCAATGATCAAACCACAATAAGAAATGGAGTTGGATTTTTGACTCTGACGAAGACCGCGTGTTACGGTTGAAAGATCTTGGTCTTGTTTTCCCATTTCTTATTGTGGTTGGATCATATATATATATATATATATATATATATATATAAGAGAGAGAGAGAGAGAGAGAGAGAGAGAAATACATTCTGTTTCCTTGAAGGTGTCAATAATTACTTAACTGTTTATTATTCTTATAATAAAAATTATAATTCATGCCTCATTATTTCATAATCATAATGAATCAATGATCATCACGCAATCCCCAAAGAAGGTATTTGCTGCTATTGAGCTACTATCACTCCAACATTGTAAGTTTCCAAAAGTCTCAGAAACTTTTGTTAATAGACAAAAAGTAAAAGAATTTTTAATACCATGATAGAATGCCAGATAATCTCCGAGGGCAGGAGAAAAACTCGTGTTGGGTTGCATGTGACCCGCGGGTCGCAGGTTGCCCACGACTATTTTAAACAGTACTAACCACTTTTCTCAAATTACAATAGTTCTACAAGAGATTGAAATTATTTTTGTATAATGTTCGAAAAATTACGCAACATTATGATATTTTTTACTACATCAAAAAAAAAGTTTTTTTCTTTTTTGAAAAGCTAATGAACTTAAAAGGAATTGAAATGATTCGACCTCTGTGTTCGTTTTGTTTTCATAAAATATTGTTAGTAGTGTTCTTACGAAGTACATTGCGATGACAGTGCCATCTGGCGAGAACAACCTATACCACACCAACTTAAAAGCAAGTCTTATAGTTAAATAATACTAAGCTGTGTGGATTAAAGAGGTAGATATTTAATTTAATGATATCTATAATAATACATGTGACTTTAGTTGTTATATATATATATATATATATATTTCAAATTTTACTGCACTTCTTCATTGACTACCTTTTTGTTGGTGGTTTTTAATCTTCCTATAATGCGATGAGTCGCTGGTCTTTCCCTCAGAGTAGGACAAGATAAATGATTCAGGGTGGAAATACAAATTAAACTAGTTAGGAGTAAATCACTACAATAAGTAAGTAAGCTAATCAAGACTAACACATAGAGTTAAACAGCTGTAGTAAAAACATTAGTATACAGTAATAGGCTTTCAGATTTAACATCGTTTGTTGGTTTTCATTAATTGGTTTTCATTAATTATTGGTTTTTTACTTGTTACAGCAATTCATCCCTGAATGCATTAATTTAGTGTTTTACCTACAATCTTTATTCTAATCAACTGAGGAAATAGTGGGAACTATTGTTCCAAGATAGTAGGACTAGGAAGTATTTTCATAAAGTCAATACAGAACCTATTACAAGGTATCTTATGTTTAAAAGATGATACCGTCATCATATATATATGCAAGCATCAATTTATTATATATACATTGTACTTATGGTTACCTTATTTTTCCCAAGCTGTTGTGTTTAAATGCTCTTTTTTTTGCACTTCGGAATTAATTAATTCCATATAAAAAATACATAGGCAATAGTTTCATATAACTAACTCTATATAATAGTACCTTATCTTGTAAAATATTAATAAATGTAATCAATCTAGTAAAATAACCAAACAATCTTGATAAAAACACCTCTATACCGTTATACATCCTCTGTTTTGCAAATATTGAACATCATTTATGAATCTCCTACATAAGCAAAAATGCTTAAAATTATGTTTTATGACTTTTCTCTGTGATTATACATTTAATAAATATAATGATGTGAAATATTTTTTCTGTTTGGACACATTACTCTAGGCTGTTTTATGTTCCACAATTATTTAAATGGAAATCATTGACATTAATTCCGCTACAGTTATTTTTTGGGTGACATTTTTATTGATTTTGTTATAATGAATTCAGATATAAGGATAGTCAAAACGAGGACTTGGAAAATTAACTGTACTTCACGTGCATTTGAATGAAATACAAATACTGTTTAAAAACTTACAATGCAAATGTTTAAACAAAAAATATTGTAATCTGTTCTTAATTCTATCCTTGCAATGATAGAATAACAACAAAAACAATAGTGATAACCGTTGTGTCAATGTCAGTAAAACATTTTACAAGTAGGGTAGTGGGTTTGAAAGTTTAAGAAAGAAATGTACTGTAGAAGATAAAGTGCATAGTACTTAAGGACAAAACCTAACAGTGGTTGAAGAATTTTGTTTCTACTTCAGTATTATTTAGTTGGAAACATCCTCATGTAAGGCAGTGATAAGTTAAGCATGGTGATTATGACGTAACAATGGAGAATGTAACCTTCTTAAAGGTAATAATATACGTTGAAAAGTTATTTAAAAAACAGTACTGCAGCCTAATTTTAACAGAAATCTAAATGCCTACATTTTTTTTTTTTACAAAAACAGAATAATTGATAAGAAATAGAGTGGGAGATAGTAGTTGGTGGAGGGGGTGTTAGCGCAAGGCAGTGCAGGCTTACCTGAGTGATAGGGTCCTTCATGATAAGAACATCGGTGACAGTACCGAACATGCCGAAGTACTGCTTCAACTTGTCTGTGCTCGTCTGCCAGCTGAGACCGCCGACGAACAGCTTGGCGGCGGAGGAGGAGGCATCAGCATTCGCCCCCGGTGAAGATCTGCCCGAGCCTCCCGCCTCCGTCTCCTTGCGAACAGCCACTTTGGCCTCCTCGGAGGTCGTGGGGGCAGTTTGCACGACCGAGGGTTGTTGCTGTTGCTGCTGCTGTTGTTGTTTGGCAGCTGCTGCAGCTGCCGCCGCTGCTACTGCCCCCAGCTGGCCATTCATCTGGACCAGGTTGAGGCCGTTGAGAGGCGGCATCAGTCCATTGACGTGGTAAAGCTCCTGGTCTCCCAGTGGCGCCATCGCCTCCATACCCAACCTGCACAAACACTAAGCACTCTCACTTCTGTTGCAGGTACTGCCAGTCATCTGCCTCATGGTCGCCGATGTCATCTACATGTGCTCCTTCGTCACCTACGAGCTCGCTACTCGCGACCATCAGTAAGATTAGTTTTTCCTATAGTGCGTCACTGGCGAGTGTGTGTGTCGTTGTGTGCGTGTGTGTGAGTTGAGTCGGATCGATGACGGGGTGGGATTGATCGCGACAAACTGCGCGTGCGCCTCCCTGCGCTCACTCTCTTTCCACTTTGTGTTCCAGGATCGACCGGAGCAAGCCACCTCTCAACATGAAGATGGAATTTCTCCACCACCCCTACTGGCTCAAGGTAACAGCGGGACTGTGATATTGTCCTGTCACAGCAGTAACGTTATCCCTTACTGCCGTTACGGGACATGCCCACAGTCCCGTGTCCCATACTTCGCTTCGACGCCAACTCTTCGCCATTCCCTAAAATCCCACCTCGGCCAAACCCAGCCCTGCCCTTCCCTTCGTCCCACCACTATTGTAAACCTCACTACCTCCCAAGACTATTGTAAACACAGTTTAAGTGTTATTGCCTGTAATGTGCCGAAAAGTTATCTTCGATTTTCTGGGATGGCCCACAACAAGGTAGATATGTTTACCCTCCTTACTCATTTGAACCCGCATGTTGGTCACTGTCAGCACTTGCTGCTCTTGCTACTGCTGTAACACACAATGCATGCCACACCTAGTGCACGCCCTGCTTTCTAGTCTCCCCAATCCACACATCCCCGAATCATCTCGCGCCATCTCATCCCTTTGTCTCCTCCCGAAACCACTTCCTTATCGCTGTAATTCAATATACACAAAACAGCCCATACATTTATACAATTCCTATAAAAATAAATGTAGATTTATTTCTCTTTTTAATATCTAAATATTAATTATTGCTAATATATCAATAATTTCTCAATATAATTATTATAAAGGTTATTCCAATCAGTTAGAAATCCGTGGTAATGTTGTTTCAATAACGCAACAAACATAATTAACTACAAAACTACAATTAAGACTGAATAGCATATTATATTGGTTTGTTAGAACAATGACCACAGAGCTACCTGGCGACTTATAGGACAGTTCCGTCCTTCGACGCGAGATTGTGCATTGGGTGTAATGTTTAATACTCAGCATAAATGAAAGGTTACGCCTGCAAACAAAACTATATCTCACTTTACATTCAATTAAACTTAAGCATACGTCCTTCACATTTATACTCAGATAAACAATGTATAATTCTCTTTTACATCCCTAGTTATTTAGTATTAATTTTTTTTAAAAATAATTTAGTAGTCTTAGTAGTAATACAGTGTCTAAAATATAAATAATTGTAAATTATGTTATTCTATAGTTTTCAACACAGATGAACGTTTCAACCAAACTTGTGTTAGTATCAGATAACTGAGAAGGAAGGAGACGAAGAAACGATTTTAATAATCTTTTAATTTATGGTATTGTTTGTTTATTTAAAATTGCATGAACGCAAAAAGATATATTGAAAGTATTCATGTTAATATTCAAATCAGGAATAAGAGTAAACCAATATAATTTGAATATTACAAAAACTTGTAAACGTTATAGATAGATTTCATAATCAGATGTTACTTATATCTAACTGAGTTTAAAATGATTTGCTTACTCATATGCCAATATCCGTTTAATAATCACCGTTAGGACAAGGCTCATTGCCCTATTCAGAATGCAATATCAAAACACCCTGAGATGGCAAACCAGTGGCGAGAATCTCTTGCATGTCTATGCATCACAACATCCTAATTCATTATTTCATTATATAGTAACTAAACATGCTTCACCCCATAAAGTTACAACTTTCAAATTCATATATTCTTCAGAATTACTCATATATGCATGGCTATTAAGCTCTTTCTAATTTTATTTTTTGCTATTATATAAGTCCTGAAGAATTTTAATTACAGGCAAATAATTTTCAAATATCTAACATTTACTCTCTTTTAATAATTATAAGGCAAAATTGCAAAGCTATTTCTGTTTCTTTTTATAATTTTTGTTTTATACTATTAACCTGCATGATTTAATCTTCAATAATTATATTTTTTTTTTCTAAAGTCTCAACCTTATTAAAAATTTCAAAAATTAAAATAAATCTCTCAATCACAATAATTGTTCCACGTCAGTATCAAACGACTTCACGATTAATGTGTCACTCTGGCAAGGATCAGTTATTTGGTTGCAAGATTTTAGTCTTATTTTCTAATTTCATTCTGTGGTTTACAAACTGATTTTTATTGAGTTTACTGTGACATCTAGTCATATACATGTATCTAAACGTATCGTATCCCGAATAAATGTATTCCACAGAATTATTTTATTTTTTTTTTTTGATTTGGCCGAGTTTTAGATAAATCTGAAACACCCTTTCCTAAAGTTTCAATCTAATATTTGGAAACTTCTTCAGGGCCCAGTAATAATGGTACATTAATTTAAACGATTGTTTATACAGTAGACAAAGTAAACTATGTAAATAATTTTCCAATTATATGTTCCATGAAAAACTAGTTTGAAGATGTGTACAAACATTGATAAAACTTGTCAAAAGGTGTTTTAGATTTATTTAAAATTTGAACAAACCAAGCAAGCAAGGAATAATGTATAAGTATATACCGAAACTGGCACAAATAATTCAATATCAGTACAGATACACAAAGAAGAAAAACTTTACTTGTACTGTCACTGTTAGTTTTCCTTTATTTGTATATCTGTACTTATATTGATCTGTATATAATACAATTTTATTAGTTTACCAGGTTCAAATGAAATATTTCAAATCAACATTTCAGTTTTATTTAAATCCACTTTTATAAACCTACTGTTATATATATATATATATATATATAAATAATAAAAGATTTCACATAAATACGTGAAATAACAATCAATGATCAAAACACATAAGAAATGGGAAAACAAGACCAAGATCTTTCAACCGTAACAAGCGGTCTTCGTCAGAGTCAAAAACCCAACTGAAACACTCTTTCAGTCAGTGTTTGAGTTGGGTTTTTGACTCTGACGAAGACCGCTTGTTACGGTTTAAAGATCTTAAGACTTGTTTTCCCATTTTCTTATTGTGGTTTGATCATATATATATATATATATATATATATATATATATATATATATATATATATATATATATAGCAGATTGACATATATTTAATCACTTTATATTGAGGTTTCAGTGTAGGAATACCTATATTCAAATACTAATTGAAATAAAGTCATTATTTATCATAACAGTAACAAGCATTACCTCTACTATTTCTTTTAACAAGTGAATAGATATTGAAAGTAAAATTATTTAAGCATTTGATTAGTTTGATAATATTAAATAATAATTATTCTCTTCTATTCATTTTATAAAAACGAATTTATCAATTATAAATCAGAAAACAAAAAAAACTAACGAAACAATATAAAGCTGCAAGCAACCCAGTTACTTGTAATAACCTCTCCACAATCTTAATCTTAGAGCATGATGAGATTAAAACAAATATAAATAGTGGCCTAGTATTTATATTTATTCGCAGTTACAAATATTTTTAGCAGTAAAGGATAGTTAGGTTAAAGTAACCGCTGCCAATCGTGTTCATACATGGGACATATTCCTCAAAGTTAGAAATGGACAAACTCTCAAAAATTTATTTATAATTGTAAAAGTAAAGATACACAAAACCTGTGCAGAATCTAATTACGAATCGCCTTTCCAAAAAGAGATAAATTAATTTGTAAACTGCTGACTACCTATGCCCTACAGAATTCCTTCTGAAATGTGAACAATTCAACAAGTAGCAAAAATAAACTATAAATATTATTGAAAAATTGTACTTCAACAAGGCAAGTGAAATATTTGACAATAGAAGTATAAGGCAAAAATTAAGAAAATATCATTCATATTGAAAACATTCGACATTTTGCAAAGTTTGTACCAGTTTCTCTACTAAATCTCACTCTTAAGAAGATATATGCTTCGTGATCTCCTCCGTCTTACCGGGTCAACCCGTATCTATGTCATAGCTCACAACCTTCGTGGGCAACTACCTCCAGTGTGCCGAATCTGAGCCTTAATTATATCGTTACGAACACCAACCACTTGACCACACCTGACATCAGTACAGAGTAAAGTCAACTGTTTTGCAAAATCCACTTCTTGAATGAGAAAGACCTAAAGCCCTCCCAATGCGACTTGACCTTTCAGTAATTGTTCTGAAACGAATATATAGAAATTACAGAATTCTAAGAAACTTTACTTGCTTATATAGTTCAACCTTTGCCAGAACTTTTCCAGAAAATACAACAAGCAAGGCCATTGAATGACGTGTATTGATTTGAGTGCCCTTATGTTTCAATTACGGCTTCTTTTATTCAGCTTTAAAATTTAATAAATTAAACATTTTTAGAAAATCGCCTAAGAGATTATCAAAATAGATTTATTTCTGAAAAAATTTGCTGTACACAGTTTTTACTAAATTCATAAATACGTCCTTATATATGAAAGAAAAACGGAACTAATTGTTTAGGTGTTTCTAGTCGAAACATCAATCTTCTGAGTGATCACAAAGAAACATAAATATTTTCGACCATTCATTTATGAAAAATTGAAACACTTACTTCAAAAAATTGTAGCTATATAGGAATAGCAGATCTACAAAAAAAACACAAGACGGTATATAAGGAAGTGTGCGAATTAATCATTTTTTGTAAACCTACTATTTGCAAATTAGCACCCTGATGTTACGATTCTATTAAAAGTATATTTTAAACTCCAATTTACTAAAAATAAAAAAAAATGTAAACGTTAGTTATTCAAAACAACTATAACTTTAACATAGTAAGAAGTATATTTTCTATCCCCGTTATACGATAACACTGTACTTTCCAACTATCATTAACAATATCGTAGAAATATATTCATTATCAAATACATAAATAAAGCAAATATTTATTATCTTAAATCTTGAATTTAGAAAAATTTATGACTGCTCCGTTTTTAATATCGTGGGAATTTTTTAATGCCAAATAATTATATGTTATTTGTATACAAACTTATAAAGCATATTAATAAATTCAGACAGACTAATACTATTGACCAAGTAGTTGTTCTCGTCGAACCAGCAACACACTTGGCGAAATATCTTAATCCCGTTTTAGAATTTCTTTCAGGACTTTAAACGTATATTTATATCTTCAACTGTTTATTGTGAAATCTTCTGTATTTCCAAGTGAATTGAGCCAGTTTTTTCTTTGTATTCTTTCTGCTTCACTTGACCTGTTGTCCTCGAGAACCATTTCTTCTTTAATAATATATATTTATTAAAAATAAAAAATAAACGATTCACAAGGATGATGAACCAAATGAAAAAAAAACAACAAAATATTCAAAAACAACCGAAAAAAAACTCACTTCTCCATTATGATATTCATCGTTCTCAAATGAAATAGGACACTGATGATCATACCGAGTTTCAAAATATAAAATTAGGTGTTTTTAGGTGTCATTCTGTAGATGTCCAAGACTTGTCTTTAGTTTCTTATGACGTCAACCACAAAGAAAATTATACTGTATTTATGTTGTTCCTTTTAAATTATATATATATTCAGCTACTCAAAAGGACTACTTCTGCCCGACGACGACAAATGTCGAGATATGGTTGTGAGTCTTTAGTGTGTGTTTTTATCTGTTTTTCTCTTTCCTTTGTGAACTATATATATATATATATATATATAATATATATAGCAACGTCTGTACCGTAAGACAAATTGAGAAATTTGACTAAGATCTTTCAACCAAAACAAGAGTCCTTATTAGAATTTCACCCATATTGACGAAGACTAATTGTTTTGGTTTAAAGTCACATTTCTGAAAATCTTAGTTAGAATCGTATGTATTAACAGGATCAAAATGTCAATCTCAATAAAATACTTCGAAGTAACTTAAAATAAATTATTTAAATAACTTCAAGTAAAAAGAAGAAAAACTTCTCAATACTTCTCTAACTTCAAACCACTTCCTAACGAGGGACATTATGAGGGTCAATAAAGTAAAAAAGTAAGTTGTTGTTATGTTGAACTGTGGCTCTGCCTTCCTGCAGGACTCTTCGCCTCCTGATGACAACGATGGTCGAAATATAGAAGTGAGTTATTCCTGTGTCTATCTGTGTGCTATCTTCTTTTTAATTGGTTTATATATATATATATATATATGTTTCATTGAAATAGACCTGTCTTCTATATTGACCTTATAGCTGTTCTGTTCTAGTCTCCCGACTGTTTTACGGCACTCAGGGGCTCGATCCCAAATCAAGGGAAATTTAAGATAGAAAACAGAGATAATTGTCAACAACCCTATATTGTAATGGTTAAATAACTAAAACTAAAGTTATTAACGAGCTTTCGATCCCATAGATCATCTTCAGGTAAACCATAAATAGAAAATAGACAAACAAAACAATTGACAAAGAGTTAACTTTATTCTATTATTTTATTTTATTATAACTTTAGTTACTTACGGTTGATTTAATCAATCCTGTTTTTATTAACTCTTTGTTAACAAGGTAAAGTAATCAAGAGACTGAAACAAAACAGCTATAAGGTGGTCGGTCAATGCAGATGATGCTGTCTATTTCAATGAAACATGTATACGAGAAGATTTGCTGCCTAGTTTGTAAAATAATCTGAATGTAAGGGACACTTATTCTTTCGTCTGGGTATCAAGCATCAGGTAAGGAGGTATAATGTTACACGCCAGAGTTCTAACTTAAAAGAATGAATATATCATTTATTAACCTGTCATAAATAAATCAGGCATTTATTTCTACGCTGACAAATCTCATCAATGATTACCTTATGTAAAAATGTCGAGGAATAAAACATGTTTTATTAAAAGACAGAAAGCAAGATTATAAAATGATTACAAGAGATAAAGAATTTATTTTCTATAAGAACATACTAAATATATTATCTTATTAAAGTAATAATAATAATAAATACTTATAAAAATAATCTTATATTGTTAATATTATTTTTCATTTAGAATCAATCTAAATATTGCTTCTTTAAAAATTATACTATAAAAATGTAAGAAACACTTAAGTTATAATAATTTATCAATTTAAAAGCAATCTGAAGTCAGTTATATAAGTTCAGAATACAACGTCCAGTTGTTAAAGGGAATAATCAATGAGACCTAGGGTCTGTGAACGGCGTTTTGAGAGATATCAAGGGCTCAAGACCAGTTATCACATTGAATCAAGTATGTGAACTTCTTTTAAAACCTATACAATACCTACAGAACAACTTATTTTGATCATATTCGACTAACTTGTCTGAATTTATGAAAAAATTACAACAAAAATAAGTATTACTAAAACTAATTGAAAAACCAAAACAGAAACCTTTAGTGGTTAAGGTAAGTTGGTGCTATTCTTCTATGTATCACAAATATTTTTTTTACAAAAAAACAACAATGATAAACTTTAAAGAAATAAAGGTCTTAAATATCACATTTCAAATATCTTTAATTTCAGTCAAACAAAGTAACAAGATACTGAATGGAAAACTCGCATGCCACAGAGCAAATGTATTTAATCAAATATTAAACTTAATGTTAAAGAAATGAAATGTTAAAATTATCTCATCTGAATAATTGTAGAATGAATATACAGTTTTTAAACTGAATGAAAATTGTAGAATAATTAAAACTTGATGCAAGAGTTAAACTACACACGAGAAATTTTCGACAGACAAATTAATTTCTCTGAATAATTGATACTTTTTTGAAATTTATCAGTGAGTTTTACAGCATTAAATGAATTGACAAACATTACTTTTATTTAGGCAATTTGATCTATATTACAGAAAGAATAATACATTTTGTAAAGATCGGAGTAAAAAACAAGATTTTGGAACAGAGTTTTAAGACAGTAAAGCTGGGTAGAAAGAGGCAGACAATGCAAAGAGGAAGGAAGTAGTTATATTGTCATCATTTAGGACACGCAAGACCCTGTCTGAGCAAAGAAGAAAGTTAGCCTGGGTTAACCTCGACATGAGATTGAATAATGAGAAAGGACCAAGAGGTGAGTAGGAACAATTACTTACGATTAAGACCCCTTAACTCTGTTTGAGTGGAAGAAAAGAAAACCATTAAACCATGAAAACCAACATAGCCAGTAGAACATTTCAAAACAAATTACAAATTGTTTTTTAATTACAAAAAAAAAATTTCAAAAATTTCCATGTGATAAACAGTTGCCAACAAGAAGCTCTCATTACACAGAATATTTCTTAGCACAACTTATCTGAGTTACAAGACAAGAAATTACAACTTCTCAGTTTTGCTAAATTTGCTACGTCTTATACGAAGACGTTTAAATTTATTAAATATCAAACCATCAATTTAAATGTTTTATAAATACTATTATAACGAAATCTCTAAACTGCTGCAAGCATTATTGATCTACAGTAATCTACTAATGTATATCTTAGTACCCTTAGTTACTTCTTAATATATTCGAATAGCTATCGAAACTGCTTCGGAAGAATAGACATTCTACCCTTTTCTCTTGACTCTGAATGAGGATCGTTACTCTGATTATAAAATCTTTGGCCCCTTTCTTTGAATTTCTTAAAAACAACATAAATGAATTTATGTTGTTATTTTAGATCGATTTCATATTTATTCAAGAGTCTCCAACCGTCTCTGAATCAGTGTGCTTGGTTTCCCTCTCTTACCTCTCCTGAAGACGGTTCAAACCGAAAATTAGGGACAGTAAGTGTGTGCTTTTAATTTCCCTATGTTTATTTTTGTACATGAAAAATATTTGTCCGTTTCGAACCGTATTTCCAACGAATAAATATATATGTATATATATTCTCAAATTGTTCTTGACCTCTTAGTTCAACACAATATTTGTTTGATATGTTTCTTGAAGACTAGGTCTTGGTAATGAACTTCTCCTTATTCTGCCAACTTATGTTCTTGGCGTAATGTTAAGGTTTATGTAGCCTTATCATGTTTTATGTAGGCCTGATGAAGATGTATATATACATCAAAACATCGGCGAAATAAGGAGAAGTTCATTACGAAGCCCTCAAAAAACATATTATATATATAATGATAAAAGTATCGATCGTGAAACAGAAACAGGATAAAATTTATGAGAACTCAGTAGTTCCAAACTTTCAAGGCCGATGTTTCGGTTTTATATTTAAAACTTTTTTCATAGGCAGAAGTATAAAATATTATAACAGAAAACTTAACTATCCTATTAATGATTTTTTTTTTAAAATAAAAGAGATTTAACAACTACTGAACTGTTATTCAAAATTCAAGAATATTTCCAGGCATCTTCAGGACTAATACAAAATTAATTACGAGAACATGAAATAACAAGTTACCTTATGTATATTCATGGATTTACATTACTACCTTGTTATGTTTCATTTGCTGAAAGACTTTACATTGTTATTTCGTATTCTAATCAACTAAACAGTACTACTATAGTAACATATTTACGAGAGCACTCTGTACCACTTTTGATAAGTCATAATAGTACCAAGAAGTTGTGCTTAGTATAAATAATAGAATAGGTCTGTCATTTTAATATTTCCACTAGTAATTGGCAGTTGTTGAACAGATATCAAAGAATTATAGCAGTAGTTAACAAAATGATTACTTTTAATGATCTTCATAAGTAATAAAGGCCTTTTAATGAATTATATTTATTAAATAGAAAGCGGGTTATCCCTAAGTTAGTTGGCATGAGATATTCAGATTGAGTTAGGGGAGAAAGATATTAGAGAGATAATTCTAGATATGACATGAACGGACAAGGCATCAGTGCTATCTGTCCAGTGTAGAACACTCAGTACATATCAGATATGAGATTTTGACAAGTATTTCCTGGTGTTTATTTACATGATTCGAAATATGCTGCTCTGGATATATTTTAAGGATTTAATTTCGTACTAGACATAAAAATCCTAACTTAGAACAATGTATATAATGTTCATTTAACGATCACTGGTACAAAATTAATTACTACATTATCAATCCATGATAAGGATGATATAATAAAATAAATGGATATTGTTAATAATTTCTCGGTCTGTCTTAACCATTTTGAGATCTATAAGCTTGATTCACTCATGATTTAGTCTAATGATTCAACAATCGACTCCTTAAACCTAACGCTATGACTATGGTTTGGTTAGGTTAGGTTAGATTAGGTTGCAGTGGCACACTTAGACCGAACATTTGTCTTTTTCAATGTCACACAATGAACATCCTACTTTGGTGGTCCTCAATTTTGCATAACTCAGCGTATTTAGTGCGGGAATCTTAGAACAAGTACCTAACATCGTACAGGCGGCTAGGATAGACGGCTTAACGTCCTCTCCGAGGGACGACATGCCCAGATTTACTGGAATAAATCTAAGGCCAGAGTGCGTTTGAACCCTGGATCTACAGTCCAGAAACGAGTATGTTGCCACAACCTGGTCCTTAAAGCTGTTGACTATACAGTGAAATCGAATATAAACATATAATGAGGTTATTAACAAACATTCTATTCAATAATAAACTTAGAATTATCAAATCATTAATATATCAAAAAAAATTTCCTTGCTGTTTTTGTAAGAAGAAGAACTAAAATTGGTTTGTACGATTTATAAATTTGATGATTTTTTTTTGGTTATAGATGCTGGTGATTTTTTTCAATCAAAGCATATCTATATCCTCATCTCTAGCCGAACTAACACATTGGCCTAATTAAACTAAGGTCAATGGATTGACCTTCGATATTGACCTTGACCTAATTATGACCTACTACTAATAGATTGAATAAGTATTAAGTCGTAATAATAATAATTTTTACGTAACAATAGTAATATATTAAAGCAGTTGTTTAAACGTTTATTAAAATCAACTCCATAAACCCTTTTTTATAAGGAACTTCGGAAAACAATTTAAAATCACATAACAATGGAAAAGTACAATACGGTAGACATTCAAACTCCACATGAATTTTAGTTCAAATGTACACAAATAACTGTCATAATTTGAAAATACAAAACATCTAAATTATAATAATCAAACCAGAAACCAATTACACCTCTTATCGTATTTGAAATTTATTTAACATAGGCACAAAAATAATTAAATGTTTTTTGCAAAATTTTATGAAATTTAATCAACATGAAGTAAACAATATTTCAATTAAAATAATGATAATTTTTTTTATACTAACTTGTTTAAAATTGTTTGTAAAATTTTATTGGTTATCATAGTGTCTATAACACGAAACAAATTATATGAACACCTATAAAAAAAAGTAATTTAATATCGGGATTAAAAACGTAAAAAATGACCACTGTTGAACTGGAATTGGATATGAAATTGAAACCAAGCAGACACCTAACAAATTGTAATTTGACCGAGAGCGGTATGTATCAGATTAAATTTGAGGAATTAGTAATTCTATTACAAATACGTCAGTTTGTATTAAAAACTCAGGGAAATCTAATATTTGGAAAATAAAAAGAATAATGAACTTCTGGATATAACGTCAATGTGGCTTATTTATTCCAATGCTAACCAGTATGTCCGTTTACTATAGTTTATACAGTAAAACAGTATAACTGCTGAATAATAGCACTATTATGTGAATAATTCCTTTGAGGGATTGAGAGATTATATCCTAGATAAGGAAAATATTAATATTAAATAGGATTTTGAAAAAAGCTAGACAGAAACTTGACAGACTGAAAGCACTACGTTTACTATGGTTGGATTATTATAGTATAGTTAACCCTGATTACAAGATGTTAATATACATCGTTTTAAAATTCAGTATCAGTAATCCAAATAATGTTCCTTTTAGAAAGAAAAAACAGTGTTGAGTTGAGAGGCAGAGTAGTGCAGGTTAGTGACGTAGTGATTTATCTGGTCCTGAGCTTGGTGAATGGATGTTTTAATAAGGAGGAAAGAGCAAGACTGGTCGATACTGAAGGGCTCAGAGTTGACTCATCACGGCAGCCCTCGGTCCTCCAGGGCGGTCTACACATGCACAACTCCCTTTTACTGTCCAAACCGCCCTCTGCTTTTCAATAACCATTGCTCCTCATATCATTCGAGTTTCGTTTCATTTCCTCTCCAGCTTAGAAATCTCCAACTTACAAGAGACGAACTTTTAACCACTTTCAGAGAGATCGAGTAGGAATATTAAACTGAAAAGCTTGGACATGGAATAAAAAATAAAAGGAATATTTAAAATTATCTGAAACCCAAGGAAAAAACCCTCAAGATGTCAATAGAATAATTAAGTACTGGCGCCATTGAATTATCCATAATAACCTAATCATAATAACAACTTAATTCACATTAATTAAAATTGAATTTAAATTATAAGTTTTCCCTGAAATACTAAAAAGAATTAAACAAAAATATTGCATAATACATAATCCTAATTAAACTACTAATAATTCATAATGCATAATTCTAGATTACAGAAAAACCATACCTTTTATTAAACATGATACTCTTTAAGGTGAAAAATAATTAGTTTCCACGGAAAATTCAAACTTGTATTCTGATATTTAAACGATGTCTGAAAAAAACATTTTACCACGGATAAACTGCAATAGGTTAGAATCCAGAACGTTAAAACATATGTTCTCAAAAAAAAACAGATGATTAATTTAATGTTTTAAAACAGATGATCATTTCAGGCATTTATTAACGAAAACTATCTTAACTTCAAGTATTAAAATAATTTCGTCATGTGCAGCTTAAAATAACAACGCTTCTGCGGTTTATAAAATATGAAATAAATATATATTTGAGTCAGAAAAAGATAATCAATTATTAAATAAAATAATTATGTCATTTTTTCATACATGATAAGGAAGTATTCAAGGCAACCCAGGATACCATGAAACATTATAGTATTATAAAGAAAAAACAAACTAGTGTTAAGTTGAATAATAAATCAGAAATACACCTAAATATAACAAGTTCTACATGGATTTGAGCAGAATTTAGCGGCAATTGTTCTGATATATAACGACAGTGTTATTAAAAGAAAAGGATCGTTTTAAGTTTTTTTTTTTTTGAATAATTTGCTAAAAACATAAGAAACCCACAATTATTTATTCCTTTTGAAATACTAAAGAGAGCTAGAATATGTCCAAAAACCCTCTTTTTTGGAAAGTTGTTTGTACATTTATATATATTAAACTATTAGGCAAATGGACATGATGGAAAAAATACAGAACTATGCTCATCAATTGTTAATTAATGCAAATATATGATCAATACTAAAATACATAAACACTAAATATTTCACATAGCAGAACTTACTACTTATAACTTACTTATAGTTATAACCAAAAGTTTGTCATCATATGAACATCAGACGAAATATGCAAAGACCATACAAAGAAAGAAATTTGATATATAAAAATATGTGCATATATATCAATGGTTTCTTATTTCAACAACTATATTTATTCTACACTATTTTTCTTTATTTTTGTTTGGTAAAGCGTGAAGCATTTCTCAATAAAACACCTTTAAGCTAACGTTTAATTAATCACAATAATACGAAAAAAGTATAAATACATTATTTATATGAATATCCATTTTTGTAATGTACCTTATACTTTATAATTATTTTTATAAAATACCTTGGTATTTTTCTATTGCAAAACAAGTTTACATGACCAGATATTCTAATCACTACAGGTGCTGTTCTTAGCGACACTTTAACGAACACTCGCTATCACATTTTGATAGCCCAGGAAAATTTAAACAAAACTCAGGAAGGCCAGATCGAAAAAAAAATACAAAAATATTTTTTGTTCAGTTTTGGATTTCTTCTTATAACGTAAAGAGGAGAATAATTCATGTATGTTTTCGAAGGTCAAATCACTTAATAAATTCGTCTATAGTAATGTTACATGTTCCAATCTGTGTGACAATTGACATGCTGTTTATATAGGTCAAACAGAGCAATTTTTAAAAGATAGGTTACTTACGAAGTACATTAAATAAAAAAAATGTTATATTTTAACCCATAACTCCCGTAACAAAAGGTATAACTTCATTCTAGACGACACAAAAATTATAGATTATGAACACAATAAAAATAATAGGCACTTAAAAGAAATGATTCACATTCAGAAAAAACAAAAATGCAAGCAATAAAAAACAGATATTGATAACCAAAGTAAAAATATGTAGTTTATAAATTTGTAATTAAAAACATATTTTGTGTAGTTTACATTTTTTTTCAATGCAGCCTTCCTGAGTTTATTTTTAAATTTTACTGGGCTATTCAAAATGTCGCCTAGAGCAGCACTGTAGTAATTAGGATACAGTGGAAAAATACCAAGGTAACAATGTATATTCTTGTAAATCATGAAACTTATATTTTTTTCATTTAATTGCAATTAATTCTGTATTGATGTAGCCTTGTAGTTGTCTACAAATATAGACAAAACATTGGATTAAAAGTGTTTTATTGACAAGAGTCTCACGCTGGACCAAACCTCGATAAAGAAATATAGTGTACATATATAAATATAAATTGTGTCATGAAGAAAACGATGCTAAAACAACAACAAATGTTTTAGAGTAACCTGCAGGTAAACAGTAAATAGATAGATACAATTACAGTCTCTAATTTTCGGTTTAATTGTCATCAGGAATGAAGACATTGAGACAAGAAGTGCACCAGTGAAGTAACGGTTGGAGAACCATGTATATTTATGTATATACATATTATTTTTATTAAAGAATGATACACTAGAACTAGGTTCTAAGAAATAATAGGTTATTTGCTGGGGAATTAAGTGAGCTTTGCAAATTGAAATAATTAAGTATAAAACCGTTCTAATATAAATTTAGTAAGTTAGTTATCGAAAACAACTGTTGACAGTGAACAATCATCAACTATGTGATTGATTAAGTTAAAACACAATGTCATAACTGTAAAATCATAGTTAGAAATGTGACTGAATTATGATAAAAGGCTTGCATGTCAGCAGAGCTACATAACTACTACAAATAAGGTCTCATGACACAGGAACAAAAAGAGACTTAAGAAACCATGCACACTTAGAGGCACACGCACGCGCATACACAAATAAATATGTATATACAATACAATTTAAAAATACAGTGGTGTATATTAAAGCGTTAGTCTTTTTGTTTCTGTTCTAATACTAACAAAACTCATTTATACTTCCACATCTCATAATAAATGTGTTACATCCAGATATTTTTATAGAAAGAGTGACAAAATTGTCATACAGAGTATAAAAAAAGGGGGTTTATACTTTTCGAATTAAACATATTCGAATTAATATATTAATTAACTTTGATGAACAACAATGTAAGAGGCAACGCTAGATGTCGGGGAGATAGAACTACCTATAAAATGAAAGATATCTGAAGAGTTGAATATTGACTCCAATCATAGATTAGATAGAAGTAATGCAATGAAATATGAAAAAGAATGAAAATTAATCTATGTAATGAATTAAGAAACAATTCATTAAACAATTCTTAACTAATCAAGCAAAAATGAATAAACAAAAATTGGAACGAATTTTCGTACAACTGATTTGTTTGAATACTTAAAAAGAAGCAGCCCAGAATTTGAAAATAACTAACATTATATTCATTGTGCATGAATGGAGTTTTTAACACGTGGAAGAAAATAAAAATTGTAAAATCTTTTACTTGGGTGGTCTGAATGGTTTGGGTTTGTAACGGGCACAGGTCAAGGGTTCAAGTCTTTTACTCTTGAACTTTATTATATTCTCCATTTGCATTTTAGGTTTAGAACTTATTAGAAATAAATATTCTTTTTACAACCTCTCCCTCCACAATGGATGTCTTTAATCGAGGTGACGATCTGCAAGTGATCTGAATGACAAAACATTTCCAGATCCTATGAACTTAACAGGCTTTCTTGGCAGACAAAAATTATTTTTTTGTTGCTCAAGAACAACATAGTTTTGTTTTACTGAACAGAATAACAAAAAAATAGACAATATGCTAACGAGAGGTCTTTTTTTTTAGTCTGAGATTATTATGTTTAGCTCACGGCAGTTGAATTTTGGAGAGCCCTATTACTGCAGCGACCTTTAACAGCTAGATATGACTGAACAATTGTTAAATGCCTATTTTAAGAGTTCAGGTACTATGCGTGCTTCTGAACTGCCCGAAGTTCAATACCCACCATTTATTCACGCAGAAGATGATAAATCCTTGCACGTCGTCCCTCGTTGAGACGGTTAGTTAAGCCAAACGAGGTCCCGAGTCTGTACGATGTCAAAGATCCCTTTTCGAAAAAAAAATTAACCACAAATAAAATAGCTCAAATATAAGAACAATTAATAATGAATCAAGAGGACATATGATCTTTAGTAAGAAATAGTATAAGGCTCGATAGTCATCTATTTTAAAAAGGATGCTCCTAAGTGAGACGGAAAAACTTGTGTATAAAGAGTACCAATTAAATGTATGAAACGAGTTAAACTATCTAGCAGTAGGAGTACAGAATAGAACTAAAGTTACAGCGGTGGTTGAAAAGTTTTCACTTAGGGTTTCTAGAATGAGGACACTACTCTCGTGTCTCTCAGTCTTGTAGGGAAGCAACTAATCCAAACTAATAAACCAAGTCTGTTAGCACGGCCAACTTTAAATCGAGCATCATTAATATTTGCTAAGTTCAGCAAATATGTAAAATGGTTACAATACTTTCAAAAAAAAACATCATTTCAACTCCAATTAATAATTATTATACTTTATTATTAAATCAGTTTGCTAATAGAAAATTATAACTCTCTATATGACATAATGAACCATTACAATTTTAACTAAATACTTGTATTATTCAATAACTTCCAAATAATTGTAACTAAAATTGAAGTACAGATTATGTTAGATTGTTTATTTACAGTCTGAATTTATTAATAAAAGAAATATTAATAAATAAATGTCGTAATGAAAACAAATTGTAACATCAGTTTGATAGCAACATTTATATCAAGAAATATGTTTCCATTGTACATATTTGACTATATAGCTTATGATTTATTATTTAAAAAAACAGTGAGAGAGCTTATCTTTCACATTTACGAGTAGAATGTAAGACTTTCAAGGTCTATTAGACTTTATTAATAAAACATCAAACAATAGAGAAAAGAAAGTTTGCTGACCCTAGAGCAGTGGTTCGTAACCTTTTTTTCTCCAATTCCCCACTATTTAACGAGCAACTCTCTATTCTCCCCAAAGTATCTATCTTTGACAAATTCTATTTTAAACCATGCAGCGTTTAGTACAAATATAAAATACAAATGAAAAGATTCGTTGTTTTTTTCTAAATTTATCAAGCACATAAATATTATTTAATAATAAGGTACCTAAAAAGAAATAGAATTAAATGAAGCGACAATCATATAAGAGAGAACAAAAAAACTAAGAATGCAAATGGCATTGTATCAATAAAATGGTTAAAACTTTTCTGTAAGTCTACAAATGTGCACTGATTATTAGTATTACCCAACACGATTTACAATACCTTGTATATTGGTTGTTTTTTTTATTAAAACAGTCTATAAATGGTTGTAATTTGTAAAGTAAGTTGATATTTTGATTTAATATACTAAGTTTTGAAGCAGTGGTTCTGTCCGACCGGTCATTCCCTACTTGGTACCAGTAACTTCACCATTCCCCACTGCTCTAGAGGTATGCAGTGTGCAGGCAGCTTAGCAGGCACACAGCAGCATCAAGTACAGACATTCACTAGCCACTTCTGCGTCTATTCGTTTACCTGTTGCGCACAGTGCACCTACTGTAATATGACTTCCTGTAACACTGAAGTTACTCTTTTAGGTGGTTAGGACATTCATTCCCTTGAGTTTCGAACTTGTCAAGCTTTTTTAAGCAAAAAACAATAAGTTTTATACGAAAAGGATTTCATCATAAATATGCGAATTAAAAATAAACTATAAAGCATAATATGGTATTATAAATAGATCTAAGGTCATTCGACCAATAATAGTCCACTAGTAACGGTCTCTTTCCATTTGAAACTCCTACAAGGACTGTTACATTTTTCATAGATGTCCGACTTGTTTAGCTTTTTAGCAAGTAATAAATCAAAACTCGTATATGCAATTTGCTTAAAAAAAGATTGATGACATTTCATTTGTAAAATTTTGTAAAATGAAAAAAAAAAATTTCTTAAAAATAAGTCTGGAGCACCAAAAAGTACGACATCCATATCACGTAACAACTTTATGAATTAATCATCCTAAGAATGCATAAAGATTCACTACTCAGAATTCTTTGTGGAAGACTAAAGATCATGAGCCAATGAAGAACGTTAATCCAAAAACGTCAAGAAGAGACGAAATAGCCTACAATAAAAATAATTGACAATACTTGAAAACACCAAGTTGCCAAGAACTCGTAATCTAACATCAGAACTAAAAGAACAATTACAGATAAAGGTAAACAAAACCAAGTTTAACTTAATCATAATAAAATTTAACTCAAAAGTACATTTAATAATTCTTTTGAAAAATAATGAAATTTCCTGTATTTTAATATAAAGAAATATTATTTGTCGAGTTGCAAAAGTAGAAGAAAGTTTGAAAGTCTCCTCTAGATTAACATAACGCCTTAAGCTCTGAATGACTTAAATATTCTTAGTAAGAAATACCAATCTAACTGAGAAATTTAAATAATTTAATTTGAAAACTTCAAAATCTCATAGTCATTTCTTGAACACTGCTAGTCTCTTTCACATACATACATACCACATGTTTACGAAGCCTTCTTTGTAAAATAAGCCAATAAATGTCTAAATGCAATCAAATCTTCTGACTTGACAAATAGATTTAAAAAACAAATTATTGAAACTTCATGTAGAATAGAGTTTATCATTATTGTTAAAGACTGTCAAGATGTCTAACAAAAAGGGACTCTTTTTTTTGTATTAAATATGTAATAGCACATACACATTTTTCACAACAGCACTCCTGTTATGGAAGGCATTGAGAGAACATTATATTAAACATTATTTTAAACTACTAAAATATTACATTAGTTATCATATCCAGATTCTATATTTTTTGCAAGAGGTTAATCCTGATGAGAACATTCATCAATAATGGGTTATGATTATATCTAAAATATAACATACTTCTTAAAAAGACTAGGGGAGAAAAAAACTCGACAGAACCAGATTTTTTCTACTTGTGATGACGATGCGTCGAAATAACGAAGGAAAATTTTTCATATATAAAAAAGCATATAATATAAATATCTTGATATATATACATATGAATCTAGGTTTGCCATATGAGCGTCACCTCCTGATGATGACGATGTCGAAATATCGTAGTGAGTTTTGTGTTTTCTTCTGTGTGTTTCTTTCTCTCACCTTTTTTTCTCCATTGAATTGTTTTCGATAATCCTTTATTTTAATATATAAATCAAATATTTAATTGGATTTGAATTTTTCATAAAGAGATATTTCACAAACCAGAAAGATATAGTTCATTTTTTTTTATTAACCACCTACATCTTAAAAATGAACATAATGAGAATAGTTTAATAAATGAATAATCCCTACACAGTATGAAAAGTTACTTAAGGCAATAGTATTTTCCTAATTTTCTATCTTCAAATAATTTGCAATCTATTTCTTTCTTTATTGAATGGCATAAAATAGTATTCTTTTATAATTTTCAACATTTATAAAATAATAAGCTTTTAAAAACCGTTCGATAGGAGTAAATTCAAAAGTTATTGAATTTTAATGGAAATTAGAGTTAGTTTTGTTATAAAGAGTCTAAAGAGCATTTAAGTGTATTGGTTTATGCAAATTTAATTTCAATCAAATAAATATTAAAATATTTCCACTGTGAAACTTAATTGGTTTTTTCTGAATATTAATTCACCAACTTAATTAAAAAAAAAAAAAAAAAAAAAACTGATATTATGCTTCGGCCAAACATCATAGCTTTGGCCAATTACTGTCAAACTCGATCATATACCATGTATATATATATATATATATATATATATATGAAACAGTCCAGCGGACTTTTAAATAAAAACCAATTAAAAAGAAGATAGCACTCAGATAAACACAGGAATAACTCACTTCTATATTTCGACCATCGTCGTCATCAGGAGAGTTGCCGTTCTGCCTTCCTGCAGGGTTCTTCGCCTCCTGATGACGACGATGGTCGAAATATAGAAGTGAGTTATTCCTGTGTTTATCTGTGTGCTATCTTCTTTTTAATTGGTTTATATATATATATATATATATATACAATAAAATAAAAAACGAAGGAAACACACAGAAAGACACAGACATAACTCACATCGATATTTCGACAATCGTCGTCATCAGGAGGTGCGAAGAGCGAAGAGCGAAGAGTCCCGCAGGAAGACAGGGCGGTACTCAGTACTCTAGTACCGCCCTGTCTTCCTGCGGGACTCTTCGCTCTTCGCACCTCCTGATGACGACGATTGTCGAAATATCGATGTGAGTTATGTCTGTGTCTTTCTGTGTGTTTCCTTCGTTTTTTATTTTATTGTAAAAAAGTCCGCTGGACCGTTTCTTTTAATTGTATATATATATATATATATATATATATATATATATATATATATCAATGATCAAATCGCAATAAGAAAATGGGAAAACAAGACTAAGATCTTTCAACCGTAACAAGCGGTCTTCGTCAGAGTCAAAAACCCAACGTGTTTATGTGAAATCTTTATATATATATACTATATACTTCTTCGATGAAAATACGATCCGAAATGGGCAAACGCAGTTTAATGTGCATAAAGACAGATAGAAAAGTTAAAAAGGTTGGAGACCCAACCGTCTCAGTACGAGTGCGCTTGGTTTCCCTCTATCTCTCTTGAAGACGGTTCAACCAAAAATTAGAGATTGTAAGTGTGTGCTTTTAATTTCTCTATGTTTCTTTAAGTACTTTGAACTATATATATTTGAAAAAATGGAAAATACAATTCAACTAAACTTTGCAAAACTAAAATTAAAATGTTTATTTTTCTGGCATGCTACAAATCTGACAGGAAAACCAGATGAAAACGAAAACTCTGACCTTTTTTCTTCATTTAACCGGGCTATAAATATTTCTTTTTAATTTAGATTTAAAGCAAGAGTTTCTTTTTTCTGATGAACTTCCGTTTAGTGAAAAACTCATTTCACAGATTTTAATAAGTGTAAACTGGCTGCAGCTCTAAAGAGAAAGAATATATATGGGGAAGGAGGAGCGAGAGAGACGGAGAAAAGCAAAGTTGGTTGGAAAAGGGAAAGGTTGAAATCAAATTAGAATCATTGAAGTTTCTTCATTAGACAAAACCTGATTTTCCTCACCTGCACATTAATAACGCTTAACTCAGTCGAAAATACCTTTACTTTGCTTTCAAAACACATGTAACGACCATTAAGACCACTAAATTATAATTACTCCAAAAGCAAGTTGGCTTAAACAGTGTAAACTAACTCCTCTGCTATTTCAATATTTGCAAAAGTGCGCAGAGATGTTTCACTCTTTCAAGTCTAATATATTAACTGAAAATTAAACGAAAGAAAAACAAAATGAAATAAGCATCTCCGAGATGGCTTAAATAACACGTTCTTCAGAAAAAATATCCACATACATAGCATTCTCTGTGCGTCTTTCTATTATCTAGGATTTTATTCATTCTATTACTTAGGATTCTGTATTATGAATCTAAGTTTATGTCAGACAAAAATCGAAAACATTTCTTTTATAACTGAAGCAAGAACTAATCCATGTAAAAAGGAGCACATATTTAATTATAATAAATAATATTAATAAATAATAAATAAAAATTTAGTTTAATGATTTTTATTTATTTATTTAATAATATATATTAATAATATTTTTTTTAAATTGTTCAGTATAAACAATATAACTTAAACATAAATAAGATATTATTAGCCGTCATACCTCGTGTATATGACTGGTGGAGTCGTCCGACGAGTTTCGCAATGGCTGCATCATCAATGGGACCCAATGGGACCCTCGTCATAGACGAGGTATGACGGTTAATAATAATATCTTATTTACTAACCTCTGTGCCACCAATAATATGCATGAGTTAAACATGAATGTTTAGATTTGTTCTTAGGCTCATAAACAAAAGGAAATATAAATAGAAATTGTTAATGAAATTTGTTTGGAAACATCTGATAATGACTGATAACGTGAATGTAGTGTTAATTAAGACATGATAAGCTCTTGTTCTGATTTAATAGTGGGCGTGAAAGGGTGAAGGCATCAGAAGGTATGCATACCCAACTAACTGTCTCCTTGAACAGTCAGTAGCGGTACCATACTGGTAATGGGATGCGAAAACATACATGTCTTTGGAGTGGCTACAACAGGTGGAGATACAGGAAATGGATGGGGCGTCGGCATCGCAATGTATCCTGATGAGTGAGATGAGACAGGCAGCAACCCGCCCAGTCATTTGCATAATCCAAGCCGAATTCCCAATGTGACACGAATGTGACATTTCCAGAGAAAGGAACTCTCAATTTGAAGCAGCCCGAGTAAAACACTGCTTGGCTTTGTTAACCAGCTGCTAATGGAGTACCCAGTGTTATGACGAGAACGCATTGTGTAACGAGACGTGCTTCCTTATGTAACGAAGTAAAAGTGTAATATTGCATTTCATTTTAATAATCCACCTCACGCCATTACAATGACATAGGCCAGCATGTTCCATTAAAATAACACTATATCTATATATCCAATCACCCTATTTATCTGCCGGAGGAAAACAGTTAAAAAGTGTAACATAATTTGAATACATACGAAAAAAACAGCATGGTATTGTGGAGGGCAACTACAAGCAACAAAACCTTCAAATAATATATATCAGAAAGCAAGAGTGTGCTTACTGATTCATAAATGACAATAAAAAAGTGTAACAATATATTATATAGACTATAAATATTTCTTTGAAAACAGGTTGACTAAAAAGAGCCCAGAACATTAGTACTGGTTTAGTTTATTTTTAAGAGCCAGATTTGTCATCGTGACTTGTATTCATCTATACCAAGAGGTTTGGTTTTCCTTTCATTAACTTCTTCTCTTGATGACGACGGATTACCAAATATAGACTAACGAACATTACCTTGGTGTTCGAACGACTTGGGATTTGAACAAATCGGAGTTCGAACACGAGATGTTAAGAAAATTATGTTCCCACAATTGCAACAGAAGTTTAGAATTCGAACAATTATTCAAGTTACTTTAGATTTAATAATAATGCACTTTTGGTTGTTTATATACGTTTGTATATAGAGAAACCTACAATATTTAAAAAAAAATAACGCCTGTATATGACTGACCAAATGGATTATTTCATTTCTATTATTTATATTTTATGTGAAAATATGTATGTCTTTTTGGCAAAATTACATTTTTTTTTGAACCTAATCGATGTCAGACATAATTCTGGAACGAATTATGGTCAAAAAACAAGGTACAACTGCAATGAAGTGAAGACTTTTTCGGTGTCCGCTTGAGTAATTTTCTTCTATTTGATTATCTATATATATATATATATATATATATATATATATATATATATATGTCCGATTTTACATTATTTAGTTTGGTAGAAAATACTTTAATTTTCTAAAACACTTCTCCAATCATTTTTCAAAAATTAACAGACCATACTTCTAATTATTCACTATATATTTCGGTGCTCACAAGTCACCATCTTCAGGAATTAAACATTAAATTAGCATAATTAACTATTAAACAACTATGTAACATAAAACTAATTAAGCTATCATTAATTAGTTTCATTAAGATTATTTAGATTTATTTAGGTTACTTCATTGTTTAGTAGTTAATTATGCTAATTTAATGTTTAATTCCTGAAGATTGTGATTATGAGTAACGAGATATATAGTGAAAATAAGAAACATGGTCAGTTAATTGTTGAGCCATGCAAACTAAATTTGAAAAAGTGTTTTAGAAAATTTTACCAAACTAAATAATGTTAAATCGGACATTTACTTTTTAAAGGTATGCATTCAAGAAGGACTGTCCCCAACGTTTACGAATATATATATATATATAACAATTTAAAGAAACGGTCCAGCGGACTTTTTTAAATAAAATAAATTCAAAACGAAGGAATCACACAGAAAGACACACACATAACTCACATCGATATTTCGATCATCGTCGTCATCAAAAAAATACAGCAGACCCTCGAAATTGCGGACTAATTGGGGGATGACCGGTCCAGTCATAGTGAAAGTCCTGTCATGGAAAATATTGCCTGACCGGTCCCTAATACAACCAAAGTTGAATGGAGGGCATTATTTCTGTGCTGATAGTGAAAGAACTATTACATTTATGATATTCTGACCTGTCACACATAATACAGAACATTGATGCAAAGATATAAAAGGAACACAATGCAATATAATGTCACGTAAATGTACTGTACAGTACTGCATTATACTGTATAGTACATAGTCTGTATAGATGTTGCCATCTACCGGACTTACACGAAACTACCCCGGACAAGTCCGTGCTTCGGACAATCGTACCGGACCACGGATTTTGTCCGGTCATTCCAAAATCCGGTCAATCCGAGTCCGCAATTTCGAGGATCTGCTGTATTGTCAAAGAATCTACATTTAATAATATTAAAAATCTTTATAAATAATTAATTATGGTGCACATACGCACCTAACTTTAATTATCACATGCATACACATACACACAAACACACACAAACACATATATATATATATATATATATATATATAATATATATATATACATGCAAAAGCAGCGCCTTCTTTATATACAACTTAGGAAATAGAATTACGTTTACTTGTTTGCGTAAATGATTTAGAGTCTCAAACTAAATTAATTAGAATGACAAGAAGCTCACTCTGTTATAACTACCCGCGTTTCATGTGACAGACCAATCACAGTATTGGAAAATACGACGAAATGAAATTATTGGTATATATAGGTTACCTTCAATACCAAAGATAAACTAAAATAACGACCAAATAGATTGAAATATATATTTTACACTAGTTTCAAAAGCACTGATAACACACACTGAGATATAGTTAAATAACTGGAGCTCTAATTTAAAAATAAATTTACGACGATCGGGAAGCACTCGACATTGTGGTTGGGGGGGGGGGGGGGGGGGGGGGGGGGGGGGGGGGGGAATATCTTGAGCATCTGCTTTGAAAGCATTTTTTTTCCACAGGAAGTAAGGACAAAAAACGTCTAAACAGAGAGTATAGGTTTGCAGCCGTGAGTGGGGTTACATTAGAGGAGTAATATATTCAGAAAGCAGACCTCGTTCAATTAGGAGAAGGAGATGGTGGAGATAGGGCAGGTGGTCCACTCTAGCGAGCGGAAAAGGTACTAAAGATAGAAGAGGACACTCAAGACGCTCGTAAGCCTTATGATAACACCAACTCGAGTCTTCCTATAAATATGTAACCGTTCAATTAATGTTCTTGTACTTGTATAACACGCAGAACTTCTTTAATACATAATACACGGCTCACTATAAAAGGTATTCACGATAGTTACGCAGTCTATTTTCACTTCCAGATTTCTTTTATCAAGACTCTTGATATCCAGGGTGCTCCTCGATATATTTGATATATTTTTTTCAATAACTGTTTTACTTTTCATTTAGGTTTACTTATTCAAAACGAATATACATCATTGAAATGAAATGATTATATAACATTTAAAAAAATCGATTCAACAGAATATAGTTGAAAAATAAAGGAAAATGATACAGATCCAATTAGATAAGAGAGAATGTCCAGAGACATACATTTATCTATAGTTGTGTTCATTTTAAAATGTATACGAGTATGTATGCAATTTGTAATTTAATTACAAATTTCTTTTGTAATTACGTTTGCAAATAATTTGTTTAATTGTTTTCGTGGAACGTTGGTTTTTTCGTATATATTTGACAATATATATATACAGTTCAATGTACATAAAGAAACATAGATAAATTAAAAAACACACTTACAGTCTCTAATTTTAGGTTGAACAAATCCACAACTTCAATACATTTACAACTCACACTTAGAGTTTGTACGTGTATTTCATTCTTTTGTGTGTTACTCTCCTTCGATTTTGAACTCATATATACATATATTGAATTCTCCTCTTTTGATTCTAATGTTTCCGGCTCTAACAAGAGTGCTTACTCAATGAAGCTCATCCATGAAGTTACTTCCACCGGCATGACAGATATTGGAGGGCTCACAGTCCCTCGTAAAACTAAACTGGTGTCCTGCGGTGTCAGCTTCCCCACTTGGAGGTCCCCCGGTGCTCTTATTTTCTCTTATTACCAGTACTCTTATGTACAAAGGGACTGTGAGCCCTTTTCACTTCCTGGCATGAAGGTAAGCCACTCCATTGTTTAAGTTTCCAGCCTCTACGAAACTACAACTACAAAACTTCGGATCTAACTGGAGCCGCACCGGCGGAACATCCAAGTGGGGAAGCTGACACCGCAGGACAACAGTTTGGTTTTACGAGGGACTGTGAGCCTTCCAATATCTGTCATGCCGGTGGAAGTAACTTCATGGAAGAGCTTCACTGAGTAAGGGCTCTTCTTAGAGCCGGAAACATTTCTTGAACCGACCGAGTCATGATAAACTTTTATTTTGTTATATATAATATATATATATATATGACTTAAAAGAAAAAAGATTGAAATAAAACGACAATCTACCCAAGACTTCATGTCCGCAAACCCAATTTATGAGCAGTGATATCGACTAACAATATGATCATCATGCAGTACCAAATTTGTTTTGTTTTTTACATGAAGTTTTTTCCAATTTTTTTTTAAACATATTGCAAAATTAATCTTCTTAATTGTTAATATCAACTTGCCCTAGTTCTCAAGCTTTTAAAGACTGAACAATAAAGTCTCGGAGGTCTCTCTAGTCTTTTGTATGTTATGCACTCACTGTCGAGCAAACAGGGAAGAGGTTTGAGGGTTAAAAAATAATGAAATTTATAACTGAGTAAGAGTATAACTATTTAATTTACAATTTATGGTAATTCATTAATCTATATGGTAGACGAAAATGTCTTCTTTACTAGTCATTTAGAGGTAATATTTTTTTATAAAAAAAAAATTTTTTTTTAAAGAATGAAATGTTTAAGATGGGAGGTGAAAGATACCAGAAAAAAAGCAATAAGTAGTAGGAGGGTGAGGGACTTGTTCTGGAGGAGGTTTGTTTGCCGGTATTGATTGAGAAGGTCTCGACATTAGTGTGATTCAGTCACGTACTTTGTGACTCGCACTTCTTGCTGGGGTTCTTCCACGGCAAAGCAGCCCTAATAGCCTTACACCAGTTGGAAACAAGAACAACGAAAAAGCGCTTTAATCATCCCTCAACTTACTTTCCTCTAAAACATTCAAAACAAATTCAAAAATAAAATAGAATTTCTTAAAATTACATCAAATATTTTAAAAATAAACAATTTATGATCGATCTTGTATATTTCCATTAAAAAAAACATACATTATTAAAAAAAAATTCCTAAAAGAATCACATAATTAATTTTTATAATTTCAATAATTTGTGTCAAATAACGAAAACTATGACTGGAAATTATAGGATTATTTTCCACATAATTCAATATAGAATTATGCGGAGATGCCGTATTTTATGGAAAGAAAACATTCAATTAAAACAACATAAAATTTATAATACACGCATAGATAATATAATATAATAATATAATCATCATCAGAAGTAGTAAAAGAAATGGTAAACATTTTTATGCGCTTTCGAGTCTTACCCAGTTTTCAAAAGAATGAAAAAGAAGAGTTCTTTTTAAAATGTGTTTACACCCAAAAGAATTTAAGCATTTTTTCCATTTTTTATTACTTTTTGTGGTGATTTCCTTGATAATAATGTTTATGCGTTTATTGTGTCGCATATGCTTGCTTATTTACATATTTGTAAACTTTGGTAGCAGTCCTTCCTTTTATTAAGAAGTTTTTAGTATTATTAAAAATGTAATCACAATTGGTAGAACTGACTTTTTGATAACTTCATAGATGTTACCAGGTAGCAACATCGACCTCCTATCCCCCCCCCCCCCCCCACAAGCTTTGAACGAACAACCTTAATCCTCCTAATTGACTCTCCTTTGCCTACATAAAAGGAAAATAGTTCAGAATTATTCTCATTCCCAAAAAGGCTCTAGGAAAGAGTTGAAACATGTTAACAGAGGAAGGATTTTTATCTAGTTTTGATGCGATAACAAAATCGTTATTCACAAAGACAGAGAAACTTAGCAAACTTGTTGTGTATATAACAAAATTTCACAATAAACACATGAAATAAAAATCGACGTCAAATCGTAGTAAAAAATGAGAAAATTCTTTCAGTCCACATTTTTAAATTAGTTCGTTGATAAATATATCACAAAATATTTATTTACATATATATTAAATGATTTAACTGAAATAATTTTCAGATGTATCTTAAAGTCGAAAATATTTTAACTAATATAGAATCACAAAAAGAAAACACACAGAAGAAACCATAAAATCTGACTGCTACATTTAGACTTTCGTCGTCGCCAGGTAGTAGATATGAGCCACTATCTTTAAAACTATTGGACAATTATTATTTCATATCCCAGAAAACATCAAAACACTAATTAGAAAATTAGAAAAGTTAATAGGAAAAGAGAGTAAAACAAAGGTTCAAAAAGTGTTTAACGAAATTTGTATATACATATATACGAGTATAGCAATGCACCATTGGTGGGTTGACACCCAACTGTTCTGTCGGTCGCTGTGCCTTCCATGTTTCTTTATTTTTTGATGGCGATTAAACCAAAAACTCGAATTAAGATTGTTTTCTATTGTTAGACAATATGAGAATGCTTCAGTTCTACATTAATTCATTTTTTTCCCTAAGAGGAACATAGTTTATATGATGTGAGATATGTTTCATTCTTATAAAATGTTATAAATATTTGAGTACAATAATGACGTGACTACTATTGAGATCACTTGAAATGAAATGTATTCCTCGCCAAAAAGCTATTTTTGACAACTAATAAAGTGAATGTCTAAGGGTGAATGTGCTGCCAGTTTTATTGATCAGTTCTGGAAAGCCCGGTATGCGAATACCATTCAAACAAGACGCCTATGCCGGGACATTTCTAGATGAGATGTGCTCTGCCGCTTGGTATGAGGCTGGTGTTCCGCAGATCCATCAGTGTTCCGCAACGTGACTCCCCTGTTGGTTTTCCTCCGCTATATCGACTTCTTGCTCTACTTGACGCATTATTTAACACTTTCCTTCCAACAACCATTCATTTACATAATCCTTCTCCCTTGCATTGTTCCTCTTGACCGATATCGTTACGACAAATCACTTCTACAAACCTCTGCCCGACTTACATCAAATCACTCTCAAACAGAATATCTCCTTCTAACTTTTTATTTGGACACAAATATAGTAACCATCTAAAGGATGGAAACCTTTTATTGCGTAATTTTATTCACTATATTTTGAAAAATGAAGTAATGCCAACAGATCCTTTTCAAGAAACATAGTAGACGAGTAGTATTGAAAAATCCTAATACATTTATTACTATTATTATTATTTAAAGGGTTGTGCAGAAGACTGTGACCTACTAGACACTACTGCATCCTCTTATCTATTCTTAATACATTATGATGTGAGCTGAAGTTATTTTATGAAAGTCACTGCTATCCCTAGCTCCAGGCGTTTAGTTCTTAAAATGTTCTCTTCTGGTTTACAAAAACATGCCACTACGTAAAAATAATAGTAACTTCGTAGTCTGTTAGTAGATTTACAGTTGTTTCTTCTCCAGAGTTCATAAGAAAAGTCAAAAACAAGAAAGTTAACTCAGAGACATTTCACACTATGATGCTATTACAGAGCGATTACAAATTAAGTGCAAAGAAAGTTACAGAAAAGCATAAGGGATGGAGTGAAGACAGATAATAAACAAGATACAAAGAATCAAAAGAACAAGTAAAAAAAATACACACATAAGGAAGATGTAGAAACAAAAAAGATTAACGCACACAATTACAAAAGTAAGAACCTTAGATTACAGAATAAGAATCACCCAGCGCGATTAGAGTTCATATCATTCAACTGAACATCACCAAGGGGTCCAGTTTGTTTAACTATACCAACCATTAAAAATTTACCTAACTTAAAGAGACCTAGGCCTATTGTTGATGAGGGTTCAACATTATTTGGGATCAAAACATTTTCAATTATGTTCCTTTCAAGATCTGAAGATAGAAAAATCAGTTCCTCGGCGTCCTTCCATTTTACTAAATGCCATTTTTTGATATGCTGTAACTAAGTCATGCTCTTAATGGTTGGAGCACTGCCTACAAATACGAAAATCATTTAAAAAAGAAACTAACCACCGCAAACAAAAATTTTTGAAGTCATACTAGCAGAAACCACTTTAAATATTCGAACATTTGAAACATGTGAACTGTATGAAACATGTGAACTGTATGAAACATGTGAACTATAGGAAACATGCTTTATTTATTACGTAGACGAAGTAACGAGAATGTTATTTAAGAAAATTGAAAAGTTAATTAAGAAACAGTTATCAGCTAAGTTTGGTGTTATTTTCAATAATGTTGTGTAGATAATGCGTTTGAAATGTTCACGAGATAGAAAGTTTTTCCATCAGTAACAGAAATAGCTAACTCTCATATAAAAATCTAACAAAGAACGTGGCTTCTTGAAAGATCAGTATTTCACGTCAGAATTACAAAATTTCATTTGCTTATTACTATCTTTATTTTTAAATATTTTTAAAAGAATAATAAATGGTTTACAAAAGCAAAAATATAAATAATTGATTCACGCTATTGTCCAATTTGTCATTATCATCATCAAGAGAAGAAATAAGAGGACAATTGGAAGTTAGCGGTAGGATAGATAAAAATCTCTCAAACCAATTTGTGTCGCCACTCTCTTCTCCTAGTTCTTTTATTTTGATTACGGCAGCGCATGTAGAAGTACTGAGAGAACTGTGAGGGTCGAGTTTCCTTTGTGTTAAAGACTTATTTTTATTTGGTTCTTCTTTATGTCGTTATATACACACTTTTATGCATAATCAAATTTGTTTAAACATTATATGTTGAGTAATTAGATCGGTATTTATCTGCGACTCGATAAATTTAAGGAGATATTTATAATCTTCTGTTTTCGAGAGGAAAATGTTTTCTTAAGATATAATGCTAATAAAAAAGGAGTAACTTTAAAAGAGAACAAAGTTAAGAGAGAGTGAAGCCTAACTGCAAAGTACGACCCCCTCCTTATGAGTCACACAACACCCACATAACATTCACGCCTTCGCATAACGGCCTCCACGCTAACAGAGGCCATGAATAGCAAATAGAGGTAAGCCGGTCTTGTGAAACTTAACCAACTTTGTAAAAAGAAGCCCTGGTAAAGAAAGTATGCTAAATAAATATAAAAAAGTATCAAGTTTAAAATAGGTTTTTGCGGGTAGATACTCCATATATTCTGTATGTGAAAGATACAGGTTGTTCGTTATATGAAACACTATATGAAACTCTGTTGAAAATAGTTGATGTAATATGTACCAAAAACAGAACACCGTATATCGACGAGTCCATTAGACCATTTGAAAACGAGTCCATTTGAAAACATTAGAAAATATTTCAGTTAACTTTTAAAAATTTAAAAATTTGAGTTAAATCTTATATGCAGACTTATATAAATATGTGATATATGAGAGTTTTCACCAATACTGCGATAAAAAATCAACTGCTTATGTTAAACAGGCAAAAGCATGAGAAAAGCGTGTAGCAATGTAGTAGGTATATATATATAAAACCAATGCAACCTGTGGATAGCTGCACAGCGCCACGGAGGGGCTCGATGATATAAAGTATTGCTTTATATCATTGTGATCATTATTATTTCTTAGTATTACGTTAATTTAGATTTAACATTATACTATATTTTCGTTATCGTCATTGTTAATTATTATATTGTTAAACTGCATTATCATAATTTAATAAGAATTATTGTGTACCATTAAAGATGTTAATGCATGTAATGCCTTCTGGTGGAGCATGTTGTTCTATAACAATAAAAAAAATGTAGTTGGTGTTTACTTATAATCAGATGACAAAGACAACACTGTTTTAGTTCGTACTAGAATCAGATTACCTAGACAGCACCCTTCAGTATGCACTAGTATAAGATTACCTAGACAGCACCCTTCAGTATGCACTAGTATAAGATTACCTAGACAGCACCTCTTCAGTATGCACTAGTATAAGATTACCTAGACAGCACCTCTTCAGTATGCACTAGTATAAGATTACCAAGACAAGCACCACTTTAGTCTCTACTAGGATCAGATTACATAGGCAGCAGTCATTAACCTATTGCATATTCTAATAACCTGAGCAGCACTGTTTTCATCTGTACATTATTTATGATGAACAATGCACCACATTTTCATTAGAATGAATTCATTCATCATTCAACTCAGTAACAACCATATTTAAAAGAAAAAAGAAAGCGATAAAAAAGGACCAAAGGAGTTAAAAAGTACTGGGTTTAGGGTCTGCAATGGAATAGCGACCTTGGCAGTTGCACAACGCCGTTAGCGTTAGGTCGAAGAGGGCGTGTCGAGCCGTCTAGTGGAACAGCGCGGAGCAAGGTCAGACCAACAATGATTGCCCCGGGCACCACCACACCCGAGCCTTTGACCTGCCGTCGTCCGCCGAAGCCTCGCCATACGCCCACTGTGCTACGCTTCAGCGACCCCAGCGCTGATCCTCAGATATGACTTGGAAAGGCGAAAACAATCTTTGCTCTGAGAAGCATGCAACATCCATCAAATTTCAAGCATGTTGCAAAATGAATGCCCTATTAAAACGCTTTAGTCCTGATTAAACTCATTGTATCTGCGAAACACATAAACTACTCAACTTACAGTAAATTTCACGGAAACATGTCAATTAAAAGAGTTCAAAGAATATATATATATACTCAAAATAAACTGTGACACATACGTAGACAGAAACATAACAAAGACTCACTTTTCAATATTTGGACCGTAATGGAGGTCAAAATATTGAAAAGTGAGTCTTATTATGTTTCTGTCTATATGTCACAGTTTATTTTGAGTGTAATCTGTCCTATCGGACTGTTTCCATTTATCATGGTTTATATATATATATATAAAACTAAGGTTTATAGGGACTAGGTCAGTTCTTCAGGTACGAATTAAACTCTCATTGCCAACGTTTCGGTCTTTATTTAAAACCTTTTTCACAGGCAGTATGACACAGTGTCACGTGTTTATTCAGACTATAGTTGTTGTTAAAATCCACATACTATTTTTCTTTGTAAAATAATTTGTAATGTAATACTTAGTTTTTCTGTTTCAAAATGTATACTTCTACCTGTGAAAAAGGTATTAAATAAAGACCGAAACGTTGGCAATGAGAGTTTAATTTGTACCTGAAGAACTAACCGAGTCCCGATAAACCTTAGTTTGTTTCTATTCCACGGTCGATACTTTTATATATACATATTTTATATATATATATATTCACTTGAAAAACGAAAAGGCGATCCAAACTGGACACAATAACAGTTCAAATAGATAGCACACAAAGTAAAGAAACACTCTTACAAACTCAAATTTTCGGGTAACCCAAAGGGTTACACGCCGTTGCGTCTACAACGTGCTTGGTCTCTCTTTCTCTTTTCTCCTGAAGACGGATTTTTTTTACTTTGTGTGCTACCTATCTTCAATTTTGAACTGATATATATATATATATATATATAATATACTTTCAGGAACGCAAGAAAATAATTATTAGGCACGACCTGCCTGATATAGTCCCATAAGTAATAAAGGATTTAAGGAAATGTAGGTATTACAATTCCAAATCCCATTAGTAATGGGAAAACTATTTGAAAGATTTCTATTACGTTTTAATCTTTAGAAATGACGAATACAAACGGCACTGACTCGGACTCATTTTACAAAATAACTACAATTTAGAATCTAGTCAACGAAGTAGTGTTGATAAACATTGAACACTGAATAATCCAGAGCACTGAGATGGCCAAAGTTTGACACAGTTGAATGGGGTTGCATTTTAGAGTGCACCACTTGGGGGTGTTATTACCGCTGATATTGATCACAACTAAGCAGACCTTGGTAACTACCAGTATTGTACTCCAGAGGACGAAATATGGCACAGAAGTTTATATCAAATAATTATAGATATATATCTACAAAATTAAATGGTCCGTGGGGACAATTAATCAAGGACAAGAATAACAAGTAAGTGCCAAGACTCATTTACGAGAGTCTTCACGTAATCGACATCGACATCCTTCATCATCAGGAGGATATAGAATAGTGAAATGAGTCACTGTGGTTGTTATTCTGTGTGTTTGATATAATCAGATGTAATAGACATATTCTTTATATTTGTATGTAGAAACATTACAAAAAAAATTTAGAGTGGCCTACACTTCTACTTTACTATAACTAAACCCTTAGCATTATTTTATGGTAGATAATTACACAATTCCTCCCAAACAATAGAGTAAATCTAAACTATGAGACCCATTGACCATATTGTGTCACAAATTTCTGCTCTTTCTTTTATATATTGTATTAATAATTGACTGTTCTCCGTTCTCAGGCTAACTAAAACTCTTGTTATTCTCGTAGTTCTTCCTATCATTTCAAATAAGCACTCTCTCTTCTCTTTTTTTTTCATACAGGTGGGGACAAGCTCTCATCTACTCTAATATTCTCATGTGTTCATTGTTATGAGCATTTTCATTTTCTTTACATGCCATGTTTGTTGTTTCTTCTCAGTTTCATCATGCGTTTGTTATTTGAATATATCTCTCTTACTGAATTCAGCATTCCATCTTAGCCTGAACATGCCATTCTAGAAACATTTTTATTTCTATTATATTGAATCAAGCCTTCATTTCAACATAATATTTCAATATTATATTATATTAATTTCTTTATTTGAAGTCAAGTTTTCTTGGCTTAAAAAATTTCTAACTTAATGTAAACAGTGTAAATAAAGTAAACAAATCCGACGGGTATAGTAGGTGATCCATTAGTCCAGGATGAATATCCTGTTACTATAGCTTTGACTTTAGAAATTACAGGAAATTTTTTTTTATAAATTACTAATTTTCTGTTCAATTTCGTGGTAATATTTCATTGTGCTCTAAAAAACCGATTACCTTCAGAAAACATTTTCTCAAAGATAGAATGTACCATACCATGTCGCCTCATTGGTTAATGGAATTTTAAAAAAAAAACAACCTCTCTCATCTGCCACATAATGCATCTGTTTTAGGTATAATTTCATTTTGATCTGTCAAACGGTACGGCTTGTATAAACCTCATAAACTTTCAGATTGAATCATAAGTGAATAGTTTTACATATTATTGAACAAAATATTTCCAGTCTATATTTTTATCAGTCACGGCTCTACGTAAACCCTTACTTATTTTATAATTTGGCATCTATGATAATGCCAAAATTAAAATACTCTATTTGCGACCAAAGTTCTTGTAGTTTACGTGGAAAAAAAATGTTATCTAAAAACATAGAGATAAAAAAAAGTGTCTTTCCCATCTTGCATAATTGCTCCCAAACAATAGAGCACATCTACACTATCAGGCCTATTTTGTGTAAAATATTAATTTAATTCATCAAAGATTGTGGACTGTTGTCCCCCCCCCCCCCCCCCCCCCCGTGCACTCATGCACATACACTGTATATATACAGTAAGAAATGTTTTCTTCATTCCCATAAGTTGTGCAATCAGTAACTGTATGGTATTTTTTATGTGTCAATACTTTGATATATCCGTTTCGTCCAAATGTTACTCTTATCTTCACTATATATATTTACACTATTTGTCCTTTTCATCGAGATTTGATCTAGCATCAAACAGTACAACACCTTTAAGCTAAGGTTTCGTATATTTTGTAGACATCTTCAGTTAGACATTCATCACGTATCATAATTATATTATTTATCCATTATGTATGTTTTTTATACTATTAGTATTTTATTTACACGTTTGAAGCTTTCCTTTAATGTTCTAATGATAACATATTCATTTATATTGTTTCGTATACTCTTATTGATATTATACATGCACAAAAAATGTGCGTAGGTTAAGAAATGAGAGGATGACACTACTTCGCGTCTTATTACTTATCGCCGCTGGTTCTGGTCCCGATTACTCGCGATAACTGAGGGGTCACTGTATATTGTTATAAAGATATGTATGGGGTTCTCTTTTTGACTAATATATTGATGTATTGACTAATGTATACTAATACACTCATGTGTTTCCGGCGTGCTTGGTCGCCCATTCTCTTTTCTCCTGAAGACGGATCATCCGAAAATTTGACTTTGTAAGTGTGTCTCTTTCTCTGTGTGTTGCTTTTCTTCATTTTTGAACTAATGTATACTAATGTATTTCATTGTTAGATATGTTATTCATGTAATCAAATTTTCATGAAAATTTCACATGGGATAATTTTAATTCATAGGGTGTCTAGATGATAAGATATCCCTCGGAGGGTCCACAAGTAAACAAACGTTGAGAGCCGTTAGAGTAGGAGGATATTATTTGGGTAGTTAGTTCGAAACAACAAGGCTATAAAAGACTTGTTATGATAATAGAAACGCGAGCCAATAGTAAGCAAGCGAGGACAATGTGACTGATGCTATGAAAAACAAGACGGAAGAATCCAAGGGTGAGGGGAATTGATAAACGAATTCTAGAGGGAAGCCCCAGTGGGGAACACTAGAATACTTCCTTATACTTCAGGACAGAAAATGTTTACTCTCATAGCAGGTAAACGATAAAAGAAATTAATGCAGATATGTTGTAGAACGCATTATACATCTCTCTCAAGGTAACTTGTTTAATAAAAATTAACTTGATAAAGCGTTATAGATTACATTGATATTCCACTTGTTTTTTTTGTGCGTAAAACAGAACAATTGAGGGTGCTCTAAATTAATCCTGCTTATAGTATAAAGAATAATCAGAGAAAATAAGTTCACATTTATACTGAATACCAACAAAACATTTACAAAACAAATCAAGAAGACAGAAATACTTAAAGAAGATGGAAAGAGCATTACATCTATAGAGATAGTTACAATAAACTGAACAAAGGATTGCAATTTTACACGAATTAGAAACACATCCAGTGACCGAAAGTAACATAACAAAGAACAAATTAAAAACTTACACTTTTACAGTAAAGTGAGATTTCACATTATATTTATATGCATTTGTATAGTATTTACAGAGCAATAAAATAAAATTTTTACTTCATGAGTTACTCCGCAAATTGTCATTTTAAGGTCTTCGAAGAGGTATATATTTGTATTTCCTGCTAGTTTAACTGCTGGAGTCAATATTATCAAACAGTATTGTTACTTTAAAGTTAATATTTTAATGTTAATTTTAAAAATGTATTTCTGTATTATCATATTTAAATTTATTCATTATGATTTTTTATTTATGTTTAATTTACGGTTTTTTATATGTATTGCTACTTCTCATTTTTAACGCTTTATTCTTTACCTCTCCCTTCCTGAGTATGTTGGTGGCTCTGTGAATGGCAACCCAAAGCAATTTCCAGAGTGTGTTCACCTCTCAAGGAGATCAGATTTCCTTGATGATGAATATTATTTGTCGAAATATCAGAAGTTCTACAGTGTTTTTATGAGGGTTTTATCTTTGTCATTTAGGTGTACATAAAAAAAATATAAAAACTGACACAACACACTTCAACTTTGGATCACCAGTTTCAAGTTTCGAATAGATCTCTACAATTAAACCTTGAAGCTAAAAAAAAAAGAAAAAAACATAAATGAACACTGATGATCCGAAATCTTCAAGAAAAATAAAGAATATGGCAAGTTGAAGCGTAAAATATTCTTTACTTCAACTTGAAAAGAATATTTTAAGAAAAAAATATATAATTAAAAATTATATATTTTTAAATGTGGGAAAGGCTGGAAAGGGAAAATACTCCCACTGCATTTTAAAAAACAAAAAGTCTTAGAACATTGAACAAAACTACAGCATTTAATGGAAATTTTGCACAGCAGTTTGTCATCAGGAGAAGATAACAAGGGAAGAAGAAGCAGAACATTTGTGTGTCAAACAGGCAGACGGAAGCCGTTTTCAACAGAGGACACTCCAACCGGAAAGTAATACCTTTATAGGCGCTAGCGGCACATACAGTTAAACCTCATGATTAAAGAATAAGTTAAATTGGACTAAATAAACGTAAAAACAATAGACGGATAATATGAAAAATAAAAAAAAAGAATCCATGAATATACAAAATAAAAATATGTTTCTAACACTTTTGCTTTAAACAGGGTTCGGAGTGGGCTACAAGAAACCAAAATGAGCTTCTTCAGATGCACTCTAAGTTTAAGAAGTGATCCAAGGTAACTTGAAAGTAGTCATTGTAAATTGTCATGACTCTACTTCAATTACTGATTTAAAGTTCAAATTCTCAAACAAGTTGTCTTCGATGACAGACGTTTGTTTAACTTTGAGGGCATCTGGGGTCAAGCTTAGTTTCTTGGGGCCATTCCAAACCCGATTTAAACTAAAAGCGGTAGATACAGCTATTTTTATATATTATTGTATTTATTTTATTTATATATTTTTAATTTCATGTTTCAACCTGTTTATATTATTTCCTGTTATTCTCACCTTAATGTGGTTTGCTTTAACTTACTTATTCAGTTATGGCATTTCAGTCGATAGTTCTGCGAGTGCAGTGATCCTTTTTTTTGGAACCTTAAGTTGAAGTCTTATGGTTTCAATGTCCACCTGCCAGTTTGAACACATCTCTTACGTTTTTTCTTCTCTTCTGACTGTTGATAAACTGTTGTTCGAAGTAGCACTCAGTAGGTACTGAGTGCTATTTCCAAAAGTACTGGTGGTTGGTTCATGAAACCTCAAAAACATTTTTTTTAATATATATATATATATACTTTTTGGTTGCTCTCCAACCGTCTCAGAAACAGTGCGCTTAGTTTCCCTCTCTTATCTCTCCTGAAGACGGTTCAAACAAGAAAATTAGAGACTGTAGGTGTGTGCTTTTAATTTCTCTATGTTTCTTTCTGTACATTGAACTATATATATATATATTTCATTAAACACTTTTTGAACCCTTGTTCTCGTCTCTTTTCTCTTTAACTTTTCTAATTTCCTAATCACTGTTTTAAAGTTTTCCGGGATATGAAGATATGAAATAACAATTCTCCAAAATTTTATCTTGAAAACTTATGTTAACAATATTCACTTTTGCACCAATCACCACCATGACAGAAACGTTGATGTTTCTATATATATATATGATATACTCGTATATATATTCGGTTAGTATTCCAGGTTCATATCAAACTCTGAAATGCTAACGTTTCGGTTTCTATTTAAACCTTTACATAGGCTTTCATTCAAAATAATTCAATTTTGAATTACAAAAGCACACAACCATTTTGCGATTGACTCGTCATCAGACAGGAAGTTATTATTAGGAAATATGATCACCTTAAGTGACAAACAACTTAAGTTGGCAGTTGGTTTGCTCTGTCTACCAGGTAAGGAGCTTCGAATGCCACCCACGCCTCTTCACTCATCACAGAGAATGGACTAGAAACTCCTCTATAATGAAAACAGAGTAGTGTTTAGTAGAGACTGCAGTAATACAGTCAAATAAAGCCTGCTGCTGGGACAAAGCGCTGCGTGACTCATCACGGCATGTCCTCCTATGGACTGAGATAGCATTTAAGTCATAGATATCTCAACTCTATAAGACCAGCTGACCATATCCATTTGTTCTTCAGACGCAATTCTTCTTTAGATTATATTAGTTCTATTGCTAATAAATTAACTAATAATCAGTTAAAATCATTATCAGTCTTAGTAATTGATTGGAAATTGTGCAAATTTAATTCATTCCTATACCGGAATTCACAAGTAGTATTATATAGAGTTTACATGAGAGTATTATATACAGATATAGGACGTAATGTGTCATATCACTCAAGAAAGTAGTTAATGCACATCCCACATCTACTGACAAAAAACAAACTGTGGATTATATTTTCAAAGAGAATTGATTTATCGATAAATGTCGTTAACAAAAAAACTAATTGACGCTGAAACAATATTGAAGCATCCCGGCCCTGGTTTAAGCTTTAAAGAGAACTAAACTCATTCAATCAAGGTTTCATTTTTGTTACAATTGCTTTAGAACTTAATCCTAAGCACATTTACTACATTCAACAATCTACTGGAGAAAATGATACCTTTTCATTAGTATGGTCCTTCAGGGTCCCCATTAGTAGGTTTTACAGATTTCATTAAGAAAACAAGCATGTTACAAAGTTATTTTTTATTTGTATCTAAATGATAAGTTTTAAGTTTAAAACAATTAATCAAACTCGAATCTAAACAATAAAGTTATAGCTTTAACGGTAATTTGAAGATATGCTTTGTACAATACCTGAGAATAATAAAATGCAGGCGTTAATAATGAAAGTTTTCCGTTTAAATACCTTAAGATATTACTTTTTTTCTCTCCCTAAGTGATATCAAGTGTCTTTTCATTTGAAAAGGTTGTGAAGTTATGATTGCTGAAAGAAATTTAAAATTATAAGAAAAGAATTATTTTTAGAAACAAAGATAATCATCATGGAACAGCCACTTAGGGGTCAGGCTATCTCAGTGGTTAACGTACTTGCCTCAGAAGTGGTAGGTCCGGGGTTCGATACCCACCTGGCCTCAATTTATGGAAGATGAATACATCTGACGATGTCGTCCTCGGATAGAACGTTAAACCGTCGGTCCCGAGCCTGTACCATGTCAGATACTCGTTAAAGATCCCTACTCTAAATTCACTTGAGTTAAGCAAAATGTAGGACTCCCAATCTAGAATCAAAAGGTAATGTGGCTCGCCAATTAATAAAATGGGTGCCCAAAATATATGAGCCACACTTTCCGCCCCTAGAACAGCACTAAAAGGTGAAAACTTTAAGTGTGGGCGTTGAAAAACAAAACAACAAATACAACCATCTAATATACCTGCGCAATTTTCTGCTCAATTAAATAGATATAACTAGCAAACGTACCCGTCTTTGACGGAATCAAAAATTCTATTATACTTGGTATTCCAAAATATAAATTATAGTATTATACTAATACTACAATTAGAAGTTATAGAATAGTAGAAAATACCATTATTAGTACAGTGCTAAACAAATGCCTCTGTATACAAAGATTAGATTTCAAGTTAGACATACACAAATCTACAATCAATGTTTCAGCTTTATATGTCTTATGGTAGCAATATTTTGTGGACAAACCGACAGACAGAAATTATTCTAAGGGTACATGTGGCTACTCTGAACTATGAAACGTAAGGAAAACTTGAAATGAGTTAGTTCTAATTAACGTGCTCCCAGTCAAAAGCTAGCACGCAAGCCACTGGGCTACTCTGGTTCCATACCTTACTTTATTACCAGTGTTTATATTACGCAAATATTAAATTAAAAAAAAATATTTTTGTTGTATTTATTTATAATACATTTGCACTACTCTCATCGGCGAGCAAGCAAGCTACTGGCTACCCTGGCTAGATCCCTTTACTTTATTACCATCTTTTATATTATCCACATTTTAAATTCAAAAAAATATTTGTTTGTTACATTTATTTATAATACATTTGCACTACTGTCATCGGCGATCACGCAAGCCACTGGGATACTCTGGTCCCATACCTTACATTATTACCAGTGTATTTATTAAGCAAATATTAAATTAAAAAAAAGTTGACAGTTATATATAATACAGAGCAAACGTACCCGTCTTTGACGGAATCAGAAGTTCCTGTTTTGTTTTATTGCTGTGTGCCTATGCCTTTTGGCTATACCACTGAGGAATCAGAAGTTCCATCATTTTTGGTATTTCAAAATGTCATTAGAAATTATAGAATAGTAGAAAATACCATTATTACTACAGTGTTAAACAAATGCCTCCAGCTAATACACTACATTAGCTGTCTGTCCTTCAGGTTCATGGTAGAAGAAAGAGTTGAAACCTCTGACCGTTGAGCATGTAAACTACATTTGACCATGTGAGAAAAACTTGGTTTTGCTACCTTGTATTCCTGCGTTAGATGAAGTCTCCCTTTGCGACTTAGTTAACGTCATTGCGAAATAGACTCTGACCGGACTTTGCAATCATTTCAACGTAAACAGACAGTGGCTCGGAATCAATGGTATGTGAAGTATACACACAGACTCCCCAATACCACATCCAGTCATTATGTCCGCCTCTATGGCATATCTGTGTAGAGCACGAACTCAGAGTCGTGTCCCGTTGCACAGTTTTGGGGCACTCATGTTTCGTAACATGAAATTTGTTACTGCTACTAAATTGCAGCATGATTGGTGCTCTACTTTAAGTTTTTACTCATGAGCAGGCAGTCCAGGAGAAATAAATTCAGAGTCAAGAAATTCAATTAGATAATGAACTGCTTCTTCATCACTAATCCAATCTCTTTACTGACTTGTAAGTTCTTTCCTCGGCTTCATATAGCGTAAGAACTTGTTTGTTGATTTCTTATGCCTGTTCATATTAAGGGCTGAGAATTGCTCGTTTACAAAACATTTATTCTCAATAGATAGTACATCCTTAACTCTGTGAAACACCATTTCAACGATGTCAAATACGCAATATATTCATATGCTCAATTGAAATTAAAATCAACTAACAATACCTACTTGCCACACCTGTGTATTTTCAAAACAAACTTGTCTGTGAAGTTAGGAAAATACAGCTAAAAGCCCCATAACTTCCCTTCTGTACTGAATTAATAATCTATTTAGAGCCCATATTTTAAGTTAGGCCCACACAAATCCAGTGTCAATGTTTCAGCTCGCTATGTCTTATGGTGGCTGAGTTTACTTGTGACAAACATTTTTGCGTTAAACGTCCATAACTTCACTTCTACGTTGAATTTCCAATCAATTCATAGCCTATATTTTAAGTTAGACCTACACAAATCTACTGTAAAAGTTTCAGCTTTATATGTCTTATGGTAGCTGAGTTTACCTGTGACAAAGTTTTGCGGACATACCGGCAAACCGACAAACCGACAAACCGACAGAAATTTTTCTAAGGGTGGATTCGGTTTCTCCAATGTATGAAACGTAAAGAAAACTTGAAATGAGTCAGTTCTAAGCAATGTACAGACAAAATCATTATTTTATTTATAAAGATATAGAAAACACTTCCAACATTCTTCGATTCAATATATCGTGTTATCTTGGATCAAAGTTTTTGAAAACTCGTTTTATGAATTATCATAGCTTTGTCTTTTGACTTGGAAAACAACTATTAAAAGACGTCATGCATTCTCTGCATTAATGAATTGATATGATATGTGCCTTGTCTCGATTTTAGTTGGCAGTCAAACATTAGATTCATCCTTCGTAGTTTTATTGTTGGCCACTAAATCATGATACTAAATCATTCCAATCAGTCATCGGGTTCTATATATTTCACTTCTCTTTCAAGATTATCGTTATCTCCAGTCGTACATTCTTTTATTTATAATTCCAGAACCTCATCACCCTGACATTCAGATATAGCTAAACGGATTGTAGTCAATGAGTTTATACGGGTGTGATATCATTTCGCAACATAAATTATTATTCCAGATTACACGATTTGTCATATGAATTGTTTTATTTGCTCTTCCTCACGCTTAGCATCACGGTCGCTTTCAGTGTTTCTCCTATGATTCAATGTTTCAAATCACAATTTTAGCTAACTCTAGTTAAAAATGTTTTCTCATCGACATAAAAGAACACTTGGGGTCTTTGTTAAGTTCAAACCCTAAGTTAATTCAACCATTGCAATTACCTAACGAACACACCACATCTGACCAACTTTTGGGTTAATAAAATTATGTCTTCTGGAATACAGAGGCTGTTGGTAATATTATTAGCCTAATTGCTATTATGCCTATCAGGTTGTTTCCTTAACTCCACTGATTTCAGAGGTAATCCATCATCAATAACAAACTCCTGTTTTACTTTGAAACAAAAGTATACTTCACTTCATCCTATCCATAGTTATATTTTACATTATAATAATTTTCAAATTCCTATAAAATGTTCCTGGTTCCATATTTTCATTTATCCATGAATATATTATGCTATGATTACAAATTCATATCCTCTTTTGTTAGATCTACAGTAATGTAATAAATTTGTCCTTTAATTGTAACTTAATATTTCAATATAACTAATTTTAGTTAAAAAAAATTAGAATTTTATTACACTTCTCAACTCTAAAAAGTTAATTTTAACCTGCCAGTAATGACACATCAAAGCCTTTGTTCTTATTGACAACTGATTAGAATATAAATATGCCAGTGTACATGATGATCCAGTATAACGCATTGCTTACTTAAAAACTCTGGTTTAGAGCCCAGCAAATACCATTTCCACACATTTACGGCGTATCGTTTTGGCTGCTCCACATTATTCAGTTTTTATGGTAAATCAGAATTATGCATGATGTCAGACTCAAGTATTCAAGATTAAAAGATAGTTTTCTTTTTTTTTTCGACTTTTAGAAAATCTTTTAAACAATCACAAGATAATATTTCTTCAGTTAAGAATACCTGTACATTTTGTCTTTTACCAGTCATTGAATAGCTAGTGAGTTACGCAGTTGACATCTACAAACATGTCTGTAAATTGCTGTTTCTTTGTGTTAAACTCAAGTCGTACATCAGTCGTTTTTTTTTTAGAATCTTCACGCTGTAGATTTTGTAAAACTAATTAGATTTTTTTATGTATACTTTGTTTCATGTTAAGCGTTATGTTTTGTCACCTATTGCAAGAAATAAGAAGACAGTTTAAGGCTGTGATTAATTTTAGTTTATTTGTTTTACCTTCCCGACCCGCTTGAAATCAAAGTCGTCTTTGCGTTCCCTCAACAGAAATGAGTTCCTCTCCTCATTCAATAAAAACTGTTCAATATCCTGCCCAATTATACTGATAGAATAGAACAACGCATTCTAGAACAAGGCATTCTATTAGTTTCAATCCAAATTCAATAAAATTCATTTAATGCATTTTTATTACTTTGTACTGGACTTCCGAAACAATTAAATGAAGACTGCAATGAGCTTCCTTATTGAAAGTAGGAATGAACTTATAGAATACTGTAAAACTGGTATACTGGAATACGTTTACTGTTTCACGAATACTGTAAAACTTAAAAGAATACCTAAAGTCAGAAAACAGTCTGACATAAGATTGTATTTTTAACTATAACTGTAAAAACTATAACTATAGTAACTATAACTATTAACTAACTGTATTTTTAAGTGTCACTTAAAAATACTGGAATGTTCTAGAATAGACATAGGTATTTCAGAAATCCTTAATGATAGGAATTATTTTTTGTGGGAAAGTAATCTATTGTATGGCAGTTTTTAAGATTATCTGTTTTGGTAGACAGTGTTGTTGTGCATACATTTCTCATAGGAGTTTGGTTTTTCTAATATTGTACCTAGTGTTTGCTTCGACTTCTCTCATATCGGGAAAACACAGTCTGTCGACCTACCTAGTCCTAAATAAACAGGGACTGCAGCAGGAGGCAATAACCACGGCCTTTTTATTGAACGAACCTTCGGAGACATAGTTCGATCAGGTCTTCATATCAAGTTGATCTTAATACTGTTAATAAACCACATGGGAAACAATGTTATGAACAACTTTATTGACTTATGCAAACCCTAAAGTCATCAAAAACTTGATTTGTTAGAAAAAGAAAAGAACTAATGAAAATAATTAATTAATGGTATGGAAAAACTGCTAAGTTGACCACTAGTCGACAGAACTTTAGAAAAAAAGTCTCTTTAGCAAAAAAAAACTAAATAAACATACTACAACAAAATAAATAGAAAAGTTATAATAAGAAGAACTATAGATTGATCAAGTCTCATCATCCTTTGTCTTTGGAGCGACTTACACCTTTCTACCTGTTACGAAGCAGTCGAAATATAGTACTGAGTTTTTGTGATCTCTTTTATGACGTTCTTTCTAAGAATTTAGTTCATATAGTTCATGAAATAGAGTTATTAATAGGTTTGGATAAAAACTATAACGATAGTATCACAAAGATAGAGACAGGCATAACTCACTACAATATTTCGAAACGTCATCAGGTAGATAAATGAAGATAATGAAGGTAAACTCTGAAGATAATCAAGGAACTCTAAACACTTTTAACATCTATTATTTAGTTCGTAAACAGTTTTATACATATATATGAAGGAATTCAATGGATCAAATATATCAGGACCAGAGAAAACATAAGTAGTTTAACCAAATAATAAAATGTTTTCCCAATATACAACGTACTCAATGAATATACCAAATTAAACAGAAAATACTTTTTTAAATGACAAAATAAAAAAAACATTCATTTCTTCATTCGAAATTCATTCATTTCTTCAAAAATCTTTTATCAGGAAAACGGTTTAAGTCATATCCAAAGAACAGCCAACGTCTGCTCTTTGGTTCTGCCGACCACAAATCCTACGGTGACGAATGTTGCACTGTAAAACTCCAGATCTTAGTTGGTCAATTTTTGTTCCACCTTATTTTTATTGAAGTTTTTCGGTTGGTTTTATCTATAAAAGGCAGAATTTTAATTAAAACATACAAAATAGTTATTTGAATTATAAGGAAATTCATTTTATTGAAAATGTCACTTTTTTAATTACTCGGTTTAATTTGACTTTATTGAAGACTAAGGCATACATAAGCATGAAAACCACGTGACTCTAAATACCATTTTATCACTTCATAATAAACTTAATTTTCATAGGTGTATAAACTTATTGAGAACATAAGATTCGGGATTTGAGATTATATGTTTAGAGGAGGAAATTTGTCATTGCTGTTTTTACGAACAGACATACGTACGTATGGCTGATTACATTTTGTTTGCCATATATAGTGGTAATACTGGATATTTGACGATCTTATAATTTAAAATGATGATATTAAAAATAATTTATAAAATAAAGACTTAAAGAGCCAGGTGTGGACGTAGATGAACAAGCATTTGTAACTGGTTGCCAGCGTCAGTAATCCCGTTAGAAGGGTCCGGCCCTTTGTCGAGCAGGGTTACGCAAGTGTCCCCTAGGGTGGGAAACCCTTCAAGAAGCCCTACCCACCCCATTGTCCTTCATCCCTTCACTCCCTCCCTTCAAAATCCTTCCATCTACATTCAGCTCTTTCTCTTTTCACTTGCTCTAAATGTTTCCTGTCAATTTTCCGAAGTCTAAAAAAGAAATGGCTTTCCTTCTTATTTTTTTGAACTGATAGAAAAGTTGCTTTTGTGATACAGATTTAGAAATATTTATTCGAAACGCTTTCAAGGAAATAGAAAAAATAAAACAACCTTTATATTAATATTTAACAATAATTTCAAGTTTAATAGGTTCTAAACATCGCTGCACATCAAACACAGGAATCGAAATGAAACCATCAAAAGACCTAAAGAACTTATACATAAAGCCATATTCTTTTTAATATAAGCAAACTGTAATTCTTTGTAAGATAAACGACTTTTCCTAAAATAAATTCCAATCAGACAACTGAATCAGGTATATTGTACGTCTGTTGAAATGAACAAAACAAGTTTGTATAAAATTGATGCATGTTAAATAAAATTAAAACTAACATCTTGATCTGATCATAGTTAATCAAAGATCCAGGTTAATCGAATTCACTATACCTCCTTTCACTCAAGCCCCAATCAACTTTATCTGTACTTATCCCTTGATTAAACTAATAGTCACCATATAGTATAACCGAAAAATCATAACTCTCAAATAATATTAAACCGTTCCAAACTTTTGAACAATTTTATAAACAACCATAGAATAAAAACTATTCACATATTTATTGTATTTTTTACAAAGGTATTAAAGTACTTAAGTTTCAATAAATAAGTTAAAACTTACAACAACCATGAGTATTTTAAACAAATTATTGCATTATTTTCTCCGCATATTTCTTAAGATACAATGAAAACAGAAATATCACGAATTACGTATTTTATCTACATGAGGTAATAGAATTACAAAGAATTGTATTATACAATTCTTACTTACAAAGACATATATTATTTAAACACTCAATCAGAGGATTACTATTAATATATAAATTATGAAGATAAATATTTAAACTGTAACACTTAATTTAGGATTATTTAATATCAAAATTATTATAATTTTATAAGAATGAAAAGAAGTTTTAAAAAAGTATAAATAATATTTAAATTAAAAAAGTCTGATTGTATATGACGTAATACTGTTGAATGTTAATCTTACTGCAATAGTAAGGTATTAAACAACAAGATTTTCTTAATTTTTTTATGTTAATACTCATAAGTAATATATCAATAAAATTAATAGTCTTTTTTTTTTATTTATCTGCAAGGCTGTTTCAGAGAGTCATTGTAAAAACATAAGCGTAAAATACGCACCAGTGCGGTGGGTGTTTTTACACAACAGTAGTTACTTTAAAATGTAAATTTTTGATGAAAAAAAAATGTAAGTTATTTTTTCGCTATGAAAATAACTTTGCACATAATTAATAAATAGCTCTTCTTAAACTGCCTTCGAAAAATACAAGTTTCATGAGAAAGCGGTTTCGGTGATAAGACTTTTACGAGCGTTATTTATAGGCAGTAAAGACAGTTTTACAAGGGCACTTTAGATGCTGGAATGACGTTTGTTGACATTCAAGAGAATTATTATTTAGGACGAGTTGTGGGAGGTAGCTTACCTCGCATACACCCACATTGAGGTAAGGATTGGTTAAGGAAAATTCTAACAGGTTTTCAATACCTGGAAGTCAACTGGGTCAGCACGTGGGATTGATTTGTTAGGCACCTTCAAATTAAACTGTTTACAGCAAAAGTTTACTAATTTCATTCAACTCCAAACATTAATTTACTAATATATATAATACTAACGGAAGTTAAAAAAACATGATGGCAATAATTTTTTGTAAACACCTTCAGATTTATGATCAAATCACAATAAGAAATGAGAAAACCCCTCACCAGATGTTTTCTGCATCCAGTGTTTCAGTTGGGTTTTTGACTCTGACGAAGACCGCTTGTTACGGTTGAAAGATCTTAGTCTTGTTTTCTCATTTCTTATTGCTGTTTGATCATTGATTGTTGTTTCACGTGTTTATGTGAAATCTTTTTGCCTTCAGATTTATAACTAACATATGATTGATCTATCAAATCAATTTAAAAATGGAAAACAGGAGGAAAAAAGGGTAACATTTTCTGAAACCTTCTGACAAAAGTAGAATCAAATACCTAAATCAATAATAAACATACCTATGTCACACAGAGAACTCTTTAATTCAACCAAGAAAATCACCATAATGATAATAAAATAATATCAAAAAGTTTACTGCGATGAATTAAGACGTTTCATTTTTTTCAGATACTTTTTACTGATGCAGTTATATTGTTTACATATATCAAATTTAATTCAAGCGTTGATCGCTTAAGCGGGAGAGATAATAAGAGTTAAGAGAACTGGTTCATTAGTTGCGTGCTTCTGGGAAATAAATCTTACGTTTTAGCAAGTCAAGACTGTTGGAGGTTATTTACACGAGGTCTGACTATGCAGTCAATTAATTGAATACCTATGGTCATGCCTTTGGCAACAGTTCTGCACTGGCTTCAGTTTGAAATAAGTCCACTGTGACATTATGTAGATTCTAAATAACCTACTTGATTTAATCTTTATACCAAAACCGACCGAGTAGTTTGTTTATTGTTACGACATAGAGTGAGTAAAGAGACATCCACAGATCAAATGTTCATTGACACGCAATTTGAAGTATATGAAATACTAAAATTGTACCTCACTACTAAGACATAGATATTAATGATGAGTGATGAGGTTTTGTAGCTAGTATTTCTGTATCAAATTCACAGATATACATGTATCATAATTTGCTAATCATATAGCCGCTTGTGCATTGATTGACAACTGTGCTTCTTACCTCATAACCGCATGACGCAAGCACACGCACACATAAATGATATATAACCCAAGATGAATGTAAGGTTTATAAAAACTCAAAGTAGAGAGCATTTACTTCTCTAATAAAGCATGTAATTTTATAAATAAAATAAAAAAAATAAGCTTTTTACATATTTAAAAATTGCTTGGTTCAGGAATTAACTGATTTACGAAACAATTTATAGCCTCCTGAGAGGTGTTACTTTAAAAAAATTAGCAAAACGAGTAGTGGTATAAATGCTTAACACGTGACCTAAGATACTGTTCAGTGTGGTTGTAGGTATATAACATCAGATATATAGTATAATAAGCCTAAACATGTAATACCCATACATGAAGTACCTATCTTTACAACCAAGGTGTGGAGGTTCGGTTGTTATTTTGTATAATAACAAATTATAGATGTCGTATAACAAGTATCGTATTAATTTTTACTTGTTTACTTATTATTTGTTAAAGTATTAAATTGAGTACAATCTAGAAAAAAAAACATTTAACTAAAAGACTGATTTGTAAATGTGAGCAGAAATAGAAGAAGGTCTCTTGTAAGGTTTGCTCTATTTCCGAATCGTCGGGAAGGAGAAGTTTCTGCCTCAGGCAGGCAGTGGCCGAGGTGATCCTGAATGAGCAGGAAACACACATCAGAGCGACTCCAATTTAAACGTAACTAGATCGCTTCTGACTAATTAAACATTGTCTTTCTCGTCTCAGTTCATCATTATTGGAATTTTCATCTAACGAATATTTGATATTATCATATATGAAAGTTTAACCGAAGAACATACAAACATAAAAGTAAATCAGCATAAGCAGGCCTAGAAGCACCTTCTAATTGGCCTGAATTTGTTAATTTATAAGAGAATGAACCGCACTAAAAAAATGTTCGACTCAAACGATGACCCAATCTGACTGAAAGACCTTAGTACTGTTCTTGAATTTACTATGCTTTATTGGTCAGTTATTATTTAACAAGAATGGAACCAAAATTTTATCTATATTAACTGGTATACAAATAATTTATTTAATAAACGATTATACAAATAGATCTTGCGTAATTTCAGCATGTATCTACGTTATCTTTTTCTAACGTGACAAAAAATTGAATTAAATGAATATGTGTAATTACTTTGTAATTCTTTCAAAATAAAGCAGAATTGTTAAAAAGAAGTAAAAGTTTCGTCGGATATAGCCATTCACTTATTGGAGGAATGACTACTGGGGAAATAGTATATCATTCTGTAGACTTGCAATTATCCTCATAGTAATGAATTGGGTTAGAAAAGCCACAATGTTTCCTTACATTGAAGAACTTTTGAAGAATGTGAATTCGCTGAGACTATGGGTACTTGAGTATAACTGCTTGAAGTGTAATGTATTTAGTGGGGTCATGTGGTACTTACTAGGCCACAGTATTCGAACAAGGGCACGATATAGAAAAACACAATGTCCAAAAGAAGTAGTAATTGAAAAAAGATTATGAAACATCATTTTTAAGTTAAAGTTTCGAAGGAGAACTTAGAGAGAGGAATATGACATACAGTTATGGAAAGTCACTAATATGAATATGAATAAATTATCTTTGAAAAAAAATAGTAGGTCATATCGGCCATTAGAATGTGGAGCGTATGAAGAGAAAGAATTTGAACGACAGTCATGAATAAGAAAGGGGATTTGGTTTAGGATTCGATTATCAATAGGTGAAGGCGATGTATTGATTATTTGGGCTTAGTCAGAAGAGACGTGTAGCATTAAACATTCATATACTGCTTTGTACAGCTAGCAGCTAATGTTGCGGATTGAGGCTCATTTAGCCCTCAATAATGTATACTGTTGTTTTAACTTACATTTAACTGGATTCAAACAACGGAAAATCATCTAGCCTTGCAGCCAATCCCAATCAATAACCAATGATTAAAGGCTTACAAAGAATATTAAAATAATAGTCCTTTGCAATGAGGAGAACATAGACCCTGCTACAAAATGATTTCATTAAAGGAGACAATGACAAAATGAACAACTTATTTAAAGGAATTGATGATGAAGCATAGAATAAATAAATAAAGAATGAAAATACTACATATAGAGAAACGCATAACCAGTTATCATTCTGTACATTTGCAAATATCTTCATAGTAATCAATTGCCTTGAAACGCCTCGATATTTCCGTAACTTTTGTCGAGTATGTATTCGCTGAGATTATTGGTACTTGAGAATAACTGCATGAAGAGTATTGTATTCAGCTTATATTGCACCCGCATAGTGATAGCCTCTGATGTCGCATAGGCCAACATAGTTCACTACGACTGCCATTATTCTTTCCTGTCTTTGTTCCCAAGGAACAGGTTAATAAAATCACGAAAATGATCCCAAAGAGGGTTCATATAATGACATTAAGAGGCCTCTTTCAACTCAAGAGCTATGCAACACTGCCTTACTGAGGCAGGTGTACCTGATGATGAGCACTAAGTGTTCGAAAGGCGTTATACAATAAAATCCTTGTGGTGAAAACATAACATATTTTTTGCGTTCATAATATTAAGGGGTTCAAAGAGAAATTTCATGTTACAATTTCCAAGCGATTTTTTCTGGATGTATTTTGAATCCGTGATGATCTTATATTTAATCCTCTATGATTTCTTGTATTATTTTTTTTCACAATGAAGTTAATTGATACATTTGTCATAATCTAATTAAAACAATAAGCTTACCTTCAATGAATTTAAATTTCATTTTAAAGTCACAATGGACGATTAACATTAAATATGCGTGAAGTTTTTCGAAAGGATTAGATTGGCTGAGTGGAATACTTAATTTGGATGGAACCTAATCACGCTGATGTAGTTTCAAAAAATACAAATCAAAACTCAATAAATAAAGATGTAAATGAGTCTTGGTTCTTTGAAGTAATCAGGAAAACCCCTGAGAATTTCGGCGAGAAACTTAACAAATTTAATGAGTGGAGTGTTTTAGGGAATTCAATCAAAGATGTCATAACACTACTGTTGTTTGTAGCAGTACTACAAAATCAGTATTCATTTTACTGCAGTTAACTTTACTTTTTAAACGTTGCATTGGTTTATTTGATGATGGCTGACACTGGTATGCGAATTAAGATTTGAAATAAAATGTTAAATACAAAAATGAACTCAGAAAATCAGAATTTATGTTCAAGTGTTCTAATTTGAATTATCAATGAATTTAGTACCTTGCTATTGGAAGCCATTTAACATGTTCTACTTCGGAATTCTAATTAAGAAACTGGTTAAGGAAAACCAGTTTGTGATAATGCAAACAGAAAAGGAAATGAGAAAGTTGTATTTTAACATTTGTTCATGAGAACCATGTTGAAATGACTTTATAAATTGAAAAACGTGTTGATTCTTTCACTAACTATTAGACTTTCAGCTTTAAAAATCTAAAACGATATTAGATTGTATATTTGAATTTAGAATGACGCTTAGCTTTGTTCTCATCCATTCAGCCAAAGGAGGTCCGAGAGAAAATCAAGAAGGGTATTCACTTTACAGGTATTAGCAGGGTTGAATCATACACAACCGGGAAAACGTACATTGTAAAGATCCCTACTCTTAATGCACATGAGTTGGGCAGAATTTAGGGTTTCCTACTGTGGTATAAGAGAGACCAATGTTTTTGGCCTATGTATCTTCCTTCTCTCGCGGGACGGCCACTACAAACTAACCTAACGGATAAACTTGAAGGAAGATTTCACTTCTACCCATCGTAAGTTAGTCTGTAATATACACTTCTAGAACATGTATTCAAATTTGGAATTGTTAGTCCATCTACGATCATACTTACCAAATGGTGAAAAATAACACTTTCCTTGACAGCTTAGAACCACAGGCAAATCATTTCTCAGATAGTACAGTAGTGAAACTTACTCCAAAGCATCAAACTATTCCGATTTACCATTTATTGGCTTTATTCGATAACAATACATCGCCACTATTATTGGAAATGTTACTGACCAAATAACTGAACACTGCATTCTGTTGTTTATTTAAAACTCACTAAGCTAACTGAAAAGAGTTTATGAGATGAGTCGAATTTAACGACATCTGAATTTAACTTTTAATTTAATAATTACGGCTGATATAACTGTTATTCCTTATTAAAAAGAAAATTTAACTGGAAAGAGAAATGAAGAAACACTAAAAAAGATGGAACTGCTTAGTAAATATTAATTGTGTTTTACTTATACCTCCAAAATTGAATGTATCTCTCAAATAATATTCTGAAACATCTTGAGAAAATAATTCGATCTGATATTATTTAATTAATCTGATAGATTGGTTCAAAAGAAAGAGGAATATCATTAAGGTTAATATTGTCGTTCCAAACAAATTAGAGACAAAATTAGTAAAGTTTCCCTGTTTCTTTGACAAATAATTAGTAATTTCAAATAATTGAAAACTAAGTTGAAGTCAAATTGCATTTGTTTCTGCTGATATCAAATCAAAATGATATCATCTCAATTATACTTGCTACCAGCTCTGTTGAGGAAAGAGTATCAGCATGACAGTTGGTTTTCCAATTACCATTCTTAATTTCAGACCCGTACAGCAAGTTTCCACCTTGGTATATTGCAGTAGACAGGCAAAAAAAAACTAGGCCAATGTAAATAAGCACATAAAAACCGTAGAATATCTATATTAATAAAAGAAAGGTTTTGTCTGTATATGGCTTAGAACTGACTCATTTCAAGTTTTCTTTACCTTTCATTCATTAGAGAAACATAATGCACCCTTAGAAAAATTTCTGTCGGTTTGTCCACAAAATTTTGTCACAAGTAAACTCAGCCACCATAAGACATAAAGCTGAAACTTTGACAGTAGATTTTTGTATGTCTAACTTAAAATATAGGCTCTGAATTGATTAGAAATTCAACGTAGAAGTGAAGTTATGGACATTTAAAGCAAAAATGTTCGTCACAAGTAAACTCAGTCACCATGAGACAGCGAGCTGAAACTTTGACAGTAGATTTCTGTATGTCTAACTTAAAATATAGGCCCTAAATGGATTGAAAATTCAGCGTAGAATCGAAGTTATGAACTTTTAGGCTGTATTTTTCTAACTTTACAGAAATGTTTATTTTGTAATTATACATCTGTAGCAAGTAGGTATTCTTAGTTTATTTTAATTTCATTTGCGTTTATGAATATATTGAGATCATTGAAAATGTGTTTCCCAGAGTTCAAGATGTACTATCTATTCAGAATAAATACCTTTGTTCTATTCAGAAGGAGCAATACCATTGATTCCGAGCCAGTATCCGTTTCCGTTCAAACGATTGCAAAGTCCCGTCAGAGTCTGTTTCGCAATGACGTTAACTAAGTCGCAAGGGGAAACTTTATCAAACGCAGGAATTGAAGTGAGCGAGACCAAGTTTTTCTCACATGGTCAGCTGTACTTTGCTTGCTCATGAGTCAGAGGTTCCAACTCTTTGTTCTTCCATCAACCTGAAGGACAGACAGCTAATGTGGTGTATACAGAGACATTTGCTTAACACTGTACTAGTATTGGTATTTTCTACTAATCTATAATTTGTAATAATATTTCGGAATACCAAGTATAATGGAATTTTTGATTTCGTGAATGACGGTACGTTTGCTAGTAATGCATAATATACTGAAAAGATTTTTTGAGAAAAACATACGACCTAAGCAGGCATATAAAGTGACCTTTAGACTAAGGAAGATAAATAATGGACAATCACGTTGATATATATTTTGGATACTCCGCCGTACTCAGGAAAAAAACATAAAGGACAAGGAAGTGATAGCGTTAACATTGACGAGGAGAGACAAGTCCGTGTCACCAGTTAATACAAATGATGAACATTGATAACATTTTCTCCTTAAATTTCCCTTAAGTTTTTTAAAAAACAAAAATTCTTTTTTTTCATTAAAGTTAAATGAAAGAAATTAAAAATAAAACAGTATGTTTTTTTTAAAAAACATTTTAAACAATGTGGTATACTTTTTAAAAAATGATGGATCCTTGTTGACTTAAAAAGCGACAGTCAGCGTCTGAATAGTAAAATATTGTGCTATTAATTATCAGAATGAATTAATGAGCTGAAAATGTAATCAGTTTAATTAGGGCAAACAATTCAACAAGCTCTTGAGATTGATTATTTATCCTGCAAGTAAAAGTTAAAGAGGTTAAGGTTTCGTATCCATCACTGGAGGTATCATTACGGTCACAGAAACAATACATCTACATTTAGATTTATAGGCAATAGCTTAAATTTGAGTTACAGACACCAAGGTTATTTGTATGTCCTTAATAAATCGTTTTACTAAAAGGGAAAGTATTAATAACATTTAAGTTTCACTGGAAATTCTTATTTAAAAAAAAAATCAAAGAAGTGTTTGAATGCATAATTGGGAGCAGGGTAACCAGTGACTTACAAGCTCACCTATGAACTGGTTGATCAGGGGTTCGATACCCACTTTAGCTCTCGAATTATTCACATAGGAGGTGAAGACCAAAAAAAAAACTGGGCACGTGTTCCCTTGAAGAGTACATTAGGTAGTCGGTCTCGAGCTATTACGATGTCAGATAATCGTTAAAGATCCCTACTCTAAATATATTTGAATAAGGCAAAATTTAGGACTTCTAATGTAGAATGCCCATTATGTGGTATCACAAAGGTTATCTTTGGGCTATGTGCATTCTCTCATAGAACAGCTTCTGTCAACCTAGGGGCCATGAATTTTACAATTATATATGTAAACAGGTTACATAGTTTACAACCTAAATACGTAACGAAACACAACAGATAGTGATTAATATGTTTTTTAAAAAAAAATACAATGAATTTTCACACTCGGATGAAACAAATGATTAATATTTGTAAGGTTCGTTAAAAGGCAATACTATTAGTATAGCTTGGAATAGGATTTTTTTCATAAAAGTGATCTCTATTGGCATTTAGTAAACCCAAACCGTTATTATCAGCAAACCAAAATACAGCATTTCTAGCAAAACATATTGCAATTTTTTTAACCAGTTTTTCATTGATTGTACTATCAAAAAATAAATATCATTTATGATGAAGCGGTGAGATTTAGATTAACTGGAATTAGAACGTCGTCATAAACACAACTCTGCTGAAAAGTGGATTCACAACCAGATAACAAAAATAAACAACGAACCTCAATTTAAAATTTAAACGATAGTGTTCCCCGAATATTTTCTGCAATTATAACAATTTACTTTGCAATTAATGTTGTTATATAATGAAAATTATATATATTCAAGTAAATACATTTAAGTTAATCATCAATTTTTCGCATGGACAAATATTACCAAAACTCATTCGTTCAATGCCAATAGATAATTTTATAGGTGTCAGTAATTTTCAAAATTTCTTCTTTTTTTTTAAATATCTGTAAACTAATACATTTTAAACAGTAAAGTCAATTAAAATTGATTGCACATTAACCTGAAAAAATTAAATTTCATTATAAACATCAAGTCGTAATGATATGAAAAGGTTCAACACTAGGACGGTTATATAATAAATTATAAAATGTCTACGCTATATAACCTATTATTACAAAACTGTGTTCATTTCATGAGGGAACTGTCTACTTGAGCAATACTGCCTGTACAAGAGCAAGCAAAGAAAACACATACCAATGTATATATATGTATATATATATGATTTGCAGAGTTGTAACAACTTTGCTACAACCTGAACTTATGGCCCAAAAAAACATCAGATATACATCTAAACCTAAGGAACAATCAACTATACAATCCGCTTAACTAAATCTTCCTACTTTATCTGCTGAATTGTTTTTATATATATATAACATCGGTCTACCAAATAAACCTAATAACAAATAATTAAATGTTCATGCCCTACAATATTCGTCAAATACGGCTAAGGAATCACCAAATGGCACGATTCAGTAACTAGTAAGTGTTTTACTTCATGCCAGGAACAAAAATAAACAAATTACAACGGTTCAAATATAAACGGTTAAAGAAAACTACACTGCTTGAGGAAAATTGCAAGGGATACCAAGAATTTTCAGTATTTTTTTTTTAAGTGTACGAAAAGAAAAAGTAATATTAAATATGACTTGTTTTGTGAAATTTAATCACTGATATATTTTCTGCACTTTTTTTATTGCCTATTCACATGATTGATGTTTCAACTATTGCTCCTTATGTCAATCATTCATACACTGCTTAAATATTATTTAGGTTCCTAAGTAGACAACGCTTTGTGTTTTTTTTTTAAAGCAAAATTTTTTTTTCGGTTAAAAAGGTTAACAGTTATTTATGTTATATGTTTAAACTGATTAACTACAATCTCAAACAAAACTGCAGATAAACTATTTAATTATTTAATTTGTAGTTTAAAGAAATGCAGAAGTTATACAAATTTAACAAAAAAAAAAAATTATTGCGTCAAAACCTTTGAAGCGTATGTTTCTTCAGAGAAATCTCGCCTTTAACCAGAGTGAAAGCAACAGCATACGAGTAAATAACATCTCAGACAGTATTAGGAATTAGGAATCACTGCCCCATTTATTCAAAATTATTTGGTATTAGTGTGAATGCACTTTATATATTCCCGGAAGTTTTAGAAAATAGCAAATACAAAATTGAAAAGATGATACAAAAAATCATTGTTTGTTAAGAATAAATTACGCAAACTTGTTAGAATAATTTATTAGCCAACTTTTTTAACTGGTTCACTTCTTTTGGGATCGGCTTTATTAAAATACTTTTATATTCCAAATTTTTTTTTTTACTAATTCAACGTTTTATTTCTTTTAAAGTAAAAAGCTTATAAAAATATAAATTATTAAACATTGTTACTTTTATTAAAAGACCATGTTTTTCATTCAGACCGTTATTTATAATTAATTGAAGTTTAACATTAACGTTAACTTCCTAATTGAAAAAGTTGTATTTTTTATAATTTTTTAATAATTTACATTTGTGTTCGTATTGTTCAGAAGAAGGAATACAATATTAGATGACATCCTTCATGTTAAGTCAGAGTGTTGTAATCAGAAAGTCTCTTCATATTGAAAATTAAAAAGAATAATTTATTTTATTTTTAAATAAAATAAATTATTAACTTTTGTTTAAACATAAATTCAGATAAACTTTTACAATAACAACCGTATTATTTAACAGAATAAAATAAATTTATTGAAGCCCAATTAAATATTTCACTGACAACATTTTTAGAGTACTCTAAGGCAATGAAAATGTTTATGTTTCATTTAATCCAAATATTCATTAATAATATTAATTCCATATTTTTTTAAATTGCTAACGCAAGAATTTTAATTGCTCAAAGAGGTAATAAATAACAAATTAATATAAATGACTTGTTTTTTATTTCATTAACGATATGAAAAGTAAAAAAAAATACTTTATCATTAATCTGAACGCATCAAATACCGAGAGGTTACAAGATGAAATAAAATTGGGTATTTACCTATTTTCTGGTTTTGAAAGGTATTCTGTCCAGTTAATTGGCAACAATATTGAATATTGTTGAACTGGATAATTGAATATTGAATACCATCACTTTTCTGACCAAGTATTTCTTCAAAATGTGTTTGTCGATATTATTGTAATTGCGCTACATCAACTGAAATCAAAACTTGCATTTAAGTTTTAAATATTCATTTTATATTAAGGTGTTTGATTTTTGGGTTCATTATTAAAAGTTCTAAAATTTAACAAAGCATTCTAATTTTAGGAACAAAAATATAATTTATTTCTGTTTATGAGGAATGTATTAGGAAATAAGAAATGAATATATCTATGTTGATAAACTTTGATGGATATAACTGATTGACACATGTCAGAAACAGACTAAACTTGAAGTACGAGTATTTAGCAGTAATGCGAAGCTCACTGACAATTCTTAATAATTTTCTCTCAGAGTTATAGAGATTGTAATGCATTCTGATACATCTATTTTGTTAATCTTATTATTATATACTATTCGTTTTTATTTTATTTATGTATATTTTTATGTTTAATGGTTTTTTTTATCTAATAATGAGTACTCTGATTAGTTGATAATAAAATAAGATTAAAGAACCTTATTTTCAAATCGATTAAACTATCAAAATAATATTGCTTTGAGGCAATGATAAAATTTGATTACAACGTTTTAATTCAATTTCTTTAGTATTGAAGGTTTAAAGAATAGTAGTTATGTTGGCGTCTGTCAGCTACAAAATATGGTTGGAGAGACAAGTGTGTATCCCGCGTATATGCTAAATTCACAATGTTTTACAAGTAGCATTCAAGAATATATGATTTATATCTGTTGCTCTAATATTCATAAAGTGATTTAATGTTATTATTTGAAATAAATATTGAAGTTAATAAAAATGTTTGGAGTGGAAAAAGAAATGGATACGTTTTGACTAAATCATGCATCTTGTATAAAGGAAATTAAGACTAAAAGTCAGGTGGAAATGACAATTACTCTGGCTAACTGGGCCAAATAATCTATGTTTTACCAACGAACAAGAATAGATACAGTCGAAGTACAAGAAACAGAGTCTAATGTAACTCTAGGGTACCGAAATGTTAGTGACTACTGAACAGAGAGTAGGTAGTGTATAGTGTAGGGATCTAGACCCGCATTACCTGACTTCTGCCCAACCCTGCATCGTTGCTCCAACAACGCATTTCCCTCATTTCGTCTCTTCTTCGCCAAAACAAGAAAATTAAAACATCATTGATTCTCCATCAAAATCAACATAAAGAATCAAATTCGTAATTTTTTTTTTAAACAAAATATCTACAATAATATACACAACTAGATTACAATATAGCTATGTCATAAGAAGGTTATATGCAAAAAGCAATGACAGTATCACTATCTAATAGAAGACATTTATTAAATTATAATCCAATAATGATTTCATTTAGTGAATGTGTATAGTATTTTTGTGCAGACATAAAAGGGACTAACTCCATGGTACTTACACATACGATAAGAAAAACATTAAGGTTATTTTAATGTTTATTGATTTTTTACTTCATATTCAAACAATTACAAATGACTTTACTAATAACACATAGAAAAAATAATGACACAGCAATCAGTTCTCGTTGTTTTTATTGTCTTTGAAATAGTAATGAAATAGTATAAAGGGTAAGTCAGACTCTCTAAGGTGTTGACTGATTCTTCAAAGCCGATTGAACAAAACTATGTCTGAATAAAACTGTTTCCGCTATTCAATTATCTGAAGATAAGGCTAAAGTTCGAAAATATTTGTTTTACTTGGGCAATCAAATTTCCTATTCTTAAAGTAGAGATACCGATGTCAAGCTCTTGATACTAATTCAATTCTCACTTCTCCTCTGCAGAATAGTAATAGAAAAACATTTGATTTATTTTCAGATGAAATACTAAAAGAATTCTTGGCATAAACATCCCTTCTACGGACTAATGTCATATTACTTTCTTTTTATCCATGCAATTTAATGTAATAGTCTAAAATGGTTATATTTTCTCTTGCATTAGGGTGGCTGCCAAGTTAATAGAAAGCATTGATAGTTGAATAGAAAAATGCTTTACTTTTTCTAGTCTCGACAAAACAATGAACCTGATTGATTCACATTTATTTGTGACAATTCAAATTTATTTCTGACTCCGTGAGACCTAAAAGAAAAACATTGATTGAAATGAAATGACTTTTCTAATCTCTCCGAAGAAGTCATACTTCATCTTACACACACACACACATATATATATATATATAAAGCTTTCACATAAACACGTGAAATAACAATCAATGATCAAACTACAATAAGAAATGGGAAAACAAGACTAAGATCTTTCAACCGTAACAAGCGGTCTTCGTCAGAGTCAAAAACCCAACTGACTTTTTGTTTGAACTGTCAGTTGGGTTTTTGACTCTGACGAAGACCGCTTGTTACGGTTGAAAGATCTTAGTCTTGTTTTCCCATTTCTTATTGTGGTTTGATCATTGATATATATATATATATTATATATATTATATATATATATATATATATATATATATATAAGTAAGATGAAGTATGACTTCTTCGGAGAGATTAGAAAACAGTCATTGCCGATCCTAGGAATATGCCGTTCCTAGTATTAGAAAGAATTACAAAAAAATTCCTTTAATTTCAATAACTTCACATAAAACTGTAATATCTTATCAAAAATTTAATGTAATATTACCCAAAAGATTTCTTTTTTTAAAAATTTGATATAAACAGTCAATTTTTTTGGCAACATTGGGAAGCAATAAAACACTAACAATTAGTATCAATCAATTGCAAACAACCTCTGTGATACTAACTTTTAATACCACTTATTAATGCTTATTCTTATATAACGAGTTTTATCAATTGCAACCATATAACACTAATTATAAGCAAAATTGCGATAACTACATACTAGAATATAATTATTATACATTTACTTCATATGGAGTTAAAGGTATATACTTTTGAACTTATCTTCCTTCATAGTGTCTGATTTTAATGGTTAGAGACAAATTGTATAATATTGGTTTAATTATGATATTAATTCATCCTAAATATATGTTGCCACTATTAAACATCACGAATAGATAAATGCAAATAATCAATAGTTTATAAGGAAGAGAAGAAGAGTTACTATTATAGTTGTGTGCTAGTTAATACAGAAGGCACTAAAACACAGTGTGTAATGATCCATTATTTTCGCTAACGATATCTATGATTTATGAATATATAATAATTTATTTGTATCCTGTTAGCTGTTATAACCTCAGCTACAAGACTTGATTTCATATAAGAGAGCAATCTGAGAAGGAATGACTCAGAGACTAGATGAAGAAAGCAACGTGGTTTCCTTTTGTTTTTGTTTTTTTTTTTATTCTATTTAATGGCTCCTCGAACAGGAAACGAGTAATTCCACCAGTTTATCTCAATCACTGAAACTTTTTAACTTAAGTTAAAAAGTGAGCAGCACTCAAGAATAGGAAAGTTATTTTATTATTATATTAATTATAATTAAATTGAATAACATTTTTATTACGATCGGTATGAATTGCATGCTATAGAACAATAATAGGACAATTCAATACAAATGCACATACACTAACATGTACATAGGTACACGCTCACACTAAAAATTGACAGAGAACCAAGTAATTTTTGCTATGTTCAGTATGATATTTCCGAACTTAGGAAGTATATGGAACGGACTTTCGTTATTAAAGATTAGGTTTATTTTTTATTTTGTAGAAACTATTTGAAGTTATCAGTGGGGAAATAAAAGTCTAGCTGTTGGATTATTGTCTAGAAGATAATAAGAGGCTGGTAGAATGACGACAAGGATTGCAACTGAAAAGCCAGGAGAGTGAAAGGGTTTTGCGGCGCTGAATCCACAATCTGTTTCATAACGGATTGAGATATTACCAAGTGCTAGGCTTTCTTTATTTTTTTTTTATGCAACACCAGGTCCCTTACAATTAGAAGAATTCTAGACCACTGTAATTGGCTCCCAGTCAATCTCATACACCTCTCATTACCCTTCCACTTGCTTTCTTTATGTTTCTTATTTTCATCAGCTAACAATCCTTTAATATCAACTTTCTAATGAACTCAATCCCCACAAAAGTAAACGTCTTCACTAATGAACTCCCAAACTTCTCCTTTCCAAAGCCTTAACTAAGCCAGAAATACTTAATTAAGTCGAAAGGATAACTTGAGATCATCAGCATGTACCATTCACCTGTCGCTCATCAAAGATCTTCATCACTTTTTTTTTTACAATATTCCTTTACATTGAACAGTCAACAGTCAAAACTGACTGTTGTATATTACATCATATATATAAAAAGTTATATACGTGATGTACGCGACCAATCGGAAGCCATTCAATTATTAATAGGTTTTTGCGAACTACTGTTCGAGTTTATCAAAAACAAATGTCCTATACTGTGTTTATATATTTGTATATTCAGGAAAACTTAAAAAACTCTTTTGATGCCGTTTAAGTTTTCTTACAAAACCAAATAATTTATACATTGAAGTCTATGGAAGACTTTTAAGTCTTTACGTGAGCATTAAGAGGTTATAGAGATCAGTGATGCTTCTGAAAATGAATATGGATTTATATGTTATAATAATGTACATAAGTAACGACATCAGGGTGAGGTTGCAATTTGAACTTTATGCTATAGGAATATTTGTATTTATACACTGAACAATGATTAATTATAAGTACAAAAATAGGCAAGAATTATAATCTACTAGATCATTGTATTAGTCGGTATGAACTATTTTATGAACAATGGAATTAAAAGTACTTAAAAGAAGAATGAACTGCAATGGGAAAGTAGTGGTTCAAGTAGGAAGTAGCACTAATGAGCGGACATCGAGCAACCTACAAAAGATGATCACCTTTCTCCGCAAAAATTATTTAATTACCGCGGAAGCCTTCCGTGTTTGCTTTCACTACTGTCATGCTCCCAGGAACGGGCCATGTCTTAGTGCGCGACCGCGCTAACCAACTAGCAGCCTGCCTTCGCTGCTTGCATCTAGTGCTCTCTCAAGCAAATCACCTTTCAGAAATACGTTTTAAAAATATTCAAACTATTAATAATTTTAGAAAGAGCAGTAAAATGCTGAAGAGAACTGACTTAAAGACTTGATTAAAATTAAGAAAAGTATATACTTAGGAAAAGAAAGAAAAAAAAGGAAGGTATTAATGAGAAAGTGTAAATTAAGCGAAGGGCTGGCTTTAGAAAGCCCTAAACTAAAGACAAGAAGACAAAAGGTTATCAAGGTGCATGGGTGGGGTCTATTGAAAGGAACAAAGGAGCACCAGATGACCTAATCTCCGACCACAGACTCACTTCTTGGAATAATTGAATCAGCAAACTTAGATCAATGGACTCCTGCTTAAGCCAAAACTGTTTGCGCTGATAATCATTACACCGGAAAAAATTTAAAGTGCAATATATATATATATATATATATATATAGTTAAAAATTATAACGTAAAACAAAGACAAACAATGATATAACTATCTTTTATATTTCGACCATTGTTATCATCAGGCAAAGCAGAACGGTGACTGAAGTCTAAGCTTTCGTATATGTATGTATATATATATAATTAACAAGATTTCACAATACACACTTTAGCAGATGTTTCTACATCTTCAGCATCAGTTAGAATTTGACTCTGATGAAGACCACTTGGTACGGTTGAAAGATCATAGTCTTTTTTCCCATCTAATATTAAAGTTTGATTATATATATATATAGTTCACAAAAGAAAGAGAAAAACAGATAAAAACACACACTAAAGACTCACTAAGATATTTCTACATTCGTCGTCGTCGGGCAGAAGTAGTTCTTTGGAGTAGGCTTCAGCTACTGAAAACGATCCAAAAAGGACAGCAAACGTTTCACAGTAAACTATAGACACAGAGTAAAGATACGAACACACTCTAATTTTCGGTTGATCCGCTCTCAGGAGAGTAGATAAAGGGACACATGGGTCTCCAACCTTCGCTTCGCAAGTTGGTGACTTTCGTTATGACTGTCGAAATGTTGAAAACTGGAGTCCTTTGTTACGTTTTTTTCTATGAGTCACAGTTTATTTTATTATACATATATGATCAAACCACAATATGAAAAGGAAAAACAAGACTAAGTTCTTTCAACAGTAACAAGCGGTCTTCGTCAGTCAAAAAACCAACTGAAGCACTAGATGTAGAAAAAAAAACTTTTTTTTTTATTTTTTTTTTTCTTTCTGCATCTAGTACTTCAGTTGGGTTTTTGACTCTGACGAAGACCGCTTATTACGGTTGAAAGATCTTAACTATCCTCCCCCCCTTCATTTCATATTGTGGTTTGAACATATATCCAAGATATAAGTTTTGACTAATCGTATAAAATATGTAGAGAAAGCTATGCAAAACTGGAAGAACGTGGAAGAGAGACTCATCAGGCATGAAAGTAAGGAATTAATTCCAGTTGAGAAGAATCAGGAGGAAAACACGCTATAGATCAATTTTAATTATACTCACTCGTAAACTATTTTAACCTAACAATAAATATGCCCTCAAATATGAGAATGAATTTCTACACAGTAACGACACACAAAGTAAAAGAGACAAACAATTGGCAATTTGGTCAAGCTTGAAAGAATATTGAAACGCAAAATTGAACATAGATATGTGTAACATCCATCTCTGAAACATTTTTCCAATTCTATATAGAGAATTACACCAATAGCGTGCAAAGCACTGCATTTTACAACTTTTATTCTAGTCAAAATTTAATCTTAAAATCCTAAAAGTGCAAAAATACTTGTTCATTATTTCTATTTTGTACTCATGGAGTATAAGTTAAAGTTAGAAATCAATTTGGTTTGTTCTAGAAGTTATCTACGAATGTATTGAACCTTAAATAGTACTCAAACAATATAAAACCATCTTATTCCAGTAATTGATAATTATGTGGATAGTATACTAAAACAAATTGCACATGAACCGAAGGACAAGTGAACACATGGTTAATACTTGTATATGAAGTTTAATTACAGTTGTCATTCAGTAGATGTATACGTCATTATTATACGTGATTATACGGGACAATGCATTAAGAGAAAACTTGCGTTCCTGTCAGAGCATCCGATGCATGCTAAGTCTGCGATTACATTAACTTGCATGTTAAGTAACAACTACAGGCATGCCTCCTATTGAAAACAATGTAAACGAAATCCTCATCATTATTTCATTTATACTTCTAATAAGTGTTTGATTCGTAGAGATTCATGATATTCATATAAAAAATAGAGAATGTATAAACAAGCTGTAAGAGGGAACGGTCATTTTTCCTTAAAATAATGACGGTTCAAGTTCACCTAATCAATTATTCGTCTAATTACAACCTGTAAGTCATTTTGCTTTGTCCAAAATGGAGTTCTTTTATTTTCTTTCCAACCAAATATGGCAATCCACAATAATGGTATCAAATAGTTTATGGATGACCTAGGAGGGCATCAAAGGCACATTAAAAGTCTCTTGTATGAAGACGCTTCACAAGATATGATGTGACGAATGAAATAGACTAAGTAAAAATATATGATAAGTAAAAAAATATTGTTAACTATACAGTTCAACTTAAACAGTATTCAAATTCATCACCTTGGAATTTGTACATGAGTCCTTTGGTTGCTTCGGAGTCATCAAAAATAGAAGTTATCAGACAGCAAATGAAAACATACTTCCCTTGCATGACTGCTGTGGCTAAATTTTTCAACTTTGACATTTCACTGAGAAGTACTGAATTTTAATGAAAACCAAACGGTGATATTCACAAAGTTTTTATAGAATGCCAATTCCTGTTTTATATTAAGTCAAATGTCAATATGCAGTTATAAATTAATATTATGTTTAATTATTATTATGAATGGCATGCATTACTTGAATTTGTAGGTTTATTTAAGCAATTAGAATAAATATCTTTAAGATATACTTTTCAAGATACATATATTTTTTTTACTGTAAAATCGAAAAGGCGATCCAAACTGGACATAATATGAGTTCAAAATCGAAGAAGAACTTCGGTTTACATACCGTTGAGTTGGTAAGTGTGTTTCTGTACTCGGTGTGTTACTCTTCTTAGATTTTGAACTCGTTATTATAGATCAACGTTCAAACCACAGTAAGAAATGTGATAAACGACTAAAATCTTTCAACCGTAACAAGCAGTCTTCGTCAGAGTCAAATCTAAATCAGTTGTGATTTCACTCTGACGAAGATCACATGTAACGGTTGAAAGATCTTAGTCTTTTTTCTCATTTCTTAATGTGATTTGAACGGTGACCGTTGTTTCATGTGTTTATTGTGAAATCTAATTATTTAAGATATTTCATTCGAGATATTCAGACTTCATTAGCTTGATATAATAAATACGTAATTTATTTAGTTTACAATTGAAGGAACATAAAGAAACACTGTTAGTATCTTCTTACTTATGTACTTCCTATCTCTTGTCCTTTGTTTTTTTATCGTTTAATAAAACAATTTTTTTTTAATTTTATGAATAACATTTCTTGAATAAAAAGTAGGGAATATTGCATTTAGTGGTGACAGAGGATAGCATGTCCATTAAATTAATATAATTCACTGTAACTCACAGAGTTGTTAATTGGTATGTCACTATTGCATCAATTAGTAGAGTCAAAGGTCTTAATTAGATAAAAACAAGTTAGGCGAACTTGGAAAGGGACCGTTTTATTTGTAAACGAAAGCAACATCAAAGTAACATTATGAACACCAGAGAGAAGGGAAATTCTCAAAACAACGAACTTGTGTTCAAATTGAAATGAATAGTGCATAAATGTAATAGAACATATCAAAGGAATTTAAGTACAGAACAGAATTAAGAACAGAATCAAAGCAAACATAATGTTTTTAGCATGAATACGTATCAGATGCTGAACTGAGAGTCAAGTAATAGGGTGAGATAAACAATAAACTATAGGAAAAACTATAAACGCCATTGACGATTAATATTTTATTTTATGAGTTCACCTTTAAATCTTTGTCTGTTAATAGTTCATGGAAGTACAAAAACAGAAATGTATTCTACTTTTTACCTTAATAGAAAGAAAGTTCTCTGACAGAAAAGTGACAGTTTGGAGAATTTGATGACTAAAACCTTGATTTATCAAACACGGAACGAATACTCTTTTCTATGATTTCTATACGAGAATAGTCAATTAAACTAGCTATAACACCATTGTTTCTTTTTCTTTATTTTAGTAAAATCCGATATTTACTTGAGAATATTTATTTTCCTATAAACCTATCTCCTTAATATTTGGAAATGAAAACTTTTTCCAGGCATTTTAAAAGGAAACCAAGGATTGATTTCAGAAATGTCTTAACATTTATTTAGTTATGAAGTGCTATCTGCTTTACAAGACATATATCAAATGATACTCTGAAAGGAAAGATAACACAAGAAGACTGAATAAAAAAATGAAAAGAATCGAGATTAAGAGAACAGCATTCTCAGACATTGTGCCAAATATATTTTTGTGGAAGTAAAACTCGTAACATCATAGTAAAACTATTACACTGAATTGGGCAAAAATTTCCGTAAAAAAAAAGAAATAGATGTTAGAAGCCTTTTTAAAGGATATAGAGAATAAAGCGCATTGCATGACGTCATAATTAAGCCTGTAGTTAATAAGTACCAGGTTATTGTCCTCTTGCCAAGATTTTCATCGAGTTTCGGCAATATATTTTTGGAAACTTACATTATCCTGTGCTTTAAATAAAGAATTTAATATCCTTTCAAATGATATTATTAAGATATTAGAGTCGTTGAATTGAAAAAAAAAAGGAATTTTACAACTCGAACAAAAATAAAAGTACCAATTAAGAAATGTATAAAGAAGCTAACTTAAGTAGCTAAAAAAGAAAGACAAAGAAAGAAAACCACAGTGTTGCAATGAAGATGGCAAAATAAAGAGAGGAATATAAAGAGGAAGCAGCTATTGGAGGTCCGATCGGAGATATAATTCAGATGGGTTTGGCAGCCTGCTAAGCTGGCAAGGACCCAAATTATTGCCGACGAGATACAGCGGCAGAGAGAAAACGTGCCCTACCCTGTCACACTGTTTACAAAAGTGATACTTTATAGGGCACTAAAAGTATCCGACAAAGAACGAAATGGAATACGAAAATAGTTGACTATCCTTGTAATGCATCGTCGACTAGAGAACTTCTTGAGTGCAAACAATGGCTTTCGAATCAGTTGTAAAGATGACATGATAGCTTGTTCTTATAATGTTGAACAAGTAAATGATGATTGCATCTTTCTTGTATTGCCTTGTTTAAAAAAGATTTAAAATAAAATAACCTTTAAATTCTTATTCATATAGATCTCGCGAACATGAGGATAGAAAATAACGATGACCAGTGTCAGCTAACAGGGAGTGTGATTGCAGGTACTTTGAATTGTTCATATGGGAAATAGAAATCTTGTGGACGCTGATTTTCGTTGAGAATGTAAACCCCTCAGTCCCGAGAGTGCGATATCAAATACTATTTAAAGACCCCTAATCTAATAAACATGAGCACAGGAAATTTAGGACACCATACGTTGAATAAACGAGGTAAGGTGACTCGCCCATGCTAATACGGTTGCAAATAATAAATAGGCCACACAAACATTCCCCCAGAACAAAATTAAAACTGAAACTCAAAAAGTGTGGATGTTAGAAACATACAAATAACTATAAATGACAATCCCGTTAGTGTTTTAGTTCCATACTCACCTGCTTTCTCATAGAGCCTTTGATAAATGTTAAATATGTCTATTATCAATCGTTTAATGATAAAATAAGGATATTATATGAGCAGATTGATACAATTATAGTGCTTACATTATCCTTAAAGTTTGCAACATTGAATTGTATTTAAAAGATCTTTGTCAATACACCTCTGAGTATGCCCCCTGATATTATAAAGGATATTAAGATGTATGAATACACTCCTCTCTGGAGTATATGAAATGAAGCACTGAGTCACTGCCTAAAAGCGTGGGCCCCAAGTACTCCCCATACCTGGATGATTGGGTTTTTCGGATGGGGAAAATTAATTTGGTGAGGGGGGGGGGGGAGGGAGTTGGGGAATTTTAATTAACATTTTTTCCTTTCTCTTTAATAACATATTCCTAAGAGTACTGACTGTCTTGTTTCTCCAACATTTCACTAATACCATTTTTGAAGATTTTTTAAACGGAAATATTGGCGTTTTATGCATTTTCAACTAATTAGAACTAATTTTTAAAAGTATAGGAAGGATTTCTGCACTACCATAAAGGGAGCATTATGGTGGGATTTAACAAGAAAAAGGTTGGCTACTGATTTAGTAAAACTAGAGAACTGTTTCTTAAACATAACGATATGGTTTATATTTTTGATAACGTGTCCACTAACACTGCATTGAAGATATTCACATGGTTTAAGTATGACAGTCTAATCTACATGTTATACTTATTTGTTCTAAATACCTTAATCTTCTATCGTATAAATAATATAAACCTTTTAACATAAATACAATTCATTCATGTATTTTTAGTTAATAGTAACTAAATAAAATATTATTGCTTAATTACCATCTAAAACTATTTGGAAGTATATTAAAAAAAGTATGCGTTTTGCAAGAAAGAAACTGCAATGATTTCATCTGTGATGGATTATAAAATTACAACAGCTATATGACACTTTCAGTCAAGCACAAGCATGTCCTAAAGTAGTGACTAAGAAGGAGCTGTTATAAAAAAATATCTGGAATCGAAAGTCTATGACGAATGTTAAAAAGGACATTATTTAAATACAATGATTGCACATCTAACTAGCTATGCCTTTCTTTATGAGGTCGACATTACAACTAGCTTAATATTACCTTGAACGAAGTAGGTTTTGCAAATATCCTTGGATCTTATTAACATGAGGGAACCGACAAACGCAAGAGTTCATTGTTCTTTACAAGACAGCAATCAAGTGTTCTGTTATAAATATTCATATTTTGACTAAAATAAATTGAATATTAAAATATTATCATAATTGTAAAAAAGAGGCAACCAAATTGCACATTTCAATAACCGTTTATTAAATTGTAATAATTTGTAAATTCTTTCCTGTAAATATTGTTATGTGGACTGAACGAAATCGGTTAGCGGATTATCACCCATCTTATGATTTCGGATCAATAGCTAAATAATTGCGGTTTGATTTTTATCGAGAAATGAAAACTATTCTTGAAAGATATTTTATTGATAAAATAATGTAAATATATATATATAAACGAGATTCACATAAACATCAAAAGAATCACAGAAACTCACAACTATTACTTAGAAAAAACTCATAAGATTCCTGATTCCTTCATTATATCGGCGAAAATTGTCGTTTTCAGGAGACGAGATGAGATCTACTTGGACAGCGAAAACACTTAAATCCCTTCGTCATAGGAGCTAGTATTAGTGTTCCCAACATACATAGAGGTAATAGGGGTAAAAATAAAGAAATAAAATCGAAAATGAATGAGAATAAATATAGAACAAATTATAAATAAAGAGAAATTAATAAATAAATCATATGGATATAAATATGCAGGATGCAAATAGCAATCTCTCCATTGATAAATCATCTCCCGAACTCAATCATGGCTTATAAAGTTTGTTCCGTTTTTTCTTTAAATTATATTATTATATTTATATAAATTTGTGATTTATGCATAATGGTTTATTATTTACCTATTTATTCGGTGTCTATTATTTTTATTGTTTATTCATTAAATCACACATAACCAATTCATTCATTAATATAATTAGTTCACAGTTTCCAATTATAGAAGGGATCCTGAACAAATGGAATTGTAAAACTACCTTTTAAACTAACAAGCAATCAGTCTATGCCTGTTTCAGGCTGAAAACTGGAATGCGAGAAACAGCTCTGCAGAATAGAAATAATTCTCATCCCTGCAGGTCCACTACGTGAGATGCGAGAGGAAAGGATTATAAGAGCTCGTTGTGCCAATAATATAGACACTGACATCCAAAATCCAACATTTTATTGAACTCTAAATGGTCTAAATCACATAGTAAATGTTTCTATAGAACACCATAGAAGAGAGTTAATTTTCTAAATTTAATTTTCACTTTCAAGAAACACATTTTGTCTCAAGTTTGTTAACACACATATGACATTTATTACAAAATGAAAAATTCAGTCATTCTGGCATAGAAATATGTTTGTAAATATTTAACAAAAGATGAGGTAAACAGAAACAAAAAGATTCTTCAAGATGAGGTAAATATTGAAAGTGAATTTTGGTCTTTCTTTTATATTCATTGAGATATACTGCTTAGAAACAGATTTATTCGCTTCCTTATAAAAAGAAACATAAAAGTCATAGGATAAAATCAGAGCGATCTCAAGATACCTGCAGCAACTAAGATACTGAATCCAGGTGCCGAAAAGGGGATAAGCAGTAATGTGAAAAAATAGGTATCAAATATGAACTGTTTTCTTGAACTTTTATGTTTATCTAGTTGTTGGGCCAAATTAGCTTGAGAAACTTACCATCAATCATGACTTAAACACTTAATGTTTTCATGATCCGTTTTAAATGAAATACAAGTTTTAGAGAAGAAATTGAAGTCTGCTTGTTCTTACACTCGTGGTTCTTCTCTGCTAGTCTAGTCACTCTACCTACAAGAGTGTCGGAAGCTCTTGTTCTTGCATGCTGACACTAATTATTTCCAAACTCATTTCTAATACCTAACAATTGAAATGCCTTCTTTTCCTCAACAGATTCACACAAGACATTACTTGTCTTTTACTTGCTGTTCTTTTTGAGACAGCACCGTCTAAACTTCATAATATAAACTTTATAGAAGAAAAAGAAAGTGAATGGAAATGTGTTGTTTAAGTGAAATGACTGTACAATTATAGCATTGAAATGCCAAAAAAAAACCTTACATTACCTTACAAAATTGTAAAAAAATACACCTTTTCTTCGATGTTATCTTGTTTATTTAAAATCAATTTGACAAACTTACCCACAATCTTTTCATGGTCAACCAGAACAAACATGGAAAATTTATTGACGATCAATAAAGACAATGTTGAATGCATAGCAAACAGAGATTAACAATTCTATATATATCTAGATAAACATAATTTTATATTCTTGTTTTCCTTGTCGAAATATATAAAAATTAATTTGGATGGATACACATGATGGTTTAGATTGATGAAGGACTAGTAACCAAAGATGAACCAGTCTTGTACAAAATTACCGAAAACTTCTTTAAAAAAAGACTTGAATAAGATCAGACATACGATCTAAAAATGAATGCCTTAGATTGTGTTATCTTTTCCCACCATCTCTTTACTTGAAATTTATTTCAATTAAACAATACTTTGTTGTTCCCCAAATAAATAGAGTGGACATTTAGTTGAAGGGTGGAATGTTTTAATTTTATGTTACTTTCTTAATTCAACATGCAAAAGTAATTATCGACAGAACGTGACTAGGAAGGCGATAATTAGAAAGATATGACTCTGTAACTATGTTAGGTAATCAAGTTTAAGCGATAAATTGACTTTTTTTTTTTTGATATGATTTGTCTGATATTTCTGTTTAAAGATCTTTGACAGGGCACCAGATTAGTGTACAATCACAGCGATTTGTCGTACTTGCAAGCTATTTATAAAAAAACCCAAGTCCTTCCAATCAGTTTTTTTAATTGGCAATAATTTTGCATTATGGTACTTTTAATGTGTTCATTTTAGAATTAAAATCTATGTATTACTTTTAAAACTAACAATGGGTCATAGCATTTTTTTTTTTGAGAATAGTTTGCACTTGGATTGGTGACCAACACTTACGTTGGATGGTATCCCACGTAATGCAGTAGTTCGCCCATAGTTTGAGGATGCGAAATAAAAAAATGAATCAGGCTTTTGCATCTTGTACAACCCCTGAGGCGGGACACATTCTATAAGGAAGGCTGCTAAAAAAAACAAATAATCAGATCCACTGTTAATCCTTTTTTGAGTTATAATGCTACTAGAGCGCATTTATTCGGTATAATATGATTCGTGTTAATATTCTTCATCTTAAAACAATTCAAGTTCAAATTATTCAGCTTAAGACAATTTAAGCTCATATTCATCAATTTAAAACGATTCGAGCTCAAATTATTCAACATAATATGATTCAAGCTCATGTTCTTCATCTTAAGACAATTTAAGCTCATATTCTTCATCTTAAGACAATTTAAGCTCATATTCTTCAATTTAAAACGATTCGAGCTCATTTTCTTCAGCTGAATACGACATAAGCTGATATTACTCAGCTATTACAATTCAAATTTATATTATTCAAGTTAATTGCTCTTTTTTTTAATAATCATTTGAGCTGTAATATAATATAAAAATGTTGGGAGTGAAATATATATAATTAATAGCGGAAATATAAATAAATGTCCGGGCTAAGTACAATTGCAGCTCACCAGAACTCTTAGCAAGCTTATAACAATTACCATATAATTACTTGAAGAGAGAGTGATAGAATGGACTTCCGGCGATGGTTTTCTCAGCGTCTGGCTACTCGGAGAGAGACGAGCACGGCGAAGGTCAGTTCGTCTGGGCAACAGTCTAAGCATCCAGTCTGTGACGACACTCTTCGTGGCATTCTTCTCAGTTTAAAGACTTTTAAAGATAGTAAACTTCCTTATCTTCTTGTTCATCACCTTCACTGGAGAGTTTATTTATTCCCTATTACAATTCGATTCCATTATAACAGTACTAGTTTTTTTCTGTTCAACCTTCTCACTCAATTCTTCAGCATTCCTTTTAAATTAAAATAATATTCACGCCTCTAATTTGACATCGCAGATAATATTTTTTTATTAGTTTTTTATCGAAGACTGTATTTTCATATCAATACTCAGACATAAACTATATTGGAAAACTGAAATGGAGGTAATTGGTAAAGGAACCTTGAGAAAACGACTGAAAGACACATTTTGTAAGAAAAAGCACTATTAAGCATTAGAGAGGTCATGCTAAAGACAAGGTAAATTTTGGCAGTAAACTTTATTAAAAGACAAAATGTCAAGTTTAAATATCCTGCCTAATATTAGCAAACTCTCCCATTTAACTTTAATAATGGCTTAGGGCCATTGGTCTCAAAATAACAGAAAAGCATACGACTAGAAAATTACATCACCGGCATTAACACCTAAAATTAACATTAAGTAATGCATACAGCCAGTTGAAATAAATTGTAAATAAAGTCAGGAATGGAATAAAATTAAAGAACACATTTCTCTTCCGGAATCTGACAATAACTGTTACTAGTCAAAGAAACTTGGAGCATATATATACAATATATATGAATAATAATCAAAATAACACTTGATGTAATGGATGGATTAATTTAACGCAGCCATGTCGTAACTTTCGTCATATTTACGAAAGTCTTTAGAGCATTGTTTTCCAAATTATTTTCAGTGTGGTAAATTAATCCATATATATATATATATATATATATATTACCCCAGAGTACCGCCCTGTCTTCCTGCGGGACTCTTCGTTCTTCGCTCTTCACACCTCCTGATGACGACGATGGTCGAAATATCGATGTGAGTTATGTCTGTGTCTTTCTGTGTGTTTCCTTCGTTTTGAATTTATTTTATTTTAAAAAAGTCCGCTGGACCGTTTCTTTTAATTGTATATATATATATATATGGAACCATCTCTCGTGATGAGTCCATTCATCCAAATGTCGAAGAGAGTTCTTTCAGATCTTCCTGTTTAATTCTATGTACTCTTTTCGTCGACCATTCACTTGGATCATTTTTTTTTTCATATATGCTAAACAAGCAATACATTGGGTCTTATTCTAGATCCCTGCCTACTCAGCTAACAGAACACTTCTTTTCCTCATAACAACGCTTAGAACATTCCATCTCTTAAATCAGTCATCGACTTTTAGTTTTACTGAAATGGTTATTGATAGAGAACAAGATGAACTAAGGAAAAGCAGCATATAAATATAAAAAGGACAAATTCCATTTATTATGGAAGTGGCAGATGGAATTCGAATAGTATTTACTTACCATAGGTGCCATGTGGTTAGAATTTCATTAGGAAATAGTCGATTTATAAAACTTATTTAAAATTCTAAGAAGATATATAGTTAAATTTGTTCATCTGAGAATTATAGTGAAATACTTAGCATTCAGGGTCAGGATGACATAAATCTTTCCCAGCAAGGTTATCCGTCGTGTTATCATTGCTCCTATACTGGTTAGTATTCTTCCTCATTTTTAGCATTCTATTTATAATAGAGTAAAAGTTTTCCTTTTTCAAAAAATTTTACCACGTTCGGGGTTTCCAAGCATGCGCTTGGTTTCCCTCATTCCCCTCCCATGAATATAGAATTCCGCAAATATAGACTATAGAGTTCCCCAAATTAAGAATATAAGTTTGGGAATATTTTAAATTGCTTCTTCTGAACTTTATTTATGAACATATATTCATATCTAGAACAGAATGAAATAACTCACTCTAGATATTACCCGTTACAACTTCTCAAAAATTTCAGTCCTATAATCATAGGAAATTACTAACACCTATGTGAAATATATCAGTGTACCTTAATAAGCAAAATTCCAAATAGTATAAATTTTTTCAACTTACTTTGGATGCCCATATGTCTAGGGCCATTTTATAGGTAATCATGACCTGTTTTCCCTTTATGACAACTCCTTTTCTTCCCTTTGTATCTCTCGATTATCACAAACCCTTAACACCATTGAAGAAACACACCCTAAATATTCTTGATTGGTCCTCTCTGACATCTTTCCCTTTATTTAATTTTTTTTTCTTTAGCAATAACAACTATTTAAATTAACTGACCTCCACTATTTTATTTTGCCTAATTCTAACAAATTTCATTCTAAATAGCTCTACTGTTGCATTGGTTTATATTAAATATGTAACCAGCGGAAGGTCACTAGGTATCGAAACATGTTATTCTCACAAATATTCTGCGATATTTTCTTTTAAATGTTGAACTATTTTCCATTAGAATTGTTACATGAGTCGTTCAGTAGCCAATGATGTTAAAATCCTCAACATAACAATGAGTAATCAAATGTTTACAAGGAAAGGAAAAGTATGCTTAAAAATGTTAATTTAATTGTTTAAAAACTAAATTAAATTTAAAATGCCATTTTCCATGTTGTATGTGCCCTTCAAAAATGACATTACATATTTTGTTGGTAAATTTACTAACCGTTTAAACTTATGTCTAAAAATATTTGTTAGACATTATATTTCTTTAAATATTTATTTTCACTGGCCTCTGAACGACTCATGAAACAAACACACATGTCCATATTTATGAACAAAAATGAATGGGGGAATATAATTTAAGAGGATTATAAAGTCAATATGTTACAAACAAGCCTGTACATTGTAACAATACACAGAGAGTATAATACCGAAGTTAATTTATATAGTGGAATATGAACTCCGAAAGGCCTGTGCTGTGGACTATTATTTCTTGGAATTTGGTTTACGCAGGGATTAGCAGGAGTAAATTTAATTATCGATCTGATGTATTTGGCCAGCAGGTCTATTCGGCGCTTGATAAAGGGGTTGTTTTTCTAAGGATTGCTTTCTGTTGGAAAAGGGAATCGATCCAGACTCTTCTCCCCTTAGTCAAAGATAAATTTTTGGGGGAGCGTCAGTTAACTTTTACTTTATGATTTATTTCACGTGAACTTTTCACTCACTCATTCTCTCACTAAACTCAACATCCAGCCTCCTTTTATTCGGTAAGAAATTAAAAGGATAAGTAAGAGGTGGGATCTTTAAAGAGAAATATTCCCATTGGCGTCTATTTGCCTGGTAGGTTTATCTCAGTGACGAAAACGCAGAGTGGTGTTAACTAAAAAGAAAAGAAAAACGCTTGAAGGGAAATAAATGCTCCCAAAAAAATCATTAAAGCAACTTCCAAATATTAAAAAGACGATTTAAAGCTCTTTTAATATACCTGAAAGTACTTCTGACGAGAGAAGAGTAAGCGAAAACTTCAGTTATTAATACTTGTCAAACTCACTTCCTATATGATTCCAAAGCTTCGAAGTTTAGTTCAGATATACTTTGATGACAAATACTCAAAATAAATCTTTTAATGAATTGATATATATTGTATACATAAGGGATGAAAAACCCTGAATAAGGAAATTAGAAGAGTATATAAGAAACATAAATGGATGAAAATAATTAAGGCATTTAAAAATATTTATAAATGAAGGTCTGCCCCAAAAAGTTTATATATATATATATATTACCAAACTAAAAAAGATAAAATTACAAAAACTTAATATTTCGACGAATCATCGTCATCAGAAGAGTAGACTAAACCACAGTTGACTAAACCGAAAATTAGAGACTGTAAATGTGTGCTTTGATTTCTCTATGTTTCTTTATGTACATTGAACATATATATATATATATATATATATATATATATATATATATATATATATAAGTAATTAAATAGAATGATTCCACGAAATAAACTAAATTTAAAGAAAGGACACACAGGAAATTGAAACTTTGTTTTTATTGTTAAACATCATATAGGAATCAATCGTATACATTTGGTAATAATGTAGTTTTGACTACTTTATCCGTTTTTTGAAACGTTGTCTCCCAGGAAAGGTCCATCTGTGTAGTGAAAAAAAGTTTTGAACTACAGCAAACTAGAAGTGAATAGAAATGATTAGATGAATACTAGAGATGGAGGGTTGCCAATGAATAATTCAAAGGGCCGAAAACAAGTTAAGTCCGAACATCAGGAGAATCGAACGGCTTGAGATGCCGAGAATTAGCAAAGGTTCACTGGAGTCACTGTCTTTGAAACGCTTCTATTTGCCATAGAATGAAATCATAATAGGTAGAGGTCCAAGTACAAAAGATTTTTTTTTCTAAAATAAAAAAAGCATATATTAAAGAAGGTCAAAAAATGAAATTCATATAATTTTATTCCTTTTGAAAGGAAACATTTATATTCCAGAATTCTGAACATTTCACTGAATAAATGAAAATTTTACCTTCACTAATGAGAGCTTGTTAAAAAAGCGGTCATTAAAAAATATCGCTTAAGCAAAAACAGAATTTAAATCGCGTTTTTACAAAATAAATATTTTTATAATAAAAATATGAGTTAATTCTACATTGTTTAAAACTGAGAAACAGATATATTACTATGGCAATTAATTAGTCAGAGGTTCATCTGTCAGATGTAACTTCTTATGTCTATCGGTGTTTTTTTTTCTTTGGACTGATCGAATGTCTGAAATTCTTTTATCTTTAACATTATGAAGCTCCTGCACTAATTTGAAAGGTTTTAATAGTGAGTGAACATGGAAAAGAAATTTGTCTCTATGCAGCTTACCTAAGTACGACTCGTGGATAAACATCTTAAGTTACCTGACTAGAGCTGTTATATTCAACTTTGCAAGCTGATATTAATATTGTAACTTACCATTATGATTCAATCACTCCTTACACTAAATATTTTGTAAATGGGTTTTAATTAAAATGTATGTGTTTCACGTTTCAACGCATCATTGAAGTAGGCTGATTGTTACTTTGCATACACATATGAGGTAAGATCTTAAGACGCAATCTGACTCGACCAGAAATTCGGGCAGTGTAGGGCCCGAAATATCAGTTATTACGTTCGGATCGGGTCGGGTTTGGGCTTCTCTGTCGCTAACTTCTTGTTAATGAATATATATTTATACATTACGTTTACTAAAACGGTTTATGGATATTAAGGTAAGAAGTTATAAATTAAATAACTTGGATAAAACAGATGGCAGATTTGCTTGAATGGTGGAGAGTAAGCTCCAATATTACCCGTCCCATCGTGTACGGGCCGGGTCGTGCTTTAATACCCTTAGGACTGCGTCAGGTCGGGCTTTAATATACCCCCAGGCCTGGGTCAAGTCGTGCTTCAATACCCGTGGGCCTGGGTCAGGTCGTGCTTTAATGTACCCCCAGGCCTGGGTCAGGTCGTGCTTCAATACCCGTGGGCCTGGGTCAGGTCGTGCTTTAATATACCCCCAGACCTGGGTCAAGTCGTGCTTGCCTGGTCTCCGCAGGCCTGGGTCAGGTCGTGCTTTAATACCCGCAGGCCTGGGTCAGGTCGGGCTGGATTTTTTAAGCCAGATCTTCCTCTAACACACATTCACTAGTAGGACAGCTCTACCTAGCAAAGCTCTGAATCTCTTTTACTTCATATCCTCCACGCCATCAATCTTATTATTTTTCATATTTTTTTTTCTCTTAATGGACAAAACTTGAAGATTTGGAATACAAAGAAGGACATGATAAATATGTGTTATTTATATTTAAATTAAATGGTTTTATCATTTAATATTCATATTCAGAAATGGTATATATTCATATATGAATATATACATAATACATTATATATACATAATGGTATATTCATATATATGAAATGACAAGAAATATGCATCAGAAATCGAAAATGAATTACATTCAGTAGATGAATGTTTATCTGAAAACCATCTAGCGGTTAACACTGTATGTTACGAATAACATCATGGACAATGATTACACATGGTTGTTATAAAACTCTATCAAATATGGTATAGAAAGGCAAGTGGATTCCATTGTCTTGCAAGAAAAGTTAATCGCTCAACACACGATGGGTTGTTTACATCATAATGTACGTATAAATCTGTACAATATTCTTAACCACAGCCTGGCTATATATAATTAAGACATGTAAGAACATTACACAAGAGTAAATCTAATCTCTATTACATTACAAAGTATTTCAAGACTTTCTTTTATGAAATTCTCCTATTTTAAGATGATACAAAGTGATTAAATTGCTAGAGGAATAGAAATTGAGTTTTGACGCTAGGAAATGTCTTAAAACGCAATGAAAGAAGATGGAAGGGGTGAGATATGGCAACACTGTTTAAGGGTCAGGCTCCCCTGTTCCAGGATTATAACTCCCACTGTTTGCTAGCCTGTTTAGAGTCTGTATGTGACGTGGAGTCATAAAGGTGTCTGTACAGCTAACCTCTCACCGAATTAACAACCAAATCTGACAGGTATTTCTCTTAAACTAATCATAGCCAGCCATATAGCATAGCAATGTATCAGCAGTTATCTCAGATGAATTTTAAACTCGATGAAAAGAGATTAAAATCCATTCAGTCTGTTGAATGCACAATCTCTTGACCAGATATGCACTAATCAGGTCGAAATCACAAAGTAGACAACTTTTAAGTAACATTTCAGTTTTTAGAAAATATTGATGAGAATTTCATTCTAAAGAAGTAACACGAACCAAAAAAATAGTATACATTTGGTTTTTGATATTAAACCCTATCAAATAATTTATCTTAAGCGTTTTTTGAGATTAACGAGACCCAACACTGTTGTTGAACAAAAGTTTGAATTAATAAGCAACTTGATGAATGGAAATGATCACATGAATACTGGAGATCAATGAAATGATAATATGAATACCAGAGATGAAGGGTGACATTAAATAAATCAAGGGGCTGATAATAATAACCAATGCATTATAACAGAAACACATGTCATAATCCTTTAAAAGAAACTACTCACTATTATATTTCAACCTAAAGTGGAAAACTAAACATTTTTTGATAAAGACAAGACTTGTCAGTGCCCGTAGAATATCAGGAGAATATAACTGCAGTCAGTCTGTCAACATGTTACTTAAAATGACCGTAGGCAGCCAACTACAGCCTTAATTCTTCCTATTTTTCACACGAGGGAAGCTCCCAAGACCATCGTTACTATGTTCTTTTATAGAAATGATCAGAAAAACGCAGATATATTAAATGTAATATTCAGTTATTAAAAATTACAGAATTTCTCTATTAGAATAAAATTATAAGATTATTGATTTAAAAAAAAAAATGTATTTTATTATAAACATAATACCAACATAAAATATTATACCTCTGTCCAATGGGTAGTTCAATGATCAGTATTATGACAAAATCAAATTAAAAAATTTCGAAATGTAGCTAAGAAATGTTGACCAAGTAACTGGTCTTGTCAGCGGCTCTCAGTGAACGACTTATCCTCTACTGTACTACTTGGGTAAATACGAGTTACTTGGTCGAAAGAAACTTCTTACTATACTTTAGACACTGATCGTTGGCCCAGGCGTTTATTGTGAAATTATGTTAAATTATATATGTATTATAACGAAATTTATTACAAGAAATACCCAAACATTAACACAAGCAGGGTTTTTTTTACATCATCTACCCATTCAAAGGCCAAATAACTAGCAATGGTTTTCCTTAACAATTTTCCGATTCCTCAAGTCCTTACACCTCAAGACTTTGCCTTGGGAAGACCTCACTTACCACTCTATATACCACAAGACAAAGGACGCATTTCAAAGGACAACCCAAGCTTCAAATTCCTCTCCTGGAAAAATGAATGAAGCTCCCTCATTAAAATATATCACAGAATTCGTTAGGATACTACTTAGCCTGTTATTACCTACACATGTTCAGTTATACATTCTGTCAGGACTATAAATGCTCAAGTATTTTCATCATACTTTTATGTAAATTTAAGGTTATAATTAGTAAATTTCATTAAAAATCATAAACTAAATATATTTTTTTTTTCATAAATATATAAATAAATTTGATAATAAAAAATTAAGGTTAAAAAAAGCAATTAAACAACTATGTTCTATTTGTATCAAAACCTGAAGAAAGACAACGATCTCTCTTTTTCAATATGCAGGAATCTTATCGTACATACATCTCTCTTTCCTTATTTCGTGTTGTACCTTTTACATTATAATATAGATAACCCTCTGATGTCTGCGGTTAAAATTGTATTTGATATTCGAAAATGATATTCTTTTAAGCAATAATAATAAATCTTCAGTCATACATTAGCTTTAAATTTATATTTATTTGATGAAATCCTTTTGACAAAGTAAACCCAGCTGAGAATTTCTAAAAGGGGAAAAATTTAAATATGGCGACTTCCGTAAAATTTGATTAAAGATTGTAAGTAATGGGTAAGAAAATTTAGAAGTAAAAAGGAAGTCCTACTTGCCATACTAAGCCAGGCATTTAACTTGCGATCTGTTTTGCCTAGAGACTCATCTCTGCATAAGCCGAGCTTATTAACTCGACATTAATATTTAAGACGAGCCCCAAGGCTTGGCATCACTTACCTCGCAAATCACCAGTCTCCTTCAACAGCTCTCAGCTTATTCTGAATAGAACCCAGGCAAACAGTTGGTAAAGATAGCTCCTTCTTGAGACTTAGGACAGCGCTCTACAACTTGCGCTCTAAGCTACTTACAATTTTGAAAAGAAGAAAAGCAGATAAATATTAATAAATGTTAAACTAGCTTATACCTAACTTAGTCTGTATATTCGACACTCTCTCTGTCTCACATCAAATTTGAATTCTACCATTTACTGAAATCCAAATAACTGAACTCCTTAAGAGTCAACTCTTCATTTATACATATACTATAAAAAAAAAATAAACATCAAAAGTTAACACCTTTCCTAAGATAAAAAGGAACTCACAGAGAAATACACAAACAACTCTGACAATAACTGTAAAATCACTTGACAATAGCAACGTAAATCAACGAAATCACTTCTTCTCCTGATGACGTAGTCCAAATATGAAGAGGACGTTGTCGATGTTTTCCCTCTAATATTTGATTTATTTCAACAATAATAACACCCACTGCTATTCACTCTTAACTCCCATTGTTTATCCTATAGGGACTTCTATAAGTCCATGGTGCACATGGCTTTCAAGTAAAAAGAAGAAGCTTTTATTTATTTCTCCAATTCATTACGATTTATTTCTTTATTTTATCACCAGTGAGCTATCATTAATCACGAAACTTCCTTATCCTTTGGCTGGTATTCAAAATTTGATACAGACATTGACCGTATGAAATTTTGGAATAGAACAAAATAGAAATTGATTTATCAGAAATTAGTCAGTTTTTCAGGCTCTAATTAAACTTTCATTGCCGACTTTTCTGTTTTATCTGAAAAGTATGAAATTTTCCACATATTGGAGGTATAATATAAAATATTTGAAGACTTTGTTTTACCCAGTATGAGTAAATACCAAACAACCTGGTATTTACCAGTAAAAATAATGAGATAAATATTGTATTTTTTTTATAAGATCTTTGGAACATTTTAATACAAAAGCATATAAAATAAAATTATACTGACGTCAGTATATTTAAAACAATCATAGGAAAGAGTATATTCTTTATTGCACAATTAGTAGATTACTAATAGTATTATTACTTAGTTATGTATCTAATGCTTTTACAGAACATATTTTTTATTTCCCAAATGATAAAGATTCCAGCATATTTTATTTATATCTCCTTTGAAAGCAATGCACATAGTTGGGTAGTGTTACACCCGTTAATAGAATGTTAACCAGGGACCCAATCCCCTACTCTCTGAATCCCTTAAATTAGCTCTTCAGGAAGCATGATGCATAAGAAAGCAATTCAAAGGAAATTCTAAAATTGACAAACTGTCATTATTCTTAATAATGCTGATAATATTGGTTATAATAAAAATAAAATTAAATATTACGTTTACATGGAGTTCTTTACACAATGTACCAATCATAATTTTTACACTCATTAGCATAATTTTTGACTCATTGAACGCAACACACAGTTACTATAATTTACGAATAAACAAAGATATATATAAAAAAACAACAACAAATAACCATAATATCAATACAGGAATCGAAAGTTACTAACCACGGGTGCTTAGTGAATCATGGAAAGTCAAAACTCTTATAGTATTCCTAGTGCTCTGACTGAAAATAATCTAATAGTTCACACTTTTTTTTTGTAGTGATTTACTCGAGAACATAACATAAACGATTTTTTAATAGTTATTCATTCTTAAATATGTAATTCCATATAAGAAATCTGAAATAGCTCAGTATTTCATTAGTAACTGAAATACATAAATGTTGATACTACTTATGTTAAACTATTTCCATCTGGCGAATACAGATGGAAACTTTTGTATTCGCCGTCCTCTGGGTAGGAACAGACAAAGGGTCCTTTGAACTAATAGATGTTAATGGCTATTAACTTAGAATCTAAACTACAGGCTAACTTCTAAACTACAGGTACAGAATCAGATAATCTTTAAAAGACCTTCATTCTAATGAACTTAAGAAAAGTAAAATTTAGGACACCCAATGTAGAATCAACTCGGTAACTAAGATGGGAAACAAGAGACTAATAAGGGACGTTGTGCCCCTTAAGACACAGCATCCAAAGTTTTAACACAACGCTGTAAGTGCAAGTGATGGAAAGTAAGAATCAAATATTTCGGTCCAATAAGTATTTGAAGTACCTTGCTGTCATTACAAATAAGTCAACAGTAAGATTATTTTAAGAGATGATATAATTGTTTGTCATAAAGGTGCTTTAAGGAATATAACATGAGCAAAGTTTGTTTTATTGTTGTTTCGGTTTAGAACATTTATTTTTTGTAAATTCATGAATAAACGAATATGTTAAACGAGAAAACATATAGTTAAATTTAACATGCACTAGAAAAGTACTTGCACTATGTTAACAAGCCCTCAGGTTAATCTATTTAGAGTCAGAAGAGTTCCAGGACTGGTGATCCTAAAAATTTAATTCGAAACCAACTCAGTTTATTGCACTTCTCTGCCACTCTTTTATGCCGTCTTGAAAAGACTTGTAGAATCTCCTACAATATCGTCGTCATATTCCTCTTAACTATAATCACGTTGTGTTGGTAACCAGCCCCAATGATCTTGGAGAAAAAAAATATCAGACAGGATTTTCTACAGTTGACTACCGTAGGAGAGAATTATCCTTAGCAACTCTGGTTGGGTTTAAAGAATGCAGGATTTGATGTTCCGAGTTCATTGTGGATAATTCATATGAAAAGTTTGTATGTATACTGAGACTTGTGATCATAAAATATTTCTTTTGTGACACTATTCCTGATGTGTTTTGTCCAGCCTCGTATAATTTCATGGCCGCAGTAGTGTGGTTGTTACACCTAAAAAGGTTGACGGCTGAAGTGATTGTTTAGTTGAATCCAGCGTGTATGGCTGTCGGAGAGTTTGAGGGTCAGTATGACAGAGAGAGCGCGCATGTCTAGGGTGCAGCTGTTGGGCACAGCTGCTTTGCCCAGCCGGCTTGCTCTGTCATCTGGTGTTTAATTAGCAACCGGTCTGTTGCGTTAGCGCGCACCACGTACTCCACAGGGTGCTGTCTTTTAGAGGGAACTGTGTGAGTGACTGCATTATCCAGGCCATTTACTAGAATTTACCGGAATCACATAGAGTTTATACACATGATTCAAGCTTTATGGTCCTTTGGAGACCTGGCGAATGGGCGCTCAAGAGATTGAAGCTTAAAACCAGCACGTCAACCATAGATGGTAATTTTTAAATTAAAAATTAATAACAAATCACTAATTTTCTCTAAGGTGCCAAACAAATGAAGATTGGAACGCTATCAAAGCAGAAGAACTGATCAGTAAAAAAGAATACAATTCTGTTTCTCCTAAATACTGTATCTCTTGTATAATACTCCTATGTATTAGTTTCGATTAGAATAAGGGAATTAATCACTAAGTCTAAGCACAAAAGATTTTATCCAACGTCCACGCGTTTCAAACACGTGTTCATGTTCTGGTTGCATTTGCAATATCAAATTATGCAGATGTAACCTGCGAATGAGTACCAAGAGTTTATCCATCGAAAATTGGAGAAACTCGTTTGTTTGCAGACTCAGTATTTGTTTCCCTTATTTAATCAAGAGTAAAAACCGCACAATAAATGATTGCATAGCTCGTAAGTACTAGTTTATTCCTTATAAGTAAGCAAGTTTGAATAATAATCTTTAAGCCGTACAGTCTATATATAAGTCACACCTAAAAATGAAGATACCGTATAGGTAAATGTATACCGTGCAACTCAACACAGAACTTCAGTATGCCGAAGATAACTGACGAACAGTCGAAACATGTCGATCTTAGAACAGCTGAAGATGAAGGAGGAAGTAGTGATGCATTACACAGTGACAGTAGAAGAACTGAAGATCAAGGAAGATTGGAGCTCTGTTATACAGTATCAACGATGACGCAAGAAGATTATTCCGTTCCCGTGTACAAGGAAACTTATTAATAGAATATATGGCGTACTGTTTAACCAATAAAACTATTTTGGAAGGACTGGTTTCAAAATATACAAATATATAAACATATCCTTCTGAGAAGAATATGTTCCTTACCCATGCAACTATATTGTGGGAAGGTTCTGTTGCTGCAAAGAACCAAGAAACTTTCAAATTAAGTTTCGAAATCAAAGAAAATCATCAAAAGTTGAAAAAAGTTTTACAGATATCATTCTATATACTAAAAATAAATTAAACTGATAAAGAAAGATAAAAATGATATAATAAATATGATAAAATAAATAAAGGTGAGATTTTAACTAGTAGCAATTCCATTTTTTTATTACATTCTACATGGTGAGTAAAGTTTCCCAATTTATAATGCAATTATCTAGGGTTCTTTAATGAATGCCTGATATCACATCCAGGTGTACTCATAATGTAATGAAAACAATTACACATTTTTTTCAAGGGAAAGTGAAGTGTGAACACGATTTTTAATTTATGCAACGCATATGACGACTTTATAGATTTATAAATGTCAAACGATCAGTACCCACGGCAAGCACGCTAACTATTTAGCCTCATCTGATAACAAGAGTAATAACATTTTTTGACCTCGTCAATAAATACTGATTTCATCGAGCTAACTAAAAATTAATAAGAAAGCCTTCCATTGTAGTTAATAACTAGATATGTAATGCCATACCAAAGATGAATAAGTTACGTCTTGAAATAGTTAATGAAAACAATTCACATTAAGTTAAATCTGATTTTTTTTACAACTTATTAAATAAAATGATTACTCAAATGTCTAATTATCAATTAACAATATGAACTTAATTGTCTGTTTCACTACATTATCAGTGGGTTCAATTTATTTAAAACAGAACCAGATTATAGAACCTCTTTTCTCTAACTGAATAAACAAGTTATTGAAATAACGATGAGAGATTGGAGTAAGAAAACAAATATTATTTGACTTGGTGGAGTTTTCTCGGGCCATGGAGTGCATTCCCTTTCGTTCCCATAATGCCTTGTTTGTCAAGCAAAGAGACCTTCACTGCCTTCCATTGTATTTATGTTTTCCATTGGTTGACTTCTTTAAGCACTAGTCCATTAAAGGCATAATGATATTGCAATTTCTTTCGAAAACAATTTTTTTTTTGTTCATTGCTTTCTGTTGATTTAAATAAAAGATTGGTTAACACTGTCTGTACACTTTATTAGGAATAACATCCGTTATCTTTTCAACCAAAAGCATGCATTTTAGAAATGAAATAAAGAGAAAATCTACAGATCATAATATTCTTATTTTTGTTTTTCCTTGTGGTTTGTTGTTTATATATATATTATTATTATTAACAGGAAAACGATCAACAAAGAACAACTAACGTTGTAAGTGACGAACAGACTTACAGTTTCTAATTTTCGGTTGAACTGTCATCAGGAGAATAGAGATAAGGACACCAAACGCACCTGCGAAGCGACAGTTGGAGAGCAACAGTGCTGTCACACGCATGCCCAGTTGAAATCAAATAAGAAAAATAAACTGCGAATAAGTGAAGAGCTGAGTAATAATAAGTGAAACTGAAAAAAAAATAAGAAATATAAATAATAAGAACTTAAAAAATAATAGAAATGAAGAATATTAAGAAGAAAATAACTGAAACTAAAGAAAATCCAGGAATATAAATATTAAAAACTTAATTACAATGGTAATGAAGATGATTTAGATTAAATTACAAGTTAAAACTAAAGATGTATACATTGTAATTTAAAATAAAAGAACAAAGAAAAAAAAGAAGACAGAATTTACACTTACAATATCGTAACTTCAAAAATTTTATCGAAGAACAAATGAAACAATAGAACTTAAAGGAACTTTCAGAGGAACTGTAAAAGAAGTTGAATTATGTTTATTACGCATATACGATTCAGTGTAATCATTTACAACAAAGTGAAGTGATAAAAAACATTAACTCAAGAAATAAAGAGAAGAAAGGTTCAATTGAAAGAGGGGAAAATATATATAAAGTAAACCGTTTAAGTAATAAGCTGGATGAAAAATGGAATTTCCTCTAATTAGTAAAGAATATTAATTTTAATTTACCTAAATCTATTAAGAATTTTCCTCCATTTTCACTGCAGGCATTACTTTCATTTAAGGTTTGACCATAACTTAATGGATTAAATTTTTCAGAAATTAAAATAAAATTCTACTGCTTATTTATGCAGGATTACTAACCAGAGGAATTAGTTTACAGTATTTGAAATAAAATACCTAAATATATGACATTATGTCCACATTAATAGAGATACATCTGTATGTTGATTAATAATCAGCTGGGATATTTGCAGAACTAAACATATAATTAAGAAACATAACAAGAATGAAAGTTTGCGTGGCTTTTTAGGAATGTTATACGATGCTGTTGGGATGTCTACTGCATCCATGATGTATTTTAGTCGCTACGTCCAATTAGCAAGCTTATACGAAGCAATTATCTTACTTAAAATATGGCCGTAGTGATGGAAAGGAAAATTAAGAGTCAAAAATGAGAAATAATTGAAGAAATGAACACGACTGTATGTACTAGAGACCATCAGTGGGCCAGTGGTGTAGTTTTGAACAATCTTGTAATTGTAACTATCTCTTGCAAAAATGATATACCCTAAACCTTAGTTTTAATGAACTTTAGTCACGTGAATGTCATTCTCAACTGATCAGCTTTGTCAACTTTATAGTACGATTTTATATAACCAGTTAGTATTTACTCGTACATGTTATTAGTATTATTTCAGAGATGTGTTTCGTGGAATTTTAAAAACAATATTCCATAAGTTACACAGATTGAGTTAAACATAGAATAAATATAAATACATTTTCAATTATGTTATTTAGTAAATTTGAGTCCTTAAGAAAAGTAATATTGGCTGTTGGTAACCAACGTCTCTTCGACACGTCAGCTGAAAGGAACCACCTAGGGGATCGAAGTTGTGAAAACTGGGTTGTACAGTACTCTTTTCAGTTCATACTCTCTCATTGTGAACTGTGATCAGAGTGTCGCAGAAATTATCGTGAGTGAAGTGTAAATCATAGTTTACTCTTCCTCAGGAACATTGTTCTCCTGATGACGACAGATCTCAACGTATTGAATTACTCTTTCTTGATGTATATTTCTGTATTTTTTGATGTGATTGGTTGTATTTACATACTTTTTCTCAAAGTTGAAACATAATGTATACATAATATGGCCACATATTATATATACATAAGGTGGCCACACTGTGTGTCACTTGTATCGGTCGGTGTGACGCTTTTACGTTTCCACTCCTGTGTTTCTTCTTCTTCTTTTTCTCCTCTCCTGAAGAAAGCAAGAAAGCCCAAACGATCGTGAATCATGAGTGTTAGTCACTTTTTTGTGTTTTCTAGTTTATAACTTTAAATAAATATATAATGCGACACGTTTTTTGGTCACATAATGAAAATAAAATTCGCTAGTCGCAAAATTTTATAAGAAGTAGTATGATTGATAAGAAGTCCAAAGAGATTGACAGACTTCAGCGAATATTTAGATCTAGTTTTTGCAATGAAAAATGGTTGTTTATTTAATAGGGATGAGATGAGAGGTCAATTACGTTTGAGTTGGGGAAGCTACAGAGACTGGATCATGTTCAGGCTGGTAACAGGACCAGCTTTGCAGACATGTCAATTAGTCTCAGCGTGGAATAATTGTCATGAGAAGAACGAATTATGCCTGTCCTACAATCTACAGACATTCATCTGTTTTTACTCAGAAATACAATATAATCATGTACTAATTCGCGTTTTAAAAGCATTCTGCTCCTTGGTAAACTTATTGAATTTTAACAGCTTCGAAAATGAAATTATATTTGTAGAGAGATAAAGGTTTCGCAATAAGCATGTAAAACAAAAATCAACATATAAGTCTGAAATCCTAAAAAGAAACTAAGTTTTCACTTTGGTATATTTGTTTTTTTTTTATTTCACATTCAATGATTTATCTATTCACATAGATACATATAATTTCATTATTATATCTTCTGATGTTCTTCGGTGATTCAGATTTAGTAGTTCTAAATGTGTTGTATTTTTTATCAAAAGAATTTTTTTGCAATGACTCCTAAATGGTTGAAAAAGGTAATGATGTAATATTTTAAGAGAAATGAAAGATACTTTGAAAGAACACAGGGAACAGCAAAGAGAAAAAGAAGGTTGTTCTTTTACAAACGGTATACTTTTAGGCCAATTACACTCAAAAGTAGGACTCCTCCATGAATCAACCAACGTATCGTATTTCATGCTTAGAAAAAAAAAAATAACGTAAAACAATACCTGGAGACATGTCACATTTAATACTCGTGTCTAGGAACATCTGCTTAACTGGGTGGAACGGGTTAGTAAGTATTCTCTATATTCCATGCAAGTTCCTTTTGGTATTGAATGACATTGATATTTTAAAAAGGAATGAAAATGTCTTCAAATTTACTCACTTTGAATACAAAGTATAGAACCCTTATCTTTTCAATAAATGAACCAATATGGTGAGCGTCAGATATGGGCAGGGTATGAAACTAGAGTACTAACATAATAATAATAATAATGAGCGTATTTACTGCATAACTTTGTTTTGCTTCATTGTTTGATTGCCCCTGGAATTCTTCCGAACTGAACAAAAACTTTGTTTTTGAAAAATTGAAGAGTTTGACCACTCTTCAATTATGTGTGAATTACTTCAATACGAGAGGTATTCTGGAAGTCATGAAAAGTCAGGTCCAATTCAGATTTTCTTATCGAAAAATAAACTATTGCACATTTTTTTAATAAACCTCTATAATTAATTCCTCAAATATTTCTCTATTTTTCTACATACTTTTCAGCTTTGTTTGTACATTTGTTACAACTTTCCACAAGTGCTTGTATGCAGAAGTCATAGAAGTCTGGGTCTTTGAGAAAGACCAGTCTTCAAATTGCTTCTTTCACCTCGTCATCTATGGGCAAGCAATTGCCGCTAACAAATTTTTCTCGGTAGTAGAGGAGGTACTGAAAATCGCTTTGCTTATGTCTGAACTCTATGATTAGTGGTCAATACGCTCTCATCACGTTTTGGGTTCAAAGGCCAGAATGGAGTTTGGAGCATTGCAGCCACGACGTCCATTCTGTAATGCACGTCGATGTTTACTCTTTCTTCAGAAAGAGGTGAAATTTACTGCTGTCACTTGCAGCTTAAACTCGACTAACGACTCCGTGTCTACCCCAAAACAAGGTCATAGCCTTGCGTGTTGATGTTGTCTGTTTGACCTTGACTTTGACTGGTGATGTTGGGTGACGCCATCTCATTGTAACTGTCGTTTAGACTTGGTTCATGTGAGAAACCACTTCTTCCCTGTGACAATGCTCCTTAATAGTTTAATATCGTTTTCTTATAATATCGGTCAAAAAAATCAAGAATATGTATTTTTTTTTCATTCGTTGTCTCTCAGTGGGCACCCTGGTAACCCAAAGTGAACACAATGCGTGAAATTGTAAACTTCATAGACTATTTTCTTCAAACTTCTTTTCAGCAAATATTTGAAAATTCCAACTCTAAGGTTGAAATGTGAAGCGTAAGTCTTCATAAATTACGTTCACAGCACACACCAGTCATCTGTGATCACTTATAGTCGATCTGATTTGGGTTCATGATGGTCATGTTTTTTATAGCTCTCACTCACTTATGCACTTCGCTGTCACCTTCACTTAAAAAGGAAATCACTGAACGTATTTCACAACTGGCGGCTTATCAATTGTTTTAAGCATTTTAAACTGGCACTATAAACAGTACACCGACCAACACAAATACAAGTATGTGGTGAGGGTTAACACGCAAGGCTTGTTGAGAGTCAGTGCATGTGCATTTCAATGTTTCAGAGATATTCAATCACTTTTACAGCGATTCCATCCTTAATGTCCGAATAAGTATAGTACAAAAATATGTTACCAATAATGTAAACAATTATATATTCATTTTCACAAAAAAAAGTAATAGTTGAAAGATCATTTTAATCCACCCATAACGATGAAAAGAAGTAGGAAACATAGTCTAGCGGTAAACGAGATTGTTTTTTGCATCAATTTGTTCAAGATCGAATATGGGTTACGACCCTAAACAGGAAAATAACAGCACACACTCGAGCTTGAGAAATTTCAGTTACACATTAAAGATCTCCCATTTTAATTAATTTTATTAATGCACATTTTAAAATTTTCGATGTGGAATCCACAATAATGAAGCACTTCCGCGGCTAGAATGTGTAACACTTACTACACCCTCAGAACAACAACAAAGATGAATTCTGTGACTGAGCAATGAAGAAAATGCAAAGCACCAATTGGGATTCTAACTCGTTCTTGTCATTAAGTTATTTAAATTTCAATACAGAAACGAATTTCAAGTAAACCATTCCATTATTGTTCATCCACACCTCAATACTAAAACGTAGTTTAAATAAAAAGGCCAAATTACTAAAAAAAAATTCACTTCAATGTAAAACTGCGCAGCGTGTATTGGAATTTATTTCACGCTTAACTCACGTTTAACTGCTAATAACGCCACGCAGACCAGATTTCACCTGTACAGTCAGTAGATCATTTCGTTTGCCAAATATTTTTCTTTAAATATTTATAAAACAGAACCTATATTGGCACTAATTCTTCATTTGTACCAAAAAAAACATCTTTATGGATTAAATTAAATAAATCATAAATATTGACAAACAAAATAATGTTCGCTAATAAGTTTGCTAATTGAAAGACTAAATAAATAACCAGTAATTAGCAATTTAGATTGTACTACAGTGATAACTGAATGAATTTGAGGATAAGCATATATTTCTCAAGTTACTTGTCAGTGATACTATGTATCATTAAGAGATTGCAAGCGATATCAAGTTGGTTTACCCCTTGATGCCATATCTTGCTAATGTAACTTCTTATCCCTCCTCCAAGACGGTTATTAAAGTATATTTAAATTTAGAAATTATTAAAACACAAGCTGAATGTTTTTACCGATTGATTTACTAATACCGAATATAACTGCACTTTAGATCATTATAAATGTCTCCAAATATAAAAAAAAAACTCTTATGGAAAGGTTTTGAAGTATTTCAATAATCTACACTTGTATAACCTGCTGCGATTCATGGATTTACGTGCATGCTTATTAACGAAGCATATGTTGCTGGTACTATAAACACACACAATACTATCAAACACAGAAAAAACATATAAACATAGACAAATGTTGACAATTGTATGCGTGTGTTTTTTTTGTACGTGTTTAATTAATAGTCCTTACGTACTTCTAAGCTGAGTCAACTTCGCGTAATCCAAACTTTACTGGACTTCTATTTGGCAGTCTGATCACATCTCTCCTCCTCCCCTCTGATTCTCCCAAAATTGACGGTGTCTGAAATATCGCTATTGAAGTTCTCTGTTCTACACATTATAGTTTTAAGTCCCAGTGGACTCCTTTTTCAGACAATTCGTAAGGACGACTAATCCGATTCACTTAAATATTTGGACTTTCTGTTTTTTTATACACTAAACTAATGCCTTAACCAGGTGGTTTTTTTTGTGGTTAAGGCGTTTAGACATGTTTACTCTGAAATATTGATATTTACCCAAATATATATATACTATACATATTTATAAACATAACACTAATGTATATGTAACAAGAAACAGAACAAAACACTTACTGAGATCAGTATTTCGAACAGACAGTTCGTGGTCATCAGAAATTTTTTCTGACCTCTTCCTGAAGACCTGCCTGTTCGAAACATCGTACTCACTGTTTTGTTCTATATACCTCTAATTTTGTAATGTCCACTAAGACCACTTTTAACGCTTATTAAATACATATATATAAACTAGATTCACAGAAAGAACACACATAAAAACTAAAATAATATATTAAATAAAAACGACGTTAAGTCTTCGGAAACGCCTCATTCGTTTATCTATCATGACGATGTGTTAATATTTTTATTTGTGTTCTTTCTGTAATTCTGCTTTATTTAGTTTGTGGAATCCTTTCATTTAATGGCACATCGAGATTAATAAAATGAAACGATCCGTAATGACAATTATTCTAGCATATGAAAAAACGAAAATGAAAAACAGCAATAAACTCACTTTAATATTCCAACATCTTTTACTGATAGCGACAAATATCGAAATATTGCATTTAGTTTTTGTCGGGTTTTTCTTGGACTTGATTATATAAACAAATCTAAATGTTGATATATCTATCCTCACTGATTCAAAAGTCAGAGAGAAACACTAGAAACCAAGTTACAATTTTAAATTTTCGGCATAACCGTTGTGAAGAACGTAGAATCTAGAAAGACTAATCACGAGCACAAAATCGAACCGAAATTTAAATTTGGACGATTGCTTGATGTTTGTATTCCTTTAGCTTGTTTCTAAACACATAGACACATTTCATATATTCTAAATTACTTGTTTAATTAATTCACATGCAGCAAGCAATAGCATTGTATAATAATAGTTCAACATCAGTGGTGTTTTTCCACTCCTAAATATACAGTAGTCTCAATAAACATTAAATTAATTGTCAAGATTCTCACGACAATTTGTCTTTTGTGTCCAGTATCCAATTTCAGTTGCTTGTCCTAACAAAATAAATTAACTTCAATAAAGTTAACAGTTAAAACGGTTTTCTTTTGTAACTTTTGAGGTGTTTATACAACTTTAACAAAGTTCCACATAAGGAGAATCTCATGTTGGAAATAAATATCTATGTAAACAGAACTGGGCAGGAGAGTGGGCGCTTTGCAAGTTGTCTGTAACGTGGTTCTCAGAACCGGTCCAGGTAACGTCTGGTGCGAGCTTTCATTCAGCTGGGGTCACCAGACTCGTGGGTATCCCAGGTGAGCAGCACACATGTCAACCTTTTGCCTCCTCTATTCCAATCCTGTTGCTTACAGGCAATTTTAATTACCTTATCCTTAATGACATTTTGAACTGGATCATTTCCTCAATACAATTTTTTTTATGATTTTTTTTATTAAATTTTACCTAATATAGAAAGGGCTATTTTCAATTATTGTTCAAAAATTTTCTTACTTTAAATGCAAGATATATTCCGATTAGAATATAATTTCGACAAATGTCACTGAATAGTCTGTATCATCACTGCCATCAATATTAATACGTGATACAACTCAAGTGGTATGCATTGCATGCGATTCAAGTATTAAAAATTTTACATCAGACTTGACTCTTAGATGTTAAATAGTTCATTTCACCATTTCTGAAGAATTTTACAAATCGAATATGTTACTTACTCGATTAAGAACCCCTTTTAAATTTTTAAAGGTACCAGGAAGGTTCGCATATTGTTGACTGACCTGTTTTTATTTTAACAATTTTTGTTTTGATAAATAGGCAGCAACTATTAAGAATTGCTATATACATACTTGCGCTGGATAATTCAATGCCAATGTTAATTCATTGTGCATAAGAGCTGTCAAAAAAGTTTAGTAGCTAATGCATTTGACAAACTAAGGAAAGCTGTAGAGCAGTCATATATTTTATAAAAAAACGAGGGCTTTCTGAAACGATTACAATGTTTCGTTTTGAGGAATGGACAAATGAAAAATTGAGAATAACGATCTGACAAATAAATAAAGAGCGAAGGAAACTTACCCCATGCGGTAGTTAGGTGGAGGAAGCAAAGGGGCGAATGGCATGACGGTCTCCAGGGTATTGTATACACAAACACAACGAGAGAGAAACGAAAAGGAGCACGTTTGACGAGTTACTAAGAGACGGGCGACAGAGAAGCACTGGAGGGCACACCTGGAGGGGGCGCGAGGGTGGGGATAGGAGAGAGAGGCAGCGCTAGCTAGGACAGAGTGCGACCGACTACAAGGTCACGAAGACGTCTAGAGCGGCCACCTGGCGCTCGCCGCCCACCGAACACGGCATAACTCACTGTAAACACCGCATCAAGTATCCTCCTTACCTATCTCATTTGTCCTGTTTTTTTCTAACCTGTTACCGTTAATCAGGATTTTTAACCAAATTCCCAGTTTTTTTTTCAATTTTGTCCATACAACTATTTCTTCTTGTAAAAAAGAAAACAAAACCATTAACCTTTGGTAGTTTGAATTGCTCTGATAACAAAAGTAAGGGCTTTAAATTTAAATAAAATCTATGCATTTGGTTTTTATTGAAAATATGTTCTCTGCTCATAAAAAGCATATATATTTACTACTTTTAAATTGTTAAATATGTTATTTACTGAATAGTAAAATGAAAGTTGTGTCACAATTTCTTTCGAAAAGTGCTTTTCTCAAGCAATAGATTAATTATTATAGTTGTTTTTTTCATAAGATCATGGGAACGCTTCGTTATCGCCTAAAATAAATAAGAATTCAATATATGTATTACTTAAGAGTGTAGATAGAGTTCCCATATTGTAACATACAATATAATAATATTATGAATATGTAACGCTATTTTAATTTCATAAACAGAAAAGGGAGGAAGATATTAAGGAAAACATCGTTCAAACAAATTTCTTAATCTGAATTTAATTCGTTTTTCGTTCTCACACACTGATTGTGGTCACTTTTTTAACCCTTATCAATTTTAATAGTTATGCAAGCATGACTATTAAAAAACACAACAAAAATAAATAGAATTATGTTAGGCAAAATAATATCTTTTGTTATAATTCTAAAAGAAAATATAAAATTTCGCAACAAAATAAACTTGAATACTTTGAAATTCTTATTACCTCTAGACATATTGCTCAAATTTTGTGAAATCCGCAAAATTAAGTTTTACTCATTTGATTAGAACTTATTCTCATTTAGATTTACTCATTACTTATTACTCATTTACTCATTTGAATTAAAATTTATTTAATTTTATAAAAACATTTGGGTAAATAATATCTTACTTTATTTAATAAACTATCCATATCACAAAGAATAATACTTATTGTTGACGATTTGGTCATAATATAGTAGTGATTTCCTGCGATCTTCTTTAAGTGCGTTTTTTCTGTAAATTTTGTTTATTTAGTTCGTGGAATCGTTTCATTTAATTGGTATGTATACACTATTGGCTTTCGTTTTCTCGCTGTTCAACTTCCTTTCCGGAGAACGTCGTTTAAAATGTCCAAATATTGAATGTGAGTCGTAGTATCTGTTTTTAAAAATATTCAAAATATATACATGTATATAAAAAGATTTCACATAAACACGTGAAATAACAATCAATGATCAAACCACAATAAGAAATGGGAAAACAAGACTAAGGTCTTAGTCTTGTTTTCACATTTCTTATTGTGGTTTGATCATTGATATATGTATATGTAAATATATAAATCAAAATTCGAAAAAAACGATCCAAACTGGACGCAAATCACTCAAAAACGAAGAATAGCAACACACAGAGAAAGAAACACACTTACAAACTCAAATTTTCGGATGATCCGTCTTCAGGAGAAAATAGAATGGGCGACCATGCACGCCGAAACACAACAGCAGGAAACCGTCCCGGCAAACCGTGGGTTGCTTAATGAAGAGATTAACAACATTAGGTCAATTGCCCTTTCGTTAAAATACCCCTCCTCATATATGGATTTAGCATTGCAGGGTTCTAATAAAACTTTCTCTAATACTTCAACAGAGCCCCGTTCATTGTCAAATTCGAATCGAATCCCGTTCATTGTTTTGCTATATCATGAGTCATTGGACCCCCTTCTAAGATTAGCCAAACAACTTGATTTTAATATAGTGTTTTTTAATCGTAAAAACGTGAGCAATATGTTAATAAAAAACTCTCCAGCGAATTGGAGTCCGGTGGTATTTATAAAATTCGGTGCAAAAATTGCCATACAAACAAAATTGGTCAGACTGGTAAATCATTAATGATGCGTGTAAAACAACACCACCAAACGTAAGTAGACAGGAAAAAAGTCGTGTCTTATTCTTGCATATAAAAAATGAAAATATTGAAAAAATCATATTGATTGGACAATGTTGTTAAGAAATATTATTGAATCGTCTCTAATTAAATTTAATAGATCAAATATTATAAAGATTAGTAACGGTCTCTTCAAACTTAATACTTTCGCTACGAGGGCAATAGCCTCTTCTAAGAGGGTTGACAGCTAGTGGATAGTTTTTTACTCTTTCTTATTGTACTCCTTTGTTTCTCCAAACACCCCTTTCTCTTTTCTCCTGAAGACGGATTACCCGAAAATTTGAGTCTGTAAGTGTGTTTCCTTACTCTGTGTGTCACTCTTCTTGAATTTTGAACTCGTATTGTGACCAGTTTAAATCGTGTTTCGTTTAGTAAGTTAAATATATATTTATATATATACTTCGAATAAAATGAAAGGTCCGTGTGGACAATAAACACTTTAACACATAGAAAAGAATACAGAAAGACACTACAGAACTCACTTCGATATTTCGACATCCGTCGTCATCGGGAAGAAGTGCAAAGTACTCAACGCGAGTACTTCGCACTTCTTCCCGATGACGACGGATGTCGAAATATCGAAGTGAGTTCTGTAGTGTCTTTCTGTGTTCTTTTCTATGTGTTAAAGTATATATATATATATATATATATACTTAATATATATACGATAATTACGGTAATACGATAATTTATATATTAGATAATTTACACTAGTAAATTATCTTCAACTCCGCTCGTTTTTTATGAGTCAAATTTCAGCTATCATTAAAATCCTTTTATCCATCTCTTCCTGTCATTTAACTGAAATTAATCGACGGCTGTCAGTGGCTCACACTTATCTTACTAATAAACGCTTTTCTTCTTTAAGAAAACTTTCCAATCTGTACAATAGTTACTTAAAGGCTGGCATTTCTCTCCCTTTCCGGCCGCCCTTCCACAGTCCTTGTCTCCTTCCTTCCTGGTCCCCGACTCATGGGCGAGAGGCCAGTGGTCTGTCATCACCTTTTGTTGCCCCTACATCTGATCCGCATTTCAATTATTCCAATTATACACCTGATCCAAATTTACCCCACTCCAGCTCCAGTTTACCAAATAATAATGTTTTTTCCACCTCACCCTCCTATACTAGTGACTCTCATCTTGTGCATCCTACTTCTCCCCTTCAACACCCAGAAGCTGGTCTTCATCCCTCATCTTTTATTTCTCCCGCGCCCAATCGATCCTCTGTCCCCGCTTCTCCAACTAACACCACGGACATTATTGTCTGCAACCTCTCTTCCTACACCCTCTCACCCACTGAAGAGAAAGTCCTCTCAAAAGGACTTTCCTTTTGTCCTGTACCCAAAGTGAATCCTGTCAGACTTCTCGAGGATGTCCAAATGTTCTGTCGAGCCCTCCGCTGGCAGTTCTATTGGAAGTCCAAAGGAGACAATCTATCGTCCGGTAACTGTAGGATTCGTCCCTCCCTTCGTAAATTTAATCCCCCATCATCCCGCGAACCTTCACCCCTTCCTGCTTCTCATCCACTTGAGCAATTCATCATCTATTGCTGACTAAAGTCAGTAGCCCTTTATTTTTGAACTCCCTCAAACCCAAAGACAACCTTACTCATCTTGAACGTTTGGCCATCAAAAGTTTGACCCACAACCCTGATCTACTTATCATGCCGCCTGACAAAGGGTCCGCTGTTGTTCTTATGGACCGTGAAACCTACAGAGGAGAGGCCATGAGACATTTGAGCAACCGTGACTTCTACGAGCCTCTTGACACGAACCCTACCTCTCTCTTCCACACTAAACTCAGTGAGTTTATTCACAGTTCTGCCCTCCAGGAGGGACTTACCCAAGAAGAAATCAAGTTGCTTATCCCTACTAATTACCGTTGTCCCGTCTTTTATTTACTTCCTAAAATCCATAAACCCTATAGAATGCCCGATCAGCCCCCTCCTGGCCGACCCATAGTTTCAAGCTATGGCTGTCTTACTGAGCGCATTTCAGCGTTCGTTGACGCCATTCTGCAGCCCATAGTTACCCAACTCCCCACTTTCTGCAAAGACACCTTCCACTTCCTCCAAATACTCAATAACATCTCCCTACCGGAATCCCTGGAACACCCTCTCCTTCTAGCCACTATGGACGTCACATCCCTGTACACGGTTATTGACCATGGCGAGGGTTTGGCGGCCCTACAGTGGTTCCTAGACAATAGACCCTTACCCCACATACCCTCCACCGCTTTTGTCCTTCAGCTAAGTTCCTTTGTCCTGCAGCACAATGTCTTCAGTTTTGAGGACCATTTATATCTTCAGACCAGAGGAACTGCTATGGGTACCAGAATGGCCCCTTCCTTTGCCAACCTTTACATGGCCAAACTTGAACAGGATTTCCTCTCGTCTCATGCCCTCCAACCCCTTGCCTACACCCGGTTCATTGATGATATATTTTTCGTATGGCCTCATGGCAAAGATTCTCTGGAAACTTTTATTGAAGCCTTCAAAACTTCCTGTTCATCACTCAATTTCACCCACTCCTTCTCCTATACCTCCTTAACCTTCCTAGATGTAGTAGTGTCCCTAAGCGGCAGGACCTTCACCACCTCCATACACACAAAACCTACCAATGCCCAACAATATCTACACTTCAATAGTTGTCACCCATCCCACACAAAAAAGTCCCTACCTCGTTCGCTCTCCATCCGCATACACCGTATTTGCAGTGACCTCTATCAACGACAGTGTCATATCGACAAACTTAGGGAGAAATTCGTCCAGCGGGGCTACTCTCCCAGGTTTGTTGATAAACGCTTAATACCTGCCACCAATCAATATCTTCCTAGGACTGCCGCTGAACCCAACAGTTCTCCCTTCCTCGTAACTACTTTCTTTCCTGGGGTCCATAGGATCGGGAATATCATCAAGGACATTTTTCCTCTCCTGTCCTCTTCCCCCTCCACCTCCTCCGTCTTCCGAAAACCCCCTCGCCTGTCCTTCAGAAAGCCTCCCAATTTAGGAAACCTGTTTTCCCACAGATCCCTTGAAACTCCTGGGATTGGGGTGGTGCGTGCTGGTATGGAGAAATGCGGGCGTCGCCTCTGCCTTACCTGTCCTTTAGTTAACCCTTCACCTTTCTTCTCCTCACCAACCAACTCTTTCCGCGTCCCACCTAACACCTCCTGCTCATCCAGGAATTGCGTCTACCGACTGAACTGTAGACAATGTGGAGCATTCTACATTGGTATGACTTCTACCAAGCTCAATGAGCGTTTGAACAACCATAGAGCTTCGGTCGGTCAGCGCAAACAGCTTCCTGTAGCTATCCATGCCAACAGCCATAACCTTTCTTTTAATGACTGCTTTTCTGTTCAAATCATTAAGCTAGTGACCACTGATGACCGTAGTTTGACATTAAGAGCGTCTGAGGAGGCCCACATATGGTTATTGGGGGCCCGATCAGATCCCGGTTTAAATCAGAAGCGTTAACTTTTATTTGTTTTTCCTTTTATTTTTAACTTATATATTCATATTCATATATATATATTTTTTTTATTATTTTATTATTATATATTTATTTTTTTTTCCTTTTTTTATTATATATATTTTTTATTTTATTTATTTTTTTTATTATTTCCTTTTTTATAATTTTTAATTTATAATTTTTAATTTTATAATTTTATCTATTGTTTTTGCTTTCTCCGTTCTCCGACGTTTAGTGCCTAGCTCCTTTTTTACGCTAGTGCTGCTCTCTTCGGTTGACTCTTTATTTCTTCATTCGCGCTCCGTTCTTCGACGTGGGGAGATCTCTCTCACTTCGTCCTCTCTACTAGTCTACTCTCCTGATGACGAACAACAGTTCGAAATATTGAATCTGTAAGTTTTCTTTGTATTCTCTTTTCTGTGTCGTGCTTTGTGTAATTTAAATTTTTATATATATATATACTTTTTCGTTGGAAATACAATCCGAAACGGACGTATGTTTCATTTTGAATATTTAATTATATATATATATATATATATATATATATATATATAATATATATATATTATATATATATATTCTCATTACTAGAGACTCCTAAGCAAATAGCTTTATTAATCATTATGAAATTTTTCTTCAGGTTTACTCTGAAATGGTTTTAGGTAGGTGATCATGTTGGCTTAGCGTCAAAGTGATGAAATACTACCTCTGCCTTTACCTACTGATAGTTTATATTCTTGTGCTATCAGTCGATGAAAAGGTATAGTCCTCAAAATGATTATGAAAAATTTTATCTAATGCATATTTCATTTGCCTTTCCAAATCATCCAAATCTCACGAAATATATTTAATGAAATATTGCTAAATTCTGATCTAAAAAAGGAATACTCAATATTTCTTCTGAGTTAAAAAAAAAAAGATTAAAATGAAAAGCATTTGAAATGGAACTGTGAAGGTAATGAAATAAGATTCGTAATTAACATCAGATCACAGGTAGAAGAGCTTGAGAAACACTTCACGGTAGGGGTGAAAAGAACCACAAAGCGAGAAATAACAGACGTCAATTATTCCTTGGTAAATATTGAAATTTGAGTTCTATGTATTCATGTGTTCTAAATTCAGATTATAGAAACCAATCTACATTTGAAAAAAATATTTTAAATTTATTACTTCTATTATTAAGATTTCAATAAATCAAAAGAGTTACAAAACAAATAAGGAATATGCAAATTAAAGAACCGCAGCGAAAAAAAGGAACAAAATAAAAAAAAACAATAGCAGAGTAAAATGAGCAACCAATACAGTTAGTTCAGATGGTTTTGCAATTTGTCCAAAACGAAAGTGGAATAACTTATGTTTTTAAAGCATAAAAGTAATAAGATATGTTCGTATCCACAGGCCCGGTTGGATACTTCTCATATGTCACGGACACTATACACTTATAAAGGATCTGTTTGATGTTCCTTCTTCCTTGGAGACTAATAAAATAACTTTTTGGATATTATTAAATATTAAAAAAAATCTGGAGTGGCCGAGACTCAACTTTAATATAAGTAAATATATCAAACTTCTTAATAACTTGAAGAATTAGATTAAACTTATAATCCATTTTGTAATATAGAACGAAAAAGTCCATTCCTCACTCTTCAATATTTCCAAAGATAATATGATCCAAATAATGATATAAATAATATGACCCAAAGACAAACTCAAATTTTTGTGCATCCGTCTTTAGAACTAACCCAAGGGTTACTTGCCGTTGCGTCTACAACGTGCTTAGTCTACTTTTCCCTTTTCTCTTTTCTCCTGAAGACAGATTCCCCGAAAATTTGATTTTGTTAGTGTGTTTCATTCCTCTGTCAGATATATGTATATACTTCACAAACGAAAGAGAAAAACAGATAAAACACACACTAAAGACTCACTACGATATTTCGACATTCGTCGCTGTAGAGCAGAAGTACTCCTTTTGAGTAACTGAAGTCTAATATAATATCATATATATATATATATATATAATATATATATAATATAATTAAAATAAGCAGTGACACATAAACAGAAACACAACAAAGACATCACTTTTCAATATTTCGACCGTAATGGCGGTCGTCCTCAGGAGAAGAAGTGAATTGACGGAGGGACGACAGTCAACTCTATATATATATATATATATATATATATATATATATCTAATATATATATGAACAGATTAAAAAAGAACACATAGAAAAGAAATCACTGAACTCACTACTATATTTCGATGTCCTCGTCTTCAGGAAAAGAAGTGAATCGCTCCAAAGGCTGATAACGACTATACATATATATATATAGTTTCAGTTGCAGTTTGCTTTTCAACACAAGCACTTTGTACTTCTTCCTGATGACGACTGATGTCGAAATATTGAAATGAGTTTTGTAGTGATTTTCTGTATATATATATATATATATATATATTCGTTGAACAGCTGACCGTATCTTCGCTGATGTCATTTTCTTCACTAGTTTTTCAAGGTTTCTGAATACCTTCTCTTTCCTTCATCACAAACGTTGGAGAATGTTAATTAAGTTATAACCGACATGTTTCGACTGGCTTCCAGTCATCTTCAGGGTGATTAATTAAACAAAGAGAAAATTATTAGTCTTTGGAGTTGGTATTAAAACACATTATATAGTAGAAGTTTGAAGTAGCTGCTCTATCGGCCTGATTCGCAGAGCAACTGACTGAGGTGGGGGGATGGGGTGGGGTACTGACAGTTAACGGTTTTTTCATCCAATCAGCGCATCCAACGTTTGGATGAAGGAAAAGAAGGTATTCAGAAACCTTGAAAAACTAGTGAAGAAAATGACATCAGCGAAATACGGTCAGCTGTTCAACGAAATATGCTTTAAAAGAAGGACTGCTTCCATTCCTTACAACATCGCAATATTATATATGATTTTATATATTATATTATATATATATATATATATATATATATGTAGAATTAAATTAAACTCTTTTGCCAGGTTTCAATTTCAGAAAGGATTAGGGGCGAATATTTTAACTGTTCATAGGTCGATGCAGTAAAAGTTTTCTTTTTAAGAAAAAAATCGTCTTAAATAATATGTCTCACTGCTAATATTACTTGATGAACTAAGTTTCGTTAGAAGTAGGCTTGCGATTGTAGGGCAAAACGGCTGCAAACATAAAGTGAATTTATAGATGGGATCTGATATGAATATAAATGCCTGACATTACTCGACTACCTGGCAACACACGGCCACCCGCTTTCCTATCTTGTGCCCTCTATTTCATTTACAAGCTACTTTGAAATCTATGTCCTGGATTTAATTTAGCAATAGTCGTTGAATTGCTACTCTTCTCGCGTGTTTTGCTCAATGAACAGCTTGCCTCACGAATACAATACACTAATTCACGGCTTTATTGGACAGAAACTCCATATTTTCAGGTCTTCTTCTTATTTAAGTCAATTATGCCTATCCACTTTTTTATCTTTTACTTCTTATGATTCTTTCTCTTATAATGCAACATCTTTTTATCACAACAAGACATTTATCAAGAGACATTTAATCATTGATTTATCATCATTAGAAGACTAAATCATGTGACAGTTTATAACCAACGACAGACAATCACAATGCATTACACAATTGACATATAATCTCCTGTTAATTTATAACGACGCAGTTAGTTGATCAAATGACTATTTCAATAAAATATATAAAAGTTAGTAATTAACATTTGGAATTTATCATTCATAGTTTAATCGGAGTAATAAACTATTAGCAGCATAAGCTAGTCAGTGAGACTGTATACTGGACTTTCAATTATATCCATTTTAAGCATCGAAAACAGAGTGATGTACAAAAGAATGCTTACAGCTGTTTGAGATATCCTAAGAGGATCCTAAATAAATTATATCGCAAAAGTGCTGTTATGACTTAATTTAACTTTCTTATTTTAAGGCATTTTTATTCAGAATAATTAAGGTGATGATAAATATATTTTGTGATGATGTGTCGGATGATTAAATAAGAACCGATAAAAGTCACCCAGCCCCTTTACAATGAATATCATTTTCGAAAGGATATCAGTTCATTTGTAAACTTTAAAAATTAATGAGATGTTCAAACTCAATAATAATTCGATGAAAACTGAATTTGTTTGTTTAATTTAGTTACAAATATTCAGAAATATAATTGTAGTAATGATAAAAATGAGCAAAAATTTTGGAATAATTAAGTCCAATAAATCAGACAATATACTCGTACAGTATAACACAGGAAAACCTTGATCAATGAACATTACAATTATTTGCATGTCTGTACGTCTCTTCACACCATAGAAATGGTCAAACAGCATATAATTTGAAGAGTAGGAGTCACATTTTCTTGTAAATTTTCCCGTTCAAATCTAAGTATCCTAAAAAAAAAACTCGAAAAATTAGCTTTTATATCATTTAAAAGAGAAAATGTAGAAGAATAATAATTCTTGACTCTTTTTATGATGACATTAACGGGACGTCCTCTTTGTGTCGGTGCTGGTAACCTGCCAATCGGTCTTGCTAATTATGTCTTGAACAGCTGAGTGGTAACTTTTTAAATCGTATCTACGAAAAAAATCCATAAATTAGATATATAATCTACGTGAAATATAAATAAACATCCAATACGAGTGATAAAAAATATAAGAACTTGTTGGCAAAATATTCAGATTAAAATCTTTTCTTATTCAATTACGTTAGAGAAAAAAAAAACTAAGTGAATACAAATGTTGGATTCACTTGTTTATGATAATTCACTAATAATAATTCAATCTTATTAATGATGTAATATTATTAGTATAGTGTCCCAGAGGTTGTTAGCAGCATTACCATCTAATTATATCATTAGATAGTAATTTTTCACTCCCTCATGACGTTCCAGAGAAACGCTGAATGACTATATTTTGAATCTCCGCATAAATCTCCTTGTTTCATAGCTGATCCAATTGGTCCTAATAAAGGAAAGTGAGAAAGACAACATTAAATAAAGTTGAAGAACAACTTGGAAAATGTCTCAATTATAAACAATTCGTAATATGGGAAACTAGGAATTAATGGAATGATGGAACACAAGAAACATAATATTAACGTTTTGGACGTCCTTATGAGTTTCTGATACTTTAACTATGTAACTTGTATAATATAGAATTATCTACATATCAACTATACGACCAATAATAACTTTGATACAACATACAGTTCAAACAACAACCAGTAACTACTGAAAACCAAAATCTGAAGATGTAGAAAGATAAAGCCTACAACAAACCATATGAAAAGTAAATTAAAATTCTGCGAGAATGAACACACTCAGAAGTCTAAGTAACCGTGAGTCTTTGATTAGGTTACTTACTTTGATTTATTGGTTATCGTAAATAATTATAATCAAGAGTTACTGCTTTAATAAATTAATAAATATAAAAAGAACAAGCAGATAGTTTATTCAAGGTCAAGAATCAATTCTAGACTCCAATAACGATTTAGATTCTTGGCTGGTGAAATTTTCATTGTACAGTCGCAGAGGTAAGAAGGTTAATGCATGCTGGTTATTGTTTCTAGTTGTATTGGAGCCGCTATTTAAACTTTGAATATTATCGTTAAAGACATATAGGTTATGTTGAATCATCGTTTTCAGCATAAATATAGACAATGGTGATTTAATAGATATAGATAATTCATCAATATATAAAGTTTCATTATTTACACTTTATAGTGTAAGGAAGAAAGAAAGTGAAAATGAGACTCCATACTATAAATGTGATTGTTTTCTACTCCACTTTATTAGAAAGCATTTCGAACAGGCTTAAGGGAGGATAGCTTTCGGAACTGTGAGAATCATTTTAGGGCTTTTGACTGTTATCATTCGACTGAATCGAGCTTGACGAAACCGTTTCCATTATTCTACAATACTTCAATTCAGTTTGGTTATCAATCTTATGCTTGACAATCTTTTAAATTCACATTTTTACTATAAAAGGCTATATTTAATTTTAACTCATAAATAGTAATGAATCAAAAGGAAATCATGAAGGCATCAAAGAAACACCTCCACAGTATGAATGATCTTATAATTCTAATAATATAATTATTTTTACCCTACAATGATCTTTTAATAATTAACTCCTCGTTATATCATAAGATACATTCTGAGGTAAAATGGATAAACCAACAAAAGTCTCCACACAAATGAAGTTTTTTATTCTACGCGTTTCGAACACTTTGTGTTCATCATCAGGAAAACACTATAATACAAATTAAATCTAATTAGTTACAAAAAATTAGAGTGAAATAACAAAAAATAAAAGTTCAATTAAGAGAATTCAAGACATACCCAAGGAAGTGGTGCTGACGGGTATGTCTTCCTTGGGTATGTCTTGAATTCTCTTAATTGAACTTTTATTTTTTGTTATTTCACTCAATTTTTTGTAACTAGTTAGATTTAATTTGTATTATAGTGTTTTCCTGATGATGAACACAAAGTGTTCGAAACGCGTAGAATAAAAAACTTCATTTGTGTGGAGACTTTTGTTGGTTTATCCATTTTACCTCAGAATGAGTAAATACCACACAATTACGGATTGCACAACTAATGATTTAAGATACATTCATTAGTTGAGTAGTCAGTTAGGACTATTACTCATAGTAGTCAGTAGTAGTACAGTAGAACACCGCAGTACCAGTTTAATTACCATACCGAGCTCGATTGCGGTTTACTCATATTACGAAACAGTTTATCTCATTGAAATTAATACAAAAATAATTTATCTGTTCCATCCCCAAAATACTCGTTTATATATTTTTTTTTTTTGAAACAAGTGTATTTTAACTCGTGTATTTTTGAAACAGAAAAGATACAATTACAAAAAAACTATACATGTAATATAATTAATAAAAATGTATGCAACAATAATGATGGCTTATTAATCTACTAAACTTAAAACGGAGACCATCTAGGCGTGAGGAAGATGGTTGTTTGTACTTAGATTCTTCTGGAAAGATTGTTTGGACAATTCTTCTGATTGGCCACTCGTGCTATGGCATTCTTACTATGATATTCTACTGTATTTACTTATTCTTGAGAATTATTACAATAAATATGTATATAAATCTAAAGTATGAATAAAATACAGTGTAACAATGAACAAAAATAGAGTTCATAGCTCACTCTGATCTACATATCTAAATGTGATAAATAAGAAATCTCAACTGGAAATTGCGGAAAGAGACTTATAACAAAGTATTATCAACAGAAGAAAGCGTTTTGAACTCACAGTGTCCATCATCAGATTTATGTGCAATATAACTGCACAACTGAGAATGAAAAATCTCTCTTTACGTCTTTTTGGTGAGGGTGTAAACTAGTCAGTCTTAATGAAGTAACATATCATACATACATGTATCTGATACATATTTCTTAAAGCTCCCTGATCTATCTAAAAATGATAATTGCAAACAATTATGACCCCCATCATATGGTACATAAAAAGTGTACTATAAAAAAAATGAAACTTTTTAAATAAACTGTTGGATTGTTTTCAACGATAATATTCTTCGCCGTTCTATGTGAGAAAACAACTTATGTTGATTGCTAGCGTATTCTGAAGTAAGCTGTTGCCTGGGTATACTATAACTTGTTTGAGTCAATCAAGTTTTAAATATGATCTACAGAACATTGTAGTCGTTTGTATTCTTGCAAAACTTATAAGAAGGGAATAATTATAAAAGTAAAGAAAACTTCATAATGTCAAGTAAAACAATTGGAGTTTACTTAATGGAACAACACTGGATTTCAGGCTGATTAGAAAATGCTTAAATTATTGAGTAAGTTGAAAAACAAGCGTGCGGCTATCTGAGTAGAGTTTTTTTGAGGGCTGTGTTGAAAGATGGCTGATTGGATGTAGGTTTGCTAGTGGTCAGAGATCTCGTCGACTGAGAGAGTCTTGTGACGCAACTCAAGTCGGCCTGTAATGGTTTCACCAAGAGAGGTCGCCAGGCATACTGGTTCCACCACTTTCCTTTTTACTGTGTGGCTTTTGCAGCGGAATAACCACTTCCCTTTACTGTTGAAGGAACAAACTGACAGGACCTGCTTCCAGGAGCTCTAACAACCTCTTGACTGTCAACCATGAAAACTGCCACTTAAATCTTCAGAAACTTATTGTAATACAAACTGGTATCGATAAAAACTGTGAAAGGCTGAAGAATCAAGGACAATACTGCTATGCGAGAGAAAACAAACAGTCTTAAAAAAAGCCGGCATTCGATTTAGCATCACACAAACAATTTAAATACATGCAATACTCGTATATAACAGGAAACAAATACAAATTGAATTATATATATATACATAAATATATACCCATACATATATACTACCGGAAGAGTCGTGGTCTGCCTGCGGAGCGACTCGTTTCTATCTTCCTGATGACGAGGCTATCGAAATATAGTAGGGAGTTTCTGTTTCATGTCTGTGTGTTCTTTGTGTCAGTACAGTTTATATATATATATATAGTTAAATATAGTATATATATAGTTATATAGTATAGTAATATAGTTAAATAAATATTTAATTAATTACCTTTTTTCTGTGACCGAGCGCGCATGCGGCAACATTGTTGGTCTCCAACCGTCTTTGAACCAGTGCGCATGGTTTCCCTCTCTTATCTCTCCTGAAGACGGTTCAAACCGAATATTAGAGACTGTAAGTGTGTTCTTTTGATTTCTCTATGTTTCTTTGTCTATATTGAACTATATTTGTCCGTTTTGGATCGTATTTCCAACGAAAAAGTGTATATATATATATATGAATTAAACACCACAATAAACAAACCTATATTAATTACAATGCTCTAACGCCTTTCATTACAACATCATCAGAGTGCTAAATGAACCAAACAAAAAATATAATTACAAGTTAACCTGGTTGATTGAAATCTTCAGGATTGCTGGCAGGATTGAAATTTCAATCAACCAGGTGAACTTGTTATTATATTTTTTGTTTGGTCCATTTAGCTCTCTGATGATGTTTTAACGGAAGGCCTTAGAGCACTGTAATTAATATATATTTGTTTATTGTGGTGTTTAATTCATATAGTATATCAAGAGTTATTGTTGATTATTAATTTATATATATATATATATATATATATATATATACCATGATAAACGAAAAACGGTCCGGCAGGACAAATAACAATTAAAATAAGCATTGACACATAAACAGAAACACAACAAAGACTCACTTTTCAATATTTCGACCGTAATGGCGGTCGTCCTCAGGAGAAGAAGTGAATTATATATATATATATATATATATATATATAATATCATGGAGTTCAAAATATATCAACAGAAGTACGTGACATACAAGGACTTGTATTATTTATTATATATAAATAATACAAGTATGTGTGTGATTAAGAGAAGAGGTGGTTATTAATAGCTTCTGAGTGTGCCTGTATTAGTGCACTTTATTATCAAAGAACTCCTGTTAATAATACTGAAGAATCTAAAGACTTCACAATGGAGCCTAAATAAAAAATATTCTCATAGACGGCTGTGCCTTGAAAGTGTCAAGGATGCTTTGTCATTTTATTATATTGAAAAGGTTAGCTTCTGTTTGATATTTATAAATCAGTGTTTTGCGTAAAATTGTATGTACAGGCTATTAAGAGGTGCCAGCATTTAATAAAACCCACATTAGGTTTAAAGGATAAAGCATTAATATTATTGTTTTCTCCAATGTTCAATTTTTTGTTTTATAAAAATACTGTTTTTTAAGACAATTATGTTTTAGCATATTTTTTTTTTAATAAACCATTGAGTTCTCTTCTTCATAAATAATTAGGATTAGGATTAATTAGGATTCACAGGGCTAGGGTATTTCAGAAAATATTCCAAAGAAACAGCATTTCTTAATAGTTAATAACAAAAGAGACGGGAAACTGTGTGTAAATAAGTCCATTTAAAAAAAGCGAACTGTTATAAAAAAAAATTGTAGTAAAGATAATTTAAAATGCTTATTTATAAATAGGTATAATTTATACGGTAGTTTATAAATATACTACAAACATGTTTTTATAAAGTTATTATATCTTTATGGAATAAATAAGATCATTGTGGTTGCAGATAGGAAACAAGTTTCTTCAAATCCAGAGTAGACTATGATCGGAGGTCACCAATTCTGACTTTTACTAAGTTAATAACTTACAAGGCTAAACCAATCAGGGACTTGATACGACTAAAGGGAACTAAAAAAGAATAATTATACTTTGTTTTAAAGCTTTTAATAATTAATAAATGGTAACGGATAAGATATACTGGTAAGTATATCCCATTGTATGAGAACAAAGCAAATTATTTTTAATTTCTGTACATTTACTTGAATATCCCTTAAAAATGCAATAAATTTATCTTCGTTTTCTTTCAATATTTTCCAAAAATCAGAGAGCTTTAATGTTTTATAATGGTTAAAATGCTGGAGGAGAGATAATAATATTGAGGAGGTCAAAGAAATAGCGGTTATAAAATTACAAAAAAAAATATATATATATATATAGCGAAAAGAAATAAAATTAAAATCAGAGTGGTTCATCATTTTATCATGGTTAAATGCAACACTAGATAATACTGACATTAAGAATGTACTAAATGAGGAATATCAAAATTTATACTTCATAAAAAACTGATAATTTACCTTATATACCAATGCAAATATGTATACATAGTTATATATAGATATATATTTTAGGTTTAAGGTAATATGCATATTAATTTAGACGCATTAGGTAGCACCATTTATCTTTTAGACCCTGGTGAAAAAAATTATTTCTAAGTAAGTTAGATGTATAAATAACATTTATTTAGAGCAAAAAAATAACTTTTGAATAGTGGAATTTATAAGGCATGTGAGATGGTTGTGGTGAAAAGATTGAGTGAAATAAGGACTGGAAGTAAGAAAGGGGAGCCGTATAGGAGTCAAAGTTACGAGAGGAAGATGCGATAAACAAGCAAGCTAAGAACAAAGCTGGCGGGATAAGTCTGCGAAACACACCTTGAATATAACTTGAAACCAGCCGAATAACTTTGACTAATGCTCGTGTCAGGCATTCATCTCTTGTGTACCTTGGCACCACACCTCAAACATCCTATCAACTTACTTTTGAAAAACTTCTTTAATTAAATCAAGGAAAATTTCGCTTTACTTGAAAAGACACACTCTTCCATGTCTCATTTTACACAATTTTGACAATTCTCATGTTAAAATAACACAATTTTACTATAAGAAAGTTATTGATCTTGAAAAAAATTGGTTTTTGAGGGTCACTGAATCCGTTTTAACTATATATATTTCTTTTTGTATGTCAATAAATGGCTGAGTGGATGGTTTAAACAATTTTTTTTTATTTCACAAGTAGCTAAAACCTTCTGATGAATTTTTGTCACATTTGACGCTTACATAGTCCTTAAGAAAGAAAATAACTCCGTTGTTTTTGAGCAATATTGAATCATTTATACTTTACAAAACGGTACTAATTTCCCCTCTTCTCGTATCCTTCTAGAACCTTAAAATATAATAACTTCATACTGTATTGATACAAGTGTTGAATGATAGAAACTGCCTGAAATCTGGATTATTGTAAGAATAAATATAACACTAAGAAAGGAACTATTATATTCTCCCTGAAGTCACATGTCAGATATGTTTACCTTAACCTTATTAAAACCTCACTGATCAACACAACTAATTTATTTAAAATTATAATAACAATTAATAACAAAACATCAATTGAAATATTTCTCATTACTAGATAATTAGTTGCAAATAATATACAACAATTCCTATGATTTAGATTGAAACGTATTATAAAAAGAGTTAATTCGACTGTAATCATTTTATACAATATTTGCAGTTATTTTATCATGATATCTCTCTAATGTTAAACAAAACATTTAATAATATAATTAACTGTTTATATTATTAATTTGAAAGATGCAAAACAGAAAAAATGCTATATTGTTGACACCGTATGGACTGGATGCACATAAACATTATGCATCAATCAATGATCACACTGTTTGTGAACTTGCAAACAACTGAACTGACATTTAGGGGTTCATTGTCTGAAACTGGCTAGAGTGTTGGTTAGCCAGATAATTTGTTTGCTTATATTTCGTCTATTTTATACTTGATTTAATTTATTCCCTATAGCCTTATTTTTCTTTTTCTTCCATTTATTCTTCTGCTTACCACGGTAGATTCTTCTTCGACCATTTTACCTGCTTTTCTCAATCAAATTTTTTCTAGCAACATTTTAGATATATTTTCTCAATTCCTGTTATATATTGCTTTGGTATATACAGCATATACTCTGGTAATTTTCATCCAATACACGTGTCAGTGATTAACATCAAATAATGCAAGAAATACAAGTCACAAAAATAGACAATAATGTGTTTATGGAACTGAACCGACGGTGATCGGTATGAGTCATCTAGCATTTGTTATTTCTTTTTTTTAAGTCAGATAGTCACATAAATATACCAATGAAGTAAACATTCTTTCCAAGATAAAATTATGAAACACACTTTCATAAAATTTTATAAGAGTGATGGAAAAAGTTTTAAGGCCTTTCAATCTGCTTGTTAGTGAAGGAACTAACAAGAAACTATTTCATTCTGACGTTTCATTATAAAGGTACAAGCATGGGTATAACAACCTGATTTGAAAATACAGCGAGCTAATAGCCTTTAATGGACAACTCTGTTTATAAGAGTCTTTCCTATTGGACAATCAGGAGATATGTGTTACTGGTCAAAATATAATCATTTGCAAGTAGATTTTCAAACTTTGGATATTCATTAATTTGCTTTTTCATTATTATTTTTAAATCCTTTTATATTATTACACAAACGTTATTACAAGTTTGACATAAGAAAACATTTTTTGTGCTTTTCATAGTTAAATCTTGAAGAAATAAGTAAACTATGTTATAGAAGTTCTGTCAGATAATACCTTTAAGAAAATTTGATCAATCCTAATTTGCTTTGAATAAATATATTAAACCATAAATGGGATGAATTTAAATAAAACAGAAAAAAAAAGATAGAACAAACTGCTTAACATTCAGGCAACACTGAATGGAAGACTAATAAGAAATGGCTTTCTTTGCAATGAAGTAAAACAATTAGTTGAAATAAGAGGTTTTTAGAGGCTGTTGCCGATGAATTATTGCCTCGTTCAGAATATTTCCCGCGAATTGAATCAAATTCTGCTGTTTACCCAAGAAATAAATCTATTTAACGAAGAAAAGCGAATAATAAATCGTTTCAACCGGCCAATTCATTGCTAAAAGAGTTTTTTTTTTCTCTTAAAATTCATCTGGCTGATGGCACAAGGGGGTTTTATAATTACGTGATTTATTTTTTTCTTTAGATTTTAAACGGATTATTACTAAGATAGGATTTATGTTGACTAATCATTTTGCAACTGAGAGATAGGGAAAGGATGCTAAGTTTTGGTTGATGTACCTGGAAGAAGTTCCCTAGAGAAAGTGCAACCCGCTATCAAATCAACTCTCTTGATAATTCTGCTAATCGCGTTTGAGCAAAGTCTTGCTAACTTTAAAAGTAATTCATTTTGATTTCCAGCGAGAGCTTTTACCTCAATCGGTTAAAGCAGCAAAGTTTTCTACAATATATCTGTTTCGTGTAACATGCCAAGGGAATTTCAGATCAAAATTATAGACGTGTTTTTTTTTGTATTTTCCCATTTATTTTCGGATATGTCTAAAATATAGCATCAATTACTTAGAAGTTTCCAAGAAAACAATTTCCTCTACATATATATATGTATATGGTTGAATATTTTGCTCCCGTTCTCTTAAATATGTATATTCATGCTGAAAATGTAATTTTGATTCTATTTTCAGATAAATAGTGATATTGTGGTATAATTATTGGTCAGAGAAGCTTAACACTTTTAAATTTATAATTTCAATTATAAATAATATTATTATAAGTTTCCGACATATCTCGCAACTTGTACGAGGACAAAGAAGTATTTGTTAGTAAATTTCTCCCTTTAGTTTTGCATTTAACTCGTTGAATTAGCTTCAAGAATCTGGATATCTCATACAGAGCAACAGTTAAATCTGTGATTCATTAAATTTTAAGGCAATACTTTTAAAAATTATTATATATGTAAAAATATATACTTTTAAACTATTGTTATTCTACAATAACGAAACAAAATATGCTGGATTTCAAACCGGCATCTCTTAACTTGTAGACAAGGTTCCGGTATAAACTATTAATTATTTTTAAGGGTTCAAAATATTTAAATTATGTTGGCGTAGTTGGGACAACCATTTAACCACTAGAATCAATCATTTAATTAAGTTGATTGCCCATGTGTTTGAGTTTGTTTAATTATAATGATGTATCGCTTCTCTTATTGTTCAATATTATTTATTCTTCAATAATTAGATGAAAATTAAAGCATTAATTCATTACTATGATTAATCATTGACCCCTTATGATTAAATGAAGTTTTATTCAACGCGTTTCGAACACTTTGTGTTCATCATAAGGAAGACTATAATACAAATTATATCTAATCAGTTACAAAATTAGAGTGAAATAATAATATTCAATTAAGAGAATTCAAGACATACCCAAGGATGTGGTGCTGACTGTTGGTCCACATCCTTGGGTATGTCTTGAATTCTCTTAATTGAATTTTATTATTTCATTCTAATTTTGTAACTGTTTAGATATAATTTGTATTATAGTGTCTTCCTGATGATCACACAAAGTGTTCGAAACTTCATTTGTGTGGAGACTTTTGTTTGTTTATTTATTTTACCTCAGTATATACCCGATATATAATTATATTATATCTCCCGACGTGGGGTTATCTCTCTCACTTCGTCCTCTGTTCTAGTCTACTCCTGATGACGAACAACAGTTCGAAATATTGAATTCTGTAAGTGTTCTTTTTATTCTTTTTTCTGTGTCGTGCTTTGTGTAATTTAAAGTTATATATATATATATATATATATATATATATATATATAGCACAAAAAGTAATGAACTGTTATCATTCTCCATAGTTGAGCAGCAGGACGATTTGAGGAGAATGAATTGTTTAAACAGCTAGACGCGAATACACAATATTTTCAATAACTTTCTGGTATATTTGTATAAATACTGTGACTTATTCAATAATTATATGCAATAAATGAAAAGTATACAGAAAATAGAAATAATCACAATTTTTGTTCTGTACAAGAGTAAAGAAACTTAGATTGACTGCGTTATATGAATAAAATTGTTTATCTACTATCATTTAGATGACATCACATATAACATTAAAACTTGATGTTTATGAAATATGAACACAAGATAAGAGAGAAGGGAAGAAAGATACTAATAGATAAGAGAGAAGGATACTCCTAAGTGAGAAGTTCCCGTTGTTTGATGTCATCGTGCAACTTTAGTCGATTATGAAACTTGTCTTGAATTCTTCTGACATTTTCAATTGTGATTAATTTCAAGAGACCTGAAATGCGTTACTAAAACAAGCCATAGAAAGGTTAGCCCATTTGATTTCTGCCCATTCTACAAGCTTTTTGACCTTTTTAACTTATAATGGCATTTATGGAGAAATATTTAAACATTTGTATCATATTAATTCCAGAGGGGAATTGTGTATTTGAAATGTTATAAATCGTTTTGTATCTTTTCAATTTTACAAATACTTCTTTTTAGGAATGAGGGGAGGATTTAGTTTTACTTTCGAGAAAAACTTCTATATAGCTTGATTAATTCATTTGACTTGGTAATTTATATATATAAATAAATAAATAAACTGGATCGCGCCAGTTTACATTGGCCAGTGGACGCATTTACGTCTCCGTTCCTTTATTCTTTCTCCTTTTATTTTCTTTCTTTCTACTCTCCTGAAGACGGCAAGACGACGAAATTATCGAGATTCGTGAGTGTTCGTCCTTTTTCTTGTGTTCTCTAGCTGTAACTTTAATTATATATATATTTATATATATGTATTATATATATATATATATATATATATATATATATATATATTATATATTGTAAAATTTGGAAGCAGTCCTTCTTTTAAGCATATTTCGTTGAACACTGACGTATTTCGCTGATGTCATTTTCTTCACTAGTTTTTCAAGGTTTCTGAATACCTTCTTCTTTCCAACGTTTGGATGAAGGAAAGAAGAAGGTATTCAGAAACCTTGAAAAACTAGTGAAGAAAATGACATCAGCGAAATACGGTCAGCTGTTCAACGAATATATATATAGTATATATATATATATATATATATATATATATATATATATAAATCACAATTATCTTTCTACCTGATGATGACCGCCAAAAATGAGTTCTCGTGATCACTTTATATATATATTCATACCTTGAATTTAGTTAATATAGTATTTGGAAACGTTTTATTTAAATATATATATATTTATTTACGAGTTCAAAATTCAAGAAGAACAACTCACAGAATAAAGAAACACACTTACAAACTCAAATTTTCGGGCAATTCATCTTGAGGAGAAAAGAGAAAGAGAGACCATGAACGTTGCATACGCAGGAGCAAGTAACCGACCGGCAACAGTGCTGCCCTCCGTACCGGGTTTTAAAGTAATAGAATTAAGAAAAGATCAAACAGAAGCTTACATAAGCTGTACAAGCTGGGTAAATATAGAAAAATCAAAGAGAATCGGAGAAAAATTTAAAAGAAAGAAAAAAATAAATTGTATATATAGAAAAAGTATTAGTATAACAAATTATCGTAGAATGTATAAAAAATAATAGAAAAAATATATAAGTTAATTACAAAATCATAAGCAATAAAAAACAAACTGAATTCATTATAAATAATAATAGAGAAAAGAAAAAATAAATAAATACAATATAAAAAATTATATCTGCAACAGCAAATAAAATGTCGAGACTAGACAAAAAATAAACATAGCAAACTAGTTAGGAATACAAAAACAATTAAGAAAAGACAAAACAAATATATACAAAAGGTACGAAAGAGGAAAAAAGAAATAAATACTAGGGAAATATATATATAACTGAAAAAAACAACGTCGTCAGGAGGACTCTCGAAGGGAGGAAGAAGAGGCATATTCGTTCAAAACGGACGGTGAAATGTGAAACCGTGAAACTTTCACTTTCTACCGTCCGTCCTGAACAAACGTGCCTCTTCTTCTTCCCTTCTAGTCTCTTCCTGATGACGAACTTCGTATAAATATTGATTCCAGTAGATGTTTTCGTTCTTCATGTGTTTCTTTATTCATTAATATACATATATAGTTCAATGTACATAAAGAAACATAGATAAATTAAAAACACACACTTACAGTCTCTAATTTTCGGTTGAACCGTCTTTAGGAGAGACAAGTGAGGAAACCAAGCGTACTGGTACAGAGACGGTTGAAGACGGTCTAACCAAAAATTAGAGACTGTGTTTTTAATTACTCTATGTTTTTTATGTACATTGAACTGTATTTGTCAATTTCGGATCGAATTTTCATCGAAAAAGTGTACCTAGGGCGGCCGGCAGCGTGCGTGCGTGTTCGTCGCATTCAGCCTACCACTCAGTATGCTTCAGCTACTCAAAGGGACTACTTCTGCCTGATGACGACGACTGTCGAAATATCGTTGTGGGTCTTTTGTGTGTGTCTTTATTTCTTTTTCTCTTTCCTGTGTGAAGTATATACATATATGATCAAACCCCAGTTGATTGTTATTTCATGTGTTTAAGTGAAATCCTTCAAAAAGAAACAGAAACTCACTACTATATTTCTATGGCCTCATCAGGGCTCAGGGTCCTGGTCCCATTACGGAAAGACTCGTTTGTATCCTCCTGATGACGAGGATATCGAAGTATAGTAGTGAGTTTCTGTTTCTTTTCTGTGAGTTCTTAATGTTAATATAGTTTATATATATATATATCAATGATCAAAACACAATATGAAAGGGGGGAAAAAAAAACTAAGATCATCAACCGTAACAAGTGGTCTTTGTCACTGTTGGTCAACTTACAGTTGAAAGATCTTAGTATTTTTTTTCATGCCATATTGTAGTTTTAGCATTTATTGCTATTTCACTTGTTTATGTGAAATCTTTATATATATATATATACAAGTATATGTATATATAGACTTGCCGTTGCGTCTATCAACGTGCTTGGTCTCATTTCTCTTTTGCTCCTGAAGACGTCGCGTTGTGTTTCGGCGTGCTTGGTCCCCTTTCTCTTTCTCTGAAGACGGATATCCAAAAATTTGAGTCTGTAAGTGTGTTTCCTTACTCTGTGTGTTCTCTTTCTTGAATTTTGAACTTTCGTCATTATGATTATATTGATATATTAATGATATATATAATATATATATATGAGTCATCCTTCGCATCCTGATGATGACGATTCTTGTTATGATGGTAATTATTTTTTTTTTATTTATATATACTCTAATATACTTATATAGTCAGCTATATAGTTAGTTATGCCTGATTCTATTCCCCTGTTACCATTGTTATAACTCTTTTTTATTTAATTGTCCTTTGGACCATTTCATTTAATTGCTAAAAACATATATATATAGTTCACATAGGAAAGAGAAAAACAAAGACACACACAAAACAGACTCACAACGATATTTCGACAGTCGTCGTCATCGGGCAGAAGTAGTCCCTTTGACTAGCTGAAGCTAACTCATATATATATATAGATTTTTAGAAACATTTGCAAGAAGGATCGCTACTAACCTCCACTAATATATATAAGTATATATAGTCGTGTGTTTTGAGAGCTACTCACTTCTTTCTCTCTCTAACTGACGATGCGGTCAAAGTTTATACATACGTGTATATTTTTTTTAAATATAAAAATAAATACTACAGTATGATAAAATATGTACGTTTTTCGATCATTTCAAGAGAAATATGTATGGATAACTTCGCTTCATTGCTTTTCTGTAATCTTTATATGTGCATCTTATTCATGCATGAATAACTGTTACGTTATAATTGTTGATGAAACCGTTTAATGAAAAGTTCAGTATTACTAACATCGTAGTCTTACAGTAATGTAAAAGTGTATAGTTTTTCTTTTTCAATAAACTCTTACTTCTGTCCATTTAAAAAGTTTTTAATAAAAGCTGAAACAGCAATTGAGAGTTTGATTTTGAATCTGAAAATCTGGTGGAGTCCAGATTTATTTTAGTAGTATTCTATCAGATGCTTAACATATGTATTTTCCAAATATATTAATTATATATGTATATTTAAACCACGTGAGATATAAGAGTTTCAGAATTAGGGCTAATATCCTTCTTATAATATCATTCTAATGATACTCTTAATTTCTTTAATAAACTTTCTGCAGAATGACACTTTTTTACTAAACAGATAAAGAAATTAATTTAAATCTTTAAACTTTCCAAACCCGGTCCCGAACTCGTTCCAGGTGAACCAGTTGTCGGCCATTATTTAAAAGTGAAAGTATGATTTACTCTGTCTTAATTCAAACACTTAAGTAATCTGGATTGCAAATTCTTTTCAGAAACAGTAAAACAATCTTAATTTATACTATTAATTTTCAACGAAAGAATCAATTAAATACTTTGCGTCAAAATTACATTGACGTTAAGCAAACTTCTCCTTATCGAAATTATTATAATAGAAGGATTATACTGCTATGACTTTTGCAATAACCAAAGTTCCATAGATTCATATTATTCTCTACCAAAACAAATATATATGGCTAGTTAGAAGTGAAAAGTGAGAGAATTCGCATGACTTGCAATTCCTGATAGTGACGAAGTAGAAGAATAGAATTTATTTTTGCCTGTAATTATCTTAGTTATTTTCTTTGCCATTATTACGCAATCGCATCTCTGTTATAGGAATGGTAGAATTGAGCGGCTTTAAACACTGCACCCACCTCAATAATTTAAGATCGACAAAAATACATCCCACATTTGTGCCACCTATAAGAAAAACAAACATTATTTAAAACATATAAGCATTTGTTTTTTTTTTAAAAAAAGAATACATTTTAAAATTGTATTATCAGATGTAATCAATTGTTATACTTCAAAGGATAATTGTGTAGATTTTGATTGCGTAAAAAAGTACGTAAACTACTGGTGATAAACATTTTTAAGAATAAAACTACAGTTAGTTGCTCTTGAAGATGGGATCCGGACGGACCCGAAACTGGTCGAACTTTTCTGAGAATTTACGAGGTATGACGGACAGTATTACTACTAATTCTAATAAAACTACATTTTGATTTGATAAAGTTTTTATGACCAACCACAAAAGACTAGTAGTAAATGTAAAATCACTGTATGAGTGACTCTTTCCGAATGCAAGCCACATGATAAGCCAGTATACACGAGGATTGGTAGAACCTACACAAAGTATTCTTTCGGCTATGGAAGTTATATCTTATCTTAATGCATATCTGATATAATCAGATCAGTTTATATCAGCTGTTTTAAAATATGAAGTAGTTCTAACTAAAATAATATTTAAATCATTAGTTGTGCAATCCGTAATTGTGTGGTAATTACTCATTCTGGGGTAAAATGGATAAACAAACAAAAGTTTCCACACAAATGAAGTTTTATTCAACAGCAACAACGCGTTTCGAACTTTGTGTTCATCATCAGGAAGACACTATAATACAAATTATATCTAATCAGTTACAAAATTAGAGTGAAATAATAAAATTCAATTAAGAGAATTCAAGACATACCCAAGGATGTGGTGCTGAAGGGTTGGTCCAGTGAAAACAACAAGTAGGAAATAGATCCGCTGCGAAAGAGTGGGGATAGGCATTTACATAGAAGATAAGGTGACAAAGGTGTCGGGTATGCTTGAAAACCGTTAACTGAAATACAGAAGGCCAGAAACACTAATTTAGAGGAAAGAAACTTTTTTTTTTAATTTATTCTTTGTGATTCTAGGAACAGTTTAAGAAATTTTGGACAGCCTGGAATTTGATCATTAAGACAGCAGAAGGATTATTAATGAAGGCTTTCTTCATTTCGAAAGCTTCCAAATTACAAATTTCTTTAAACTTTCTATTGGCATGTAGGATGGTAAGGTTCAAGTTTGGGTAAAGCTGTGATTTTGTGTATAGAATACGTATGTATTCTCCATAAAAATATTACGGCATTCTATACGTGACCTACTTACATTATTATTGATATCTTCATAGCAAACATTTAACCTACTGTCAAACTGCTAACATAAAAACTAACCTTGTTTGTTAAACATACAAAATTAATCGTTAAAGAATAATATTTCTACCAGACAGGATTGTATGTTTGTAATTCATTTAATGATTGATAAAGAGACATAAAAGATAATTTTTTTCAAGTTATACAAACATTTTTAATTATTAAAAATTATAAATTGTCTTTATAAATTAAAAAGAGAAGGAAATATGAAGTGTTTTCTATTTCAAGTTAATTTCAGTTAATAATCATGTCGGAAAATAATTGCTTATTTAAGTTAAATTTTAAGGTTTAAAAGTTTTATTCTGGGCTGAAAGAAAAGAGAGCTTTATTTTTAAATATGTTCTAACTTTATTACTTGTGCAATCTGTTACAGTGTGCTATTTACTCATGTTGGAGAATTTAAAAGAAATACGTTTTCACAAAAAGGAGTTTTATGCCAAAACCAACAATGTGCTCGAACACTTAATGTTCTTTTTTAGGTTTACATCTAAGAAACGTAAATATCTATGCGCTTTAAAAAAATATATTGAATAGAATATATGAATGTTGAATTGCACTATTGTAGTTTTTAATGAAGTATGAATTGGTATAGGTTTCATTTTGTTACAATTTTTTATTCAGGTTAATGTTTAATTCAACCAATTTTCATATTTCTCTTGTTAAAAACTTCAATAGTGCAATTAAACGTTCATACATTCTATTAAATATATTCTTAGGGGCCAGGTTAGCTCAGTGGTTAACGTACTCACCTCTGATAGAACCGGGGTTCGATCCCCACCTGGCCCTTGATTTATTCATGCGGGTGGTGAATAAATCTGAGCACGTCGTCCCTCGGAGGAGGACGTTAAACTGTCGGTCCCGAGCCTGTACGATGCCAGGTACTCATTAAAGATCCCTACTCTAAATATATTTGAGTTAAGCAAAATTTAGGACTCCCACTGTAGGAAATTCCCCATATTCTAACTTTGATAAACAGTTTGTATTCCAGTAGTACGACCTGGATACTTATGCTTGTGGTTTATCTTTTTTGAGTTCAGAATTTTTATGAAATTTATAATTTAAAATTCATTATGAGTGAGTTGTGAAGAAGTCACTCTGTCGTATTCAGTCATAATAATAGAACTAATAGAAAAATTATCGCCTTCAAGTTTATTATTAAAACATATAATGTTTTTAGATTTTCAAGGATATAGTATTTCAAACATACAGTGTGAAAATATATAACAATTCATACTGGGTTAAGTGGATAATACAAAGTCTCCACTCTAAAGAAATTTGTTTATGTTAAACTACACATTTCGAACACTTCGTTTTCATCGTCAGGTAAACATCTAAATACAAATTACAAGTTAAAAGTTACAAAAATAAACCAAGACTATACACAATATAATGAAAAAAAAAAAAATAATGACATACCGAATGGAAGGGTGAATGTATGAGGGTATGGCAATCATTTTTCATTTTATTATATATAATTCAGATTTATTTTGTAACTTGTTATTTTATTTTGTATTGTAGATGTTTACCTGACTATAAACACAAAGTGTTTGAAACTTTTAGTTTGAATTAAAAAACTAATTTTGTGTGGACTCTTTGTATTATCCATTTACCCTAGTATGATTAAATACCTCACAATTACGGATTACACAACAAATGATGTTATATAACAGTTATTACAAAAACTTCAAGAAGAAAATTGACCGAATTTAGTAGATTTCTCTTATAAACTTCTTGCTTATGTGAGGACTTTTACTGTGGATAAATTTCAAATAATTAACAGTGTTATTATTATAAACATTTGTGTAGTACTGACAATAATATTTTATTAAATAAAAAAAATTGTGTAAGGAAAGGGTGGAGAATACAAATTGTTTGTCCTCTAAGGAGTGATAAAAGAGACTCTCAGGCTGGCCTCCATAATGGGTTGAGGATCAGAATGAATAGAGTGCTTAGGTACAACAACTTGCAGTGCTTCATGACAAAGTCAAGTTAAGTTTATACACTGAGAAGCACCATCATATTTAACGCCAGTTAGCAAATTTATACTCAATTGTACCAGTAGTTTTCGAATTCATCTATAAAAAAAGATCTCGAGTTGTCTACATTCAACTTTAATATAAATAAACATCTGCAAAATCAATTATTTTATTTCAGTGTAGCTACCTACATTCTTTGCATGTAATCAAAATGTAATCATTGTTAAACAAATATCACATAAACAGCAACAAACAACAAATAAGAGTCGTAACCATCGTTAATAATGTTATTAACAAAAACGATTATTAAATGGACAATATGTATTAATGTACATTTAATAACACAATTTTGATCAACAAACTATATAACTCATCTTACTGTAAGGATCTAGGTTTAATTTAATTATTATCTATCAAACGGTGACTAGTATAATGTTAAGTCTAATATTTAGAAGTTTTACGCAAAAATACATTTTCTTTTATTGAAAAGTCATCAATATCACTTAATTAATACTGATATCAGTTCTAAAGAAATGATAATATTTCATAAAATGAGCAATAAAGTCGATTCCGAAGACGAAAATTGCCCAAAAACTTTCATCACATATTCACTGTAACGGCTACATACAGATGTAACACAGTTTTAAAACATCAAACTGTATGACCTGAGGCGAGTGCTATAAATACAAACTTATGCATTACATGTATATGCCGACAGATACTTCTAAAATAGACTCAAAGGCAGGGAACCCCAAACGCGTAAATGCATTAATATTTCAAAATCTAAGTTTCTTATTTTAATATACTTTTCATACATTACAGGAAAAAGTGAATAATAACTTTATTCATAAAAAGCTTTAAAGTAGCAAAAGACGAGTGGCTACAGGGATAGATACGGCCCTAATATCAAGAGAAAACATTTCTTTTACAAGCATATAATTGAACTTTATTGATATTATTCCTTTAATAAAGGGAAAAAGGACTTTAGAAAATTAGACTATTGAAGGAGTTTGAATGAAAATATAATAAGTAGGAAAATTTGATTTTCCAAGCACAAGGGTAGATGATAAATTTATTTAGAACAGCAAATGGAAAAAAATGAAGTACGAATGGAAGAACGAACACTGAAGCAAATCATTTTATAACTTGATTACCTCTGACAACTTCTCTGAAAACTAATAAATGTTATGCAAATGAAATAATTTTGTCTTGATAATACTGCGGTTACCGAGTCATCATCATAGCTAGAAATGAAACAGCAGACTTTCTTACTAACGAAGGTATTGCGCTATCACAACCTTTTTCAGTCACAGCATTCCTCCAAACTGAAACTCGAACTAACCCTGCAGTAAAGCAAACCATAAAAGACAACTTGACAATAAGAAATGGATACAAATTGTTACTGACTGACCAAGAAATCCAAGTTGCCCTAAGCAAACAGAACGGCTACTTGGATTCCGTTCGCATGCTGGGTATAACCATCTGACTAAAACAAGAACACAATCCACGTTCTCCCATCACCTGATAACAATGAGTGCAGAAACAGGGAAATGAATGCAAATGACCTAATTACATTTAAATCTCAGATCATTGCCAAACCGATGAAAATGAAATCGCAGCTCCTGTACCTTCTCTGATTTTGGGTATCTATGATATGTCATTATTCAAATAAACTTTAAGCAAGTAAAATTCATAACTCTTGATTCAGAAATAAAATGGACATCAACTTTGAAGCAGTTAATTCTTTTGCAGCTTCTGTACTTAAGAATTAGTAGTAATTAATAGTATGTTATGATAAACAATTGATATTAAATAACTAGGAAACATTAAAATAGTTGCAACTGTTAAAGAAGACGATAGATGTAAAAATCATTTAACCAAAAGAAAACAGCCCGCACCAGAGTTTCAAAGTAGGTAAAATGTGTTTACTGCACTGCTGGTCATAAAATTACCAAGTCTCACCTAAGAACTTACAATGGCAAGGCTCACTTTCAAGGTTGTAAACAAGCTCCAGTTCTAATGGAAGTCAACCGTAAACTGTGCGCCTGCTGATGTAGCCTGCAGATATAACTAATGGTTTAAAATTAGCACAGGCTTTGTCCTTTACATTTCGCAACCTTAATTGAATCATTCACATTATTTATTAAATATTAAAACTGTTTAATAGAATACAGGAAATCAATCTGATAACCTGGTCACTCCTCTTTTAGCACAGTATATAGGAATCAAATAAATTCACACTCTTTACCACATTTATTATATACCCACCGTATATTATATGCCTTATTATAATATTAGTATGTGATATATACACAGTCTTGTTCTGTTAAAAATGTATTCTAACCACTACCTCCATTGGAGGCGAGAGATTTTTGCAGGCCATGCCTGCAAAAACGAGGAAGAGACAATTCCTTACTTTCTCTCTGTCAATGCCCTGGTTTGGCTCAAAAAAGGAAAGAAGCACTAGGAGAATATTTCTTTGACAATCTTGAGAACTTAGCATCCATTGGTATCAGGGATCTGTCTAGATTTATTGTTCTCTCGAGGTGGTTCGACTGGACTAGGGACGGGAAGAATAGCCCCAATTCTTCTTTGTGGTGTCACAAGGGGCCCGCTTGCGGCCTATGTGTGTTCTCTCTCGGGACGGCCACTGTAACCTAACCTAACCACTACCTCCATATCTTGGGATAATCCATATAATCTTAGGATACTTCATATTTTTCACATTTAAAACTTCTCACATCTGCCAAATATTTTTACTCCTTGAAGCCATCTATTAGTGTTCATAATCACATATTTAGTTATCTGACTTGAGCTAATGAACAATAAATGTTTATAAAGAAAAGATATGTAAAAGTTTTCATCAAAAAAGATTCAAAATGACGAATTTTATTGAACAAGCATGATCGACTTAAGACTTGTTCACTAGGCAATTGTGAGAACTGTCTGTCACTTGTCTATGAGCTCATATATTAAATGACTTTGGATAACTTCAGTATAATTGAATAAACGATATTGAGTAACGAGATATAACAACAAGAACAAAAACTGTACGAAACGAGTTTTATATAAAGTTAAGCAGAGTGGCTAATGAACTGTTACCTTTTTTTTTTTTTTATTGCTTAACCCGATGCCCTAGCGGGTTAAAAACGTAAGCCCTTTATGATCTTTTTGTTTAATCGGTGATCCTACATCGGAAGTCCTAAATTTGTCTAAGTGTATTTAGAGTAGAGATCTTTAACGAGTACCTGACATTGTACAGGCTCGGGACCGACGCCTTAACGTCCTCTCCGAGGGACGACGTACTCAGATTTATTCACCTACCGCGTTAGTAAGTCGAGGGCCAGGTGGGTATCCAACCCTGACCTACCAGTTCAGATGCAAGTACGTTAACCACTGAGCTAACCTGGTCCCAACTGTTAACTTAATTTCAGTCATAATGAGTAACACGTTTTTATCAGTGGTCTTATTCACAATGACTTTAAACTAGAGGTACCCTACCCTACTTTAGTTTGCTTGTGTACACCTTGAAAACTATCTCGACATCTGAAGACTCCCTTATAACCTATAAAACCTAATTGTTGACTACGCTGAACCACATTATATCCATGTATACGGACTTTGGTCCGTATACATGGATATAATTTATGGATATGATTGATTATTTACTGAGTAGCGCAGGGACCCCTGCTTTAGATTTATGGTAAATTGCGTGCTCTAGAAAGACCGAAGTGATTGTACTGCACTATTGTGTGATAACTAGTAATGAGTCACTCTAAGTTACACGACTGGTGGAGGTCACAGCTCGCCTCAGAGTGGTACGTATAGCACAGCACATTGCTGAAATGTCTCTGTCATGTTAAAGCCCTACTTGGTCGCTCTGATCCACCAGGGAAATCCATTACAGTATTACCTTAGCCCTTGACAAGGGTAAGACATACCTTACTTCCCTTTTAAATTACTCCCTATAAACTATTCATCCAATTCAAGTTTAACAAGAATTAAATTAAACAATTAAATATACAAACATATTAATATAGTAAATTAGATCATTTTATAAGACCGAAGGAGAAAATTAACTACGATCTGGAGTAGTGGATTATCACTTTTAATGACAACGATCTGAAGTTTCAGAGGTGCCCATTGAGTACACATTTCATTCTTCTTTTTATATTGATCTGCTGCAAGTTTTTACTTCACACTTATCAATTGTAACTCTATGGTAGTTAAACATTCTTAGTTTTATTTGGGCTGCTAAAGATATTGGGATAAGGGGATTGAATATGCTATACTTTTTAACCACAGTAGCAAATGAGTATTTGATAATACAGTAGAGATAACTGAAGACCCACATGAATGTCAACCGTAGACTGTGTTAAGTTAATACAGTGTAAGATCACAAACCGTTAGGTCGATTTAAACACTTTAGACTGGTTCTGCGAAGGGCTGGGGTGAATTGATTGATACCCATAAACTATTATGGCTTAAGCGTGTACATATATTCATAAGAAATCCCAATAATATGTTCGAAAAAAAGATATTAAGCTAGCGAAACCTATAAACATTGTATTTTTGCAAATGTCAATATAAGCATTTTTAATTTTCTGGAAGTTGGTACACGCGGTAATATATAACGCAAGCAAGAGATATGATATTATTACTGCTTTTTATGGTTGGAAACTATAATTAATAAATGTTTCAAAAAAAAATCTAACCTAAAAAAGTAATGGTCAAAAATAAAATAGGTGGTAGATGCAATACAACAAATACTTTACGGGACTTTATGAATGCTGAGGGGGATGAAAACGATGGTCCCGATGCAGGTGACAACACACTAAGAGTCTGCAAACTCCTTAGTTTCTAAGGAAACTTGATAAATTGAAATAGATATTTGAATTTCTGGAACACTAATATGTGAGAGCAACTTTGAGCCTGTAACTGTCAATCAAGTGTTCAATAGATGTTTGATGTAAAGCCCATATACTGCTGCAGCAGTTTGTACCGTCATATCAACACACAGGATTCTCTATTCTAATTCATGTCCTGCTCGGGGAGGGTGCATAATTCCCTCAATGCATATTTATTATTCATTATTCACTCATGGTGTTATAGTGTTATTCCGCGCATGAATAATTGGAACTTGCGTTAAAGGAAACTAACTGCCTGTACTTTATATTGATTTATTTAATAAATCAAGACTCATTGAAGAAAATTTTACACTAAGTAGATTTCTTTTTAACATTTAGCTGATTTTAAGTTTTATGAGTGATATGGTTTTGTTATCAAATGTCAGTCTTTCAATTTATCCATTCAATATCCCTGTTTTATTGTTCGATCGTAATTTCAATTAATCAACTGTTTTAATGGGACCGCCTTATACTACAAGTTCATTGTTATTCAAAGCTCTCCCAGGTCAGTTTCACTATTAGCTTGCTGAGTATAAATAGGACCTGAGTCATCATGATGCTTGCGGTATCAGAAAGGCTTTTCTGGAGCCAATAAATTTGGTGTAAATCTCAGAAATCCAGTCTGATAACACATTGATCAGGATTAACCGTCTTTGTTTTTATTAATGTACTGTTTGAAATACAAATACTCATTTGTTTTCTATTTGAGTAAATTTTAACCCGTGTCTACAAGTAATTGAACTTCATAAGTTTGGACAATTATTCTTGTACCTCATTGACACTTAAGGTGTTACTTACTTTATTAGTGTAACTACATTTGTTAAGTTTAATGATTTTCTTTAACTAGTTACTTTTTTATGATTTCGTTTGCAGTGCTAATAGATCCAAATGTCCGCTCAGACTTGTCAAGCTATACTGACTGTTCTTTATATTCGTATTAATTCGATAGTTGTTTTTTCACTACATGGATTTGACTAGGTTGGATCCTAGGTTTTTCGCTAGGATCGATGGAGTTCAATTGATTCCGACTTCAGGTGGAATACCCAAGTATTGTTTTAACAAGGAAATAAATAATTTAAGCCATTTTAAACAATCCATCATCAGTGATGGAGTATGCATGACATGACACGTGTGGAAAGGAGGATATTGAAATGCTGCTTGTCACTAGTCAAGGGTGAGTGATCAGAAGGTCAATTGGCAGATTTCAGTTTCTATGTCGTTATTGACTATTGTTACCGCATGTCTCGCATTAGGTGGAGCTATCCCACATATATGTTTCTTGCTCCACATGAAACTTTCCCACAAAGTGCCTCACAGAAGAGAATTTTTTGTTCATAAAGATACTCATAAAGATACAATTAGAGAGGAAAAGAAGCACAAAGGATATAATTACATCATGTTTCGAAGATTTAGTGTTATTGTCAGGTTACATCTACAATACAAACACAAATATGTACTATAAACATGTTGAAGTTAAATAAAGAAAAACAACCAAAAAAAAGAGTAAATATCACACAATAACTGCTTGCATAGCTCGTGAGTCACAAAGGCATGTTTATTATGTATATACTTTGAGTTTTACAGTCAAATTGATTTTGATATTAGATAAATCTCTGATACTCTTTTAGTATTTATTTTGGCGTTTCAAAATAAAACTGTTTTTTTTTGGTCTAACTTACATATTTACATTATAATTAAAAATATAAGGTGTATCACCTAACCCACGTTCGATTGTAATGCATCTGGCCACTTTATGTCATTTTTGTTAGTAATGTTGGCAACACTGTTATAAACTTTGATAAATTTATAGTAAAGAACAATATAATTCTGTGTGTAACCGTACAGTTTTTTAAATCTGAGTTGTACAAGAAAAGGCTGAAATTAGCAAAGACCAAGAGAAAACGCTCCAAAATCAATGTTTTCATTTCTGCAGTCAATATTAATTTGCATTATTTTTTCCCCTACGTAATGTCTATAAATGGGGTTTGTGTTTTGTTGAATAAATAAACTTGATAGTCATTTTACTACAAAAAAAAGTACAAGAAAAATGAAGTGAAATTTGACTGATATATGGATAAATTATTCAGGTAGAGGTTTTGAGCTATCTCCTTTGACGTTTTGCCAGGCGATATTATTCTAAAAACATCGCAATATTATTTCATCAAATATTCCCACATGGCGTTTCTCCTGCCACATCGCTTTCTATGACAAAAACCTGAAAAGCCCCAGAAAGCAACACCAAACTTTCTAAAACCCCATTAATCATCCTTCTATGCTTTGCATAAAATTCGTTAAAATCTGTCTGCTTCAATAGATTTATTTTTTTCTTTAAATTGTGTTCATTAATAATATAAAAAGAATTGTAATTAGTAATTTTTATATTACAGTACATTATGATAACCTCCATCTCATGGGAGGAAGGTCAAACTACCAAACTGTTTTTCTTTTGTTTTTCAAACAGGAGTCCCCTACAATATCATACCTAATAACTTAATAATCTAAGATTATTCTGCCAGTAATCGAGCAATAATTTATTTTATAAAACAGAGACAAGTAGAAATACATAACTATTCATTACTTATGCAATCTGTTATAGTTCAGTATTTACTAAACATATATATGTATTTTTAAATGTAAACTTGAAGAAGAACACTAAGTGTTTGAAACACGTGGTTAGTTTTGACATAAAGCTCTTTTGTGTGGAAAAAGCAATATTTGAAATTCCCATCCATACATAATTGCATAAAAAAATTGAAATTAAATAAATCAATGCTTTCCACATAAGAAATAATGTTTGTATCCTACTATAAAAATACTAAGCATAAAAAAAGAATACATGAAGAGTAAATCTGGAAATGGAGACATATTCTTCATTGAGTTGTCATTATTTATTATACTAGAGTGTGATGATGCCTGCACTTGATATTGCATTAATTCGTCGACTTTCACTCTCGATATACCAGACATTTATCACATTTTTAGAGTAATATTTTAATAAATATATTTTCAAGCCATGCATTTATCATCATCAACATCAGCGTGATTATGATCATGAGAAGAAATACATCTTCTTTTATCAAAATGTGACTGCTGTGTGTAATATTATCACATACACATTCACCTCTACTTGTCCGTTATCGTAAATTTCGCCCCAGTGGAAAATAACATCAATAATTAAATTTAAAGTTTTTTTTTTATAATATTAATATGCGTATTTTATTATTTCTATATTGTAGATTATCTAAGCTAAATTTTAAGTGAATCGTAATTTAAAAAAAAAATGAAACATTATTAGCCGATAAATACAATTTGTGAATTCATAGTTTTATTCAGAATAAATTTCAACAATTTCCACTAATCCGTAGTTCACCTATAACTTGGCATAAATGGGTGTTAAGAGTACTATAAAATAAAAACTGAGCCTAACTTTCTGATCCTAGGCCAACATAATAATGCTTGTAAATGGACGAGTCAGAAACAAAAGGAAAACTGGTAATCAATTTCGGGTTTTTACTTTAACATTTCAATGATACATTATTAGCTCTTAAGCTGAAAAAAAATGTAAATATTATTATATAAATAATAAAAATAATCTAAATCTTGCTCGGTAAGAACACCTGCATCACTGACAGTTCTGAGCAAAATATAAATAAATGACAAACTCATTTTATAGTTTTTTGAGATTTTGAGACCTTATGTGACGTCAGAGAGAAAAATGTAACATTACATAATTAGATTTGTGGAGAATAAAATTCGTATTCAATTTTTTTTCACATTTAAGTAAAGTTGTATGTTTTTACAATATTTTCATTTGAATAGTTTGCTATCCATTTATTTATATTTTTTTAGCATTTAGAACTTTATAGCTTAGAACTTTTAAATGTTTAGATTCAGACATGGTTTAAAATGTCATCGGCATAGTACTCTTCAAAAAATACCTAACGATATACTTTGCTTCATTTATTAGTAGTACCTTACACGCAAGAACCCTTGAAATGATCCAATAAAGTAATCAAAAAATGCCAATGATGCGTTTTCTGAGGTATTAACTTTTTTTTTTAAAATTATATATAAACTATTTTTTCGAAATTTTGCTCTGGGATTCTTGAACTAAAAGTTTGAAAGTGAGAGCCCTTAATTCAAGATGTATGTTTTGACCCTTCCATAAGCTAGAAAAACATATTGATGTACAGTCATTAGATTTTATGTTTATAAAGTTTATAATTTATATTAAAACTAATGATTATTATAAAAAAATATTTAATTAATTGTTGGATGTGTTTCGAATACGCTGGGCTTTCATTTGTTCCATCTAGTTGTAGTGAGAAAGTTGAAATAGTCACTGTTTTCATTGGAGAGCAGAGAACATGATTTGCCTAAAGTCTCTTTTATACCCTTCGTTATTCCATCAGTTATTCTTTAATTTCCATGTGACATAGTTCTAACGATTTCACCAGAGCAAAGATAGTGTACCGCATCTTTCATATATATATATATATATATATATAGCTGGATATAGAAGTTGGTTTCCAATTGTTTGAGATTCTCTATCAATGGCATTCATGCATAAAATATTCTTTTAACGGCAAGTCTCCATCACTTCTGGGACTGAATTTTCGTAATCGAGAAAATAAATATTATTATATTGAATTGATAGCCCGAACTTCGATGATGATATTTTAATTCACTTAATTTAACGGATATTTTTTAAATGATCTGTAAACCTCAATAACTGCATACATTATTTCAAAAATATTTTTTATAGACGAAACATATTGAGTGTTACTCATTATTTAGTACTGATAACATATCCAAACTTTTGAGTATTTAGGATGGTATACATGGCCGTATAAGAATACATCATCCAAGGTCCTAAACACTTTTGCGTGTTTATATAAAAACTATAGATGTAGGATTTTTTATTTAAATTTAAGCCCACGTGATCTATCTGTCAATATATATAACCAGTGTATGTAACATAAATAATTTTTCACTTCAATACAAATTAATTTTAAAAATATTAAGTTTTTGGCAAAACAACTGAGGGCCATTTGTGCACAAATTTTTTTAAGAAATATTCTCACACATAAAACAGATAGGCGCAATAATTCTGTGGTTTGTACTCTGTACATGACGTATATAGGTGTAACAACTTAAACTGACTCCTGAAAATTCTGATTTTTTATCTTGGTCTCGTTAAAATGCCTCTATGCTCACAAAAAAGTAAAATTTAAATGCATAAATCTTGTTTTAGTGGTTTACAAGTTTATTTAAAATTATATTTATATTTTTAAATTCTGGAGGATACCTATTGTAATAGATCGAATCAGATAATATAAAGCATTGTAATGCCTTATTTCTGTTCTGAATAATCTACAGTCTAGATTTTTAGTTTGATTTAAAGGGACGAAAACAAAACAATAATAGAAATTCCGCAGGTAATCCTGGAGCTCCAAACCCAAATTTAAACGTGACTACTGTCAAACTGATGCCTGAAAAGCTTCACGTTACACCGCTCCCAGTTCATTTGTCGGGACCTCAATCAGCAGTGTCAGTTACCTGGAGTCCTATTTCCACTATTGATAGAACTGATACTGGAGCCCAGGCAATAAACAAAGTGGAGTAATTTTTCAACGATCTTTAGATCTCAAAGATTACCTGTACCAAAATCACGAAGGTCTAATAATTTCCGCTTGCTGAATTTAATTCAGTATTAAAACATGATTTTATGTCAGTTGGCTCTATCTCTCCATCATTCTTAAAGACTAATTGATTTCTGTGTAAAAAAATCTTCCCTAAGAAATTCTAACCCTTTTTCAAGCTGTGTCCAATTTTAGGGAGTGAGTCAACATTTTTTTTAAGGTCCTCTTATCTTGGAAAACTGTATATATGATATATATTTGAAAATTGTGAAAACGATCCACAATAAACACAAATAGATCAAAGTTAGTAATGAAATACAAATAAATGGAAAACATTTAGTCTTTAATTTTGAATTCAACCGTATTCAGGAGAGCAAAGGTTGGGAGATCATCAGTGGCGTAGCTATTATTTTTGCTCCCGGGACGGTTATAATTTTGACCGCTTGTACTAGAATCCTTGTCACTCTCATTGCTCTGATCAAACCTTAGTCTTAAAACTGATCTTAAATAATGCATCCTAGTCATTATTCCTCCGTTCCAGAATATTAGCATTGTGATACAACTGTGATATAACAAAGTTACAAACAGAAAAAGCCATTTTACAATCACAAAACTTCCCATACACATATATACTCACCATATGTACATACACCCATACTCACATACACATACACCACAAAAAAAAATCATAAATTAACTTAATAGTCCTCAAATCGTATATCCATCTAACTCTGGAAATCAAATTTTTTCATGATTACTTCAGTTTAATTGGTAAAGTAAAAAAAGGTTAATTTAGACGTAGCGTTTTTGGCATTTTTAAATGTCTTATTTGTCGTTACTCTTTTAAGTGTATTATTTTGTTTTGTAATGTTCAATATTCCAACATTTTTATCATGTAATTTTTATAATTAAGTTGTACAACATACCAAAAAACAAAAAAAAAAGAAAAGAAAACATGTGTACCATATTACGACAGAGACCTTCGCAGTCAAATATAACTAAGCATTATCATATTTGGGGTCAGTGCACTTCAAAACTTGGAAATCCCTAAAATTCTGGAAAATTTTTTTCTTCATCTCTAAGCTTTATAGAACCATCCGAAGAAATGAGGATGTGTTTGCTGACATACCAAAAGTATCAATTAAATGCACTGATTCAATAATTGTTTATCAGGTTAAAGAACATACCATACTTCTAAAATAATTAAATATTAAATTAAATTAAATATTAAATAATTAAAATAATTCAAGTTCGAACTTATATAGATTTATATTTATTCCATATTGTTTGTTTAATTTATATTTTATTAATGAAGTAAAAGTTGTTAATGTACAAGATCTAGAGTACATATTTGCTTTCTTTCGATCGCTTTCGCAACTAACTATGATAGTATTCTCTATGTAACGTCAGAAATAAACGAAAGACATATCGTTAAATGCGTCTTCAAGAGTTTTTCGTAGAAGTTTTTAAATCCTCTCGAGATTTAAATATCAAAAAGTGATAAAAAATATAACATTTTGATAGCAAAATATTTATATTGAAATATTTTCAAAAAAAATTACTTTGAAAAAAATTTGAATACAGAGTGCCGATTACATTCTCTGTCTACAGCTTTCATTTGTAATATATTTCTCAGGGACGTATCAAGCACTTAGGAAGATCGATATTCTAAACAAAAGTCCGTTGTTAAGTGGAGATAAGAAGAAGGAGAAAATACGTAGTAAGACTGGCAGAAACATCTTAATAAATTAACGTGACTCTATAAAATCGATTATGTGGTTTGTTATTTTTTGGCCAAATGTGTATACATTATTGTCTATATATTTGTGTTCTTAATTAGCATAAAAACATAGTGGAAGGTAAAATGGGTGCTTGATTGAACACACTCATATTGCACACGAATTTAAAAGAATTGAATATGTTTGCATAAATAACACCCTTGTCATGTTGTAAAAGGAATTATTCCATTTCAAAAGATGTATTTTTTACATCAGACCATTTTTTTTAATTTTTCTCTTTCTATTTTCACTTCAGTTAACCTAATCTAAACACATTTAATAAATTGAAATATAATTATTTAGTATAATATATCAGAGAAGATATATTAATAAAATAAAATTATTTGTAGGCCAAACATTGGCCCTTCGTGATACCACGAAATGAAGATTGATTTTCTACATTGGGAGTCTAAATTTTGTAACTCAAGCATATTTAGAGTAGGGAGCTTTAACGAGTACCTGACATCGTACAGGCTCGGGACCGACAGCCTAATGTCATATCTGGGGGACCTGCTCAAGTTTATTCACCTCCACACGGGAATTTGAGGACCAGAGTGGGTATTGAACCCCGGACCTACCAGCTCAGAGGCGAGCACGTTGCTGCTGAACTAACCTGGCCATCTTGCTAATCATTAATACTAGATTAATTCAGGGCAATTGTTGTCCAGTACAGCTGTAATAAACCTGATATTCAATGAGCTTGTCCCAGTAACAAACCTAAGAATTCAGGTTTTTAAAGAAGTCAAATTTTATTTTAAATTGTTAGCTGCCACCTAATCAATATGATATTACTATTTTCTTCAGATTTAATTTGCAAATGAAGTAAACAAGATTTTTGAAGTTACGCATTCAATTATAATCCATTAAAACTAAAATCCTTAATAATTCTCTCTTCTACCAATCTATGTTCCCAAGAAAATTATACTCTAAGATCTGAAGGTTCTCGCTCTGATAGTAAGTTAGTAGTTGATCGATACCAACTATTCCAGAGCTGACAACCCAACACTACCTAGTCCGATCAATCCGTCCACTCAAACCTCATACTCTCAAACTTCTAAAAACGTTTAACCTTTCAAATCGGAATGGTACCACACTTTCTCTCACTAAGTTATTAAATCAGTAGAAACCACTAAAACCTTACCACCTGAGTGCTGTAAATTTATTAAGATATTTTAATTGATATATAATCTCTTTTGACAACAACAATCAGTCTTACACTATTACCTTAATTGTATCAATTAAAAAATATTATTTAACCATTTCATAAGCCACAAATACTATATACAATTAAATTTTATTTTTGATTGAAAAAGGAAGGGAAGGTATATGTATATTTTAAAAGGTGGTGATTGCAAAACTTAATATTACAAATAAATGTTGTTAAATGTTGCTTACTTTATTGGCTCTAACACATGATATGAAACTTATATAACATTGTGAAGCAGTCATGAAATATTTAAACTGTATTCAATTATATTTTTACTTTTGTTATTAGTTACTTCCTCATCGTATATCATAAATTTATCACCTCTTTTGTATAGCAAATTACTAGCCATAGTGACAAGATAGTTGAATGTGACAAACCTAGTGTCTTAATTAAACATTCAGAACCTCATTTTTGCTCCATGTATTACCTTGTTAATCACATTTCATCTCATAAATTCCACTTTATATATATAAAAAAGAATTTTTGTCTGTAAATTGCTTAGAATTGACTCAATCGAAGTTATCTTTACGTTTTATACAATAAAGAAACCGGATCCACTCTTAGAAAAATGTCTGTCTGTTTGTTTCTCCAAAACTTTTATCACAAGCAAACTCAACCACCGTAAGTCATAGAGAGCTGAAACTGTGATGCCAGATTTATGTATGTGTAACTTAAAAACTAAGATTTGAATGACTTGGAAAATCAACGTAGAAACGAAGTTATGGACTTTTAAGCTGTGTTTGGCTAGCTACACAGGTATATCAACTAACAATACCTACTTGCTGCAGTATCAGGCACCTAAAAATACTTGTATATTTTTAAAATAAATATATTTTATTTTTTTTCTCTAATGTATAAAAAGTAAAGATTATACAGTAGAAATTAAAAGTAAAGATGCCTGATACTGTAGTCAGTAGGAATTGTTAGCTGATTTGTTTGCTTCATTAACTGTGCAATCTATTATAGTGTAGTATTTACTCATGTTAGGAGAAGGATTAAGTCTCCACACAAAAAAGTTTATTACAACAAACTAAACAACGCATTTTGAACACGTAATGCTCTTTAAGTACTGAGACCTTGCTTGGTCCCACCTCCCGAACAACCACCTCAGCAGAGCAGATGTAACCTGAAGAAGAACACTAAGTGTTCGAAACGCGTTGTTTAGTTTCTAGTAATAAATTTTTTTGTGTAAAGACTTAATCCTTTTCTTATCATGATTTGTTTCCATTTATCATAATTTCCCCGCTTTAAAAAAGCGAGTCCTGCCCGTGTCATAAATACTTAGTATGCCAGGAATAAAAATCAAATTTGAGTTCGGTATCTGAAGCTGCTAATTGTAAAAGAAACTCCAGATCTAATAACAGTTATGGACTGTAATAATAATGATATTATCTATTATTTTATAATATCTTTTAAATATTTTGGAATACCACACATCATCTTTGATTTTTATAAAATACCCGTCAAAGATGGGCACGTTTGCTTGTTAACCATATCTCAGCAGTATTTTTAGATACATACACACACATGATGGTGCATAGGTTACTCTCTTAAAAAGATTTGCCTTGTACATTACGTTATTTAGCAGTTCTTCTTAGACTTATATATTATTATATCTTTAATTTATTTATATAGATACTTCATGACATTGTCTATTAAACCAATCAACTCAGCATCCCAACCTTGTAAGACATGTTTTTAACCAATCATGTTGCCAACGTTTAGCATCTATCCGTGTATTAATATATTTGTTGTTAATAGATCCTGTTATTTACCCTCCTGCTATAAATACCATAAAATTTCCAAAAAAAAAAAAAGTAATAAGCCATCTTTACTCTTGCTATTTCCGTACCCATTGTTCAATTTCTACGACACCTAACCTAATTTAACTCAAAGTTTATGTTCTTGGGTTTATCAAAATACGATAGTTAGATTCATAAGGAAAATAATTGTATAATAAATTACCTATTTTATTTTAATTTATTTCAGATAAGAATATGACTAACTCTATTCTTTGTTCGGAAGGTTTCTTTATGCATTCTAGACTCAACTGGATCATGTCATTCAGAGTAGAAAAATATAAATTGCTTCACAGTTAACTTTTTTTTTTAACAATTAAATACCGGTTAAAAAAAATTTACTTTTATTAGAACCTTCTGAGAAAATTAATAGCAAAGTGTTGCTATTTCTATTGCATAGGAGGAGTAACCTAGTTTGACTCTAGGACAGATGTCACGTTTACCTTATGAGTGTACCATGAAACACATAAGGCGTTGTTTACATAATACCTCAAGAGACATTACATCTTATTCGGAAACAAATCTTAAAAACGATAATTTAACTGTGAGGATCTTGATCTCTTGTGGCTTGAGAACTCAGTACTGGTAAATACGTTGAAATGTATAGTTACCTCATTAGGTATGTTTACATTTGGTAACGCCATCATTGTGTACATGCATCATTAATCAATGCAAATATGGACTCTTCCAAATATGATTGTCAGATCTTTCAAGATAGAAAGCAGACCAATTTAGAAAATTGATGAAAGAAAGTGTTGTGGGAGAACTGATTGAATGTGTCATTATTGGGAAAGGAATTCTGAAAGAATACAATAAGGTTAGTCATTAGTGCCCATCTATGAAGTAAAAGTGGTTGCAAGTCACAACTTCATTCTTCATTGACAAGTGTCACATTTTCTTTTGGGTGTTGAAGCTAGAGTTTACTCTTTCTCGCCTACTTTCTACTACTAATGAAAGGGTCACTCCTACGCCTAGCTTACTTCATATAGATTCATTTACCCCAGTATAATACTTTTAGAGCGAAATCTTAGTCTAGTATATTAAATTTGTCTATTTCGCTTTTATTGGCAATCTTCAGCCCGGTATATTACTTTTCAAACAAAACCATCTTATGGTATATCACTTTTAAAGGAATCTTGGTCCTGTCAACATATTATTTATCTGATGTGTATTCTGTTCTTGTTCTTTCGGAGATTCAGCTATGTAACTTCTGTATTCTCTAGTCACCTATTTAGTATGTTAGGTATGGACAAACAATAATGTGTTTGTATGTATGTGTATGTGTGCGTCTGTGTGTGTAACTCAATAATGAAAAAGTAAAAACATAATATAGGCATATAAACTGACTACTATACTATATTTAGACAGGCGTCGTCATCGATACTATATTTCTTCATACATTTGATTCATTTTTGGGAGGTTACAACCAAACATACCACATAAAAACTATATAATACTTTCGACTATCATACTTGCTTAAGTGTAATAATGTTATTAAAAGTAAAGTTAGTCAATTATAAACTTTTAGAGTCAATTCCTATCACAATATCTATTATAGTTCCCCAACAATTAAATCACTTCTACATTGAGCCTTTTACCTATAGAGTGTATTGTTTCGGTTACAATATTACTTTCTTAGTAAATACTTAGCCCAGTATCAGACATCAAGAGATAATCCTTCACCTGGTACTCGCGTATCACTTTTTGGGTCCCTACTGAAACTAGTACTTCATTAACATTTTAATGCCAGTCCTTTGCTTCGTGAATTCAATTAAGTTAGTGCTGAAGGATGTCTATTATACTGCTCTCTTTTGCTAGCCTATAGGCTTAGATAACAATAGTATACAATTATCCCGTAACAATGAAAATGTACTGGTGTTAGTAGTCGAACAAGGAGTCTGCACATTATATTAAGGAAAGAAGTAATTTCCCTTAGAATATGTCATAATAACTAGGTCATTATTCTATTGAGCTGGCGAGAAACACATTACTAGAATGAACAATCGAAGAGTTGTTGTAACCATTTGGTCCTGATTATTAGTGTGAGGATGTAATTCACACCACATGACATCCACTTTGCCAAGGTCTACGACATGAGTCAATTGTCGCGACATTTCTCACGTACACATCATATGGCCTGCTATCTACCTTTAGGACCAATGACAAGATACTGTGGAATAGAAACGATGCCTTGAAATCACACAGTATAACCAAACAGTCTTATTTCATTAAGTAAACAGTATAGGAATCAATAAATAATATAGATCTGGAGATTTTGAGGGATAACACATTTGACATTTATTGAAACCACTTATTATTTTTTTTAATGTTCTCTGGTTGTTTTTATTGTTAACAAACTAAAATGTAAGCCAAGGGCGCACCACATAAAAGTGTGGAACATTTAAAAAATTCGTAATACTGATATAATATAACAAAACTAAATCAATTTTTTTTATGAAAAAAGTAAAAACAATAGTTTATTTGCAAAGGTTGTAAAATTATACTTGTAATAGAAATTTAATCATTAGTTTCTATGTGATATCCACCATTTTCAAGAAAGACACCAAGTCTTTGAAGATGTTCTATTTTCTCTTTAATAAGCGATATTAAGTTGAATTCTTGTCTAATTTTTTGTTTAACTTCTTCAGTAGTTGCTGTTTAGCATGAATTTTTAATTTTATGAAACCTCCAAGGATAGTAAAATTAATTTTAAAATAATTCAAAAAATCTATAAAAAAAATAGCAAAAATAAGATATGCAAACAATTATAATCTAAAAGAAAATTTAATTATTTCGCTCATTCCTTTATTAATTGAAATCTATTAGCAATAATTCTATAATGTTTCTCGTTTTTTTTAAATGTGTAACATTTACGTGGGTCATCCTGTATTCCTTTCATTAATTAATTAATTTCAATTAATCTATGACCATGATGAGTTTAGGAGAATGAGGAAACCACTCAGTTTTCTTTGTGTTCTAGAATGTAGAACTGTAAGACGGTTCTTAATAATATTTGGCAGACTGTATTCCTTGTTGCGGACATTAGGCATGCTTTGGGAAACATCCCAAAATAAGGAACTTATCGTAAGGAACTTATACATTCTTACTTATCACAAGGAGAGAACTTATCGTAAGAAACTTATACATTCTTACTTCATAAAGAAGTAACTATTTTTCCCACCCTTTTTCGTCATTCAATGAACATAAAATATTTTATTTGGTGTTATCATAATATAAGTGAATATAAATACATTTTCTTTGCAATTTGGATTATTTTAGAGATATTATACAACTAAAAAAAGAACAATTATTAGGCAAATTTGATAAATTATTAATTTATCAAAAGCTCAGAGGAAAACATATGTATTGTATTATAATAAAAAAATATGATCAATCAATATCAATTGTAATAATTTATATTTGAAGGTAGATAATTACAAAAAAAATACATAACGGTTCATTTAATTTGAAATGAAATCTTCTCCAAATGATATAAAATCAAATTAAATAATTATTTATAAAATTGGCAGTTATTTTAAGCAAAGAATACTTCAAAGGCCTTTTCATATGTTATATTTTTAGAATGAAATGCATAATTGTCAACTGTATAATATCATTAAATCATTAATTCCAGCATTTACCATTTGATTTCGACTAGCCAGACGATTTAAAAGAATCTGCATGAATACGTGTTTATAGTTATTCTATTATTAGGTTTAACATTTGTTGTTTGATAACAAAAAGAAGTAGAAACCAAAATCAAATTGGTAACCATAAACAAATGGTAACCAAGAACAACTATAACCAAAACAAGTGGTAACCAAAAAGCATCAGTCCGATAGCTCAATACATTGCATTGTTTATCACGTTTGATCTATTTCTTGATTTCATTAACAATATATTTGTATTCGTGTTATAATTTAACTTTTTTGTTATTGTTTTTTGTATCTATGATCTAAAAGTTTATCATTTTATTTATTAAATCATATCATGAGGGATGCAAGCAGTTTTTGTTAGATATTTACTCATTATTAAAGAGGAAAATAAACACTAAACCTTCCACACACAAGGGATTTTATCATACACACGTTTCGAACACATAATGTTCATCATCAGGATACAACAACATCTCCTTACTGAGGCTGATGTAACCTGACGATGAAGTAAAGTAATCTGATGGGGATATTTGTGGAATCATAGCAAACTGATCTCTGTGAACAGGTGTACCATTATTTGACAAGTTTATAAAGATAAGAAGCAAACTTAATATTTCAATAACAATATGTCATCATTTTCTAGATATAATGATAGCAAAAACGCAAACTAAGAGAGTTAGCAGGCATTGCAACTGAACAAGGGAGATGTGAAGAGATTATCATTATGATAAGGACTGATTATAAAGATTAGTGTTTCAACGATTAGTTATTAATTATATCAACTACTGACATATAATTTTTGCAGGTGTTATAATCTATTTTCAATTAAAATCTAAAGAACTTGAAAAGTGATAATATTCTAAAGGTTCCAGTGTGTGGTAGATGATCTCAGGTAAACAATTAGCAACAAATATCTTCATAATAAACAGTTTTGAAATACTTGGTAATTGTAAGTACAAACTTGTTTTTAACCTTCATTTTAAAAAAAATGCAAAATTAGCTTGCAGTGTGCGTCATAAAAATATCTAGAGTAATAAGGCGCAATCTGTAGGTTGCCCTTTATAGAAATCGGAATGACTACATCAATCTACACTGCATTTTCTACACAGTATTTTATTAATCCGGAGATTATTGGAGCGTTCATTGCCATCAAAAAAGCTTTGATCCACAGGTATCCTGTTTCTAGACATAACACACCTTCCCACTGTTTACATTGGGTTATTCAAAAACTGCAATTACCATTAGCTAAAAGTTTTATATTATTTTCTCTGATTTCTTCTGATATTTGTTAGATAATTAAGCATTAAGATGATTTTAGTTGAATATAATTAAATTAATATTCCACGGAAGGACATATTGCAATCTATCAAGTTTATCTGAATGCTAAATTTTGCGGGGAAGAATATTCTTTCTAAATAAGATTGCTGAGTCAAGGTGGTATCAGACAATCTAAATCTCCAATGAAGTATCCTAAAATAAAAAGGCTTTAATAAGTGGTTAATGTTATAATCGTTGAAATGCATGAAATGTGATGGGGATATTTATCGAGTAAGCGACAATCCGATATGTCTGAACAGGTATATCACAAACGTGGCAATGAAAAACGAAGAAAAGGCATAAACTATCAGAAAAATTGAATAAAAAATATAACTGGCAGTTATTTATATTCATACGCAATTTTTTATGCAAAATTATAACTTTTTTCTTTTTTTTTTTGGGAGTAGTTAAATATTAATATAGACATCTAAAAGGTTTATCAAATTTAAAGAAAAATGAGATTTTATACCACAAAAAATAAAAAAACGAAATTAGTTTATCTTTATTGGTTGTTAAATTTGATTTGGATGTTGGGAAGGTTTTGGCCAGGGCATTTGGTATAATGGATCCCCGTGGCTTGACTGTGCTCTACTCTAACCGACTCCTAATTGCCCCAGGCCTGCAATCAACAGAGTGGCTTCTATTGCTCGCACTAAGCATGTAATTGAACCATGCAACAATCACCAGACTAACTCAATAAATCCATTAATAGCAACCATTTTTGATATTCCTAATAAAACATATGAACATTAGAAAAACATATTTTAACAGCTACTATGGCTTAAAATATCATAAACTAAATCAAACTTTAATATATTTCATTTGTTAAAAGTAAATAAATTTACTTTTCATTTTTTTGGTAACTTTAATTTTAATTGTTTGTATTAAAGAATTGCTATTTTATTACCTGGTGTAACAATGTCTTAATCATATTGTCTACCAGCAGGGTTTTGAGAGAACCCCTGGACATGTCTCCCAAAAAGATGTCCATAGAGTTATTAATATACTTCTAAAGTAACATAGATTATTAATAAAACTACCATCCATTAATGAACTGTTTCAGTTTAAGTTCACAAAACTGTCACAAATGTCAAGCTTTTATTATTTAAATTGTACAGTTAACAGGGTAGGAAATGATAAAAATCAAGGGGGGGGGGGGAAGCGAAATCTCCACACAAAAGATTTTACTCGTATATAACTATGAGTTTGGAACACTTAGTAGTCATCCTCAGGTTACATCAACAATATAAAATATGAACAGAAGACATATATATATATATATATTATATATATATACTACGAATAAAATGAAAGGTCCGTGTGGACAATAAACACTTTAACACATAGAAAAGAACACAGAAAGACACTACAGAACTCACTTCGATATTTCGACATCCGTCGTCATCGGGAAGAAGTGCGAAGTACTCGCGTTGAGAAGCAAACTGCTACTGAGTAGTGAATCACTGATATCGAAGTGAGTTCTGTAGTGTCTTTCTGTGTTCTTTTCTATGTGTTAAAGTGTTTTATATATATATATATATATATATATGAGTGAAATTTTGTGAAGGAAATCTATCTAATTACTATACTACAAACAATTTTCAAGAAATTGTGAATACTCCAAAGGCAATGTTGTTCTAAAAACCAAAACTGAATTTAGAATAATGCCGATATAGTGCGTTTATTGGATTTGTTTACATGGTTTAGAAATTTTTTATCAGAATGAAGTCGAAAGAATATTGATATTAAAAGATTTAATAAACGAAATTCGAATGCCATTTAATCAGTTATATGATATACAAGAAGTATAAAATTATTAAAACAATGAAAGCAAATGCATATGAACCCCACAATTCATGATATTTTCCAGTGGGTGATTGATAGATTGATAGTTATTTTAAACAATGTATACGACACATCTTTCAACAAATATTATAGTTCTTGGAGTGCTTAAAAACCCTAATGTTTTTGGGTAATATTGAAGCATGGGAAAATACTTTTCCATACTTTATGTTAAACTGATTTTAATTGTGGCAATAAAAGCCACTTCTCCGATAGTTAAGGAAACTAAATTTTCTTATTAGTAATTACCTAGCTATGAATATTCCATTAAACTGCAATACTGGAAGAGTAATTATTACAATAAAGACGACAACTATTGAGTTCCATCGGCAATAACATGTCCGATTATTCTAGAAAAATGATTCCAATTTTGTTATAACTGCAAAATGTATGTATATAACCATGTTACAACAAATGAAGTAATTAAATTGATAATCTCTGAATTTGATAGTACTTTACTTACAACATAAAGTTTTTATAGGTCTACAAGAGAGGAAAATTAAAATAAAACGAAAACTACATTGCTTTTCAATGATTTTGATATCATATTTACTTATCATAAAGTTGAGTGTATGCCACTCCAGATTTTATCTTCATTTTCAAGGTCCTTGTAATTTTTGTCGGCTTGTTTATTTATTCCTAGTCTCAAAGGTCTAGGAATATCATCAATTCTATGAACTTGCCTTAATATTTTCTTTCGTTATTTGTATTTGTTGATGTTTATCTGGTAGAGAGCTGTTGTCGGCTTAATGACGTAAGAGCGGGTAAGAGTTTATGAAAGAGTCAGAGTTAGGATCTCATCTAGTTTCGTTCACTTTTGGTCAAAGTGTTATCGGTAAATATCCACCTCGTTATGGAACAATCAGTATTAATAGCGATTACGCTGATCGAGTTTTAATCTTCTACAATGATAAGATGAAAATATAATCTCAAAAAAAACCATCATTTTACTGAGTGTTACCGCTCCTCACATTTTATACGTCAGCCTAAACCAAAAAATGGAAATAAAAAAATAAGATTAATCCCATAAGATGGTCTAAAGCTGTTATTTGAAATCATTGAACTACTTTTAAAAGAAAATTAACAAAAGAGAATGAAGAAAAAAGTGGTTGGTGCGGGGTTTTAGAGTAATTAAGAGTAATATTGAATTATTCCTTGTTTTATACAATTACTGGAAATGATAATATTTTTCTAAAATGATCTCATATTTTACCCGGGATATTTCTGTTCTGAGTTAACTTTTGTGGGAGGTTCAATCCGAATATCTTTCAATCAATGCTGTAACCAACACATGTAAGCAGAAAATTATAATCATTGCTTCTTTTAAAACTCCAGTATTCATTGATTTTTACTCCCTAATTTCATTATATATTCCTTTAAGTAAGAAGAACCTGAATTTTTCCTTATTGGCAACACTGCTCATCCAATTAATCATTAAATTTTATCAACTTTTCCTTTTTCAATTTATTTTTCAGGAATAACTAAAACTGTCATTTAAAAAAAGTTTTTGAATTCATATGATTCCAACAAACAATTTTTTAAGTTTAGTTTCTAAACTTCTCCCTGGCTGTTCCGATAATACTAGGTAGTTTCTATATGAGGTTCAGACTGTTTTTTTTATTATTATTATAAATCGAAGCCTAACATTTCTAACAGACTCGTATCCTCTGTGCACAAAATGTTTCGTCACATATTTAACAAACGTATTTAAAAAACCTGGATTATAACTTTTAGTTGTATGATCAAAAACCACGTCTACCTAATACAAGAGATCTCTTAAAATTTAGAGATATCAAGAAAAATTTAAGTTTCCATGTTAGAAATTTTCAAGATGAAGTAATAGGTTAGGTTAGGTTAGGTTGCAGTGGCAGTCCCACAAGGGAACACACATAAGCCGAGCATTGGCCCTTTGTGATGCCACACAATGAAGATTGATTCTACAGTGGGAGTACTAAATTTTGCCTAACTCAAGTGTATTTAGAGTAGACATCGTACAGGTTCGGGACCGACAGTTTAACGTCCTTCTCCGAGGGACGACGTGCTCAGATTTATTCACCTCCCGCGTGAATAAATCGAGGGCCAGGTGGGGATCAAACCCTTTCCTGAAAAGTAAGATGAAGTAATAGGTATAAATAAGTTATTTAAGGTATAACATTTTCTTCTGAAAAAGTATCACAGAAGGAACAATAATATTGTACAAGTAGAATTTAACCAAAAAAGGTCACCATATAAGGGGCATATGGTTGTTCTGGCTTTAAAATGCAAGAGTGATATAGTAGCAATAAAACTTATAACCTCTTCATATAGAAGCGTTCAGAAAGAAAAGAAGTTTTGGTATTTGACTCGCGCGTCTTCACCTAAGGCAACACCGATTCAGTGGGCCAGGACGCCAGTTTTCTATGGATTAACTTTAGCAGAATTCTTTTCTTTTATTCTGAATTTTAGAGTTTGCTAAGAAAGCAAACATAATTTATTTTACAGTTTCTTTTAACTTTGAAAACTTAATTGCCTTCTACTTTTTTTTTATTCTCTTCTAGAAAAAATGTCTTAATATGAAGTTTTTTATTTAAGGATTGTTTTTTTTCATCGTACTTTATCATTGCAAGGTAAATATTGTCGAAAATTGCAAGGAATATAGTATAAGTACTTATATTCAAATAAAACTTTAAGTTAGAGATTATATCAAGACACTTTCCTTTGTTTAATCTCATGTACAGTACAATAAGCAAGAACAAAACAAGTGTACTTTATAAGTACAAAACTGTACCATTTGGATTAAATTTGACATTCATCTCCATTTTACTTCATTTTATTTAATATCTGTTTTATCTTAATTAGAACATTCTGGAAGGTACTTATTTATTTTTAATAAAAAAAAGTTAATTAAACAGTTATAAAAGGATTCTTTATATTTCAAATTTCATCTAAAATGGCACATTTTTAATTAAGATCATGTTGACAGTTAATACAAAATCATTAAAAAACATTTTTCATTGTTTTAGACAATAAAATACCCCTAATGATAATAATATAACGAAACGGCTTGCTTGTCCTCAAAAGTATTAAAGCTAATTTGTCATAAAATTTGGCGATTTCAATTCTTTTGCTTTTTGCTATACCCTGCTCAAACAGACACACACACATTCACAGGGGAACCTATTTTTTTGTAACAAGTGGATCTGTAAACAGTATTTCTGTGTTGTAGTATTGTGTACCTGATTTTTTTCCCAAATACAGTAAATTTCAAATCATTATACTCTATTAAAAGCATAGAATATATGTCAATAAAAGAAAGCCAAACATTGTAGGGCGAAACCTGATCGGTAAAACACACTAGAGGCATAGAGTTAGAAATTTCTGCCCGATGATAACATTGATAAACTAGCTTTCTCATAATCATGATTTATTTATAAATGATTTGCAAAAAATATTTGATATTGATTCCAAAAGTAGTTTAAAAAGACGCAATTTGTTGGAATAATGCACTCAAAGAGTCAAGAGCAGCGCATGGCACCTGTATTGCTCACTTTTGTTTAAACGGGTTGTTTGGGTTTACAGGAGTAAAACTAATCTAAACTTTTCTATATGAAATATTTACAGTTACTGAGAGCTGAATATCAAGATATAAATGTAGTATCAAGTTGTGATTTATCAAAGAAAGAGGTAAATTAATAGCAACACTATTTTCAATCGTAATATAACTTCGCAATAGCCTGCTCTCCATACAGAGAAAGATGATTGCGAAAACTTCTTCTATTTATGTTTAGTCGCCGCAATAACGTATATATTACTTACAGATAATTTCAACTAAAATAGATTATATTTAAAGAAAATGTTCAGTATACCGCATATCCAGTTTTAGACAACTCTAAACTCAGAAATATTTCAGAAAAGTAAAAAAGTAAACAAATATATTTCTGTTGTTTTACATTTGAAAACAGAGCTTTTCTATTATAAAAGTTAGGAAGGAAATGTACAGATTTAGCCTCCACAGAGACTGAAAAGACTGAAAGTTCATGTAAAAAATTATTTAAAAGGAAAGTAATCAGATCAGTGACATTCTTCTACAAAAAAATATACACAAAGAAGTAATTAGCGTGTCAGTTTTTGTAAAAATTAACTAATTTAATTAGAATGTCACATTTCTTTTTATAAATTTATTTTGTGATTTTTTTTTCAACTTCTGGATTCAACAAACACATTTACGTAAAAAGAGCATGGAACTGACTTTTAACATACTTTTCTGTTGATTTTAACCAGTTGTAATTTTTTATTAGAATTAACATGACGATTATCTAAACTACAATATTTATACGAAGTATATAAGATAAAGAGACAATTGTAAAGAACTGATTTTTATTAAAAAATGGAGTGGGCCATCTCCTTTCATTTTCTTGGATCAAAATCTTACTCTTCTGTCCATCAGCAATAATTTAACCCTACTTTTCCTATCACTTCAAACATTAGTAAATTAACTATTACAAATCTATTTTGTTTTCTTAAATGTATTAAACCATAATAACAAAATTATTCTTTAATGAGTTTATAAAACTAATTTTATTTAAGTTTTGTTTTTTATACTTTTAACAAATCATTATTGATGAAAACTTGAAAGTAAGAGTTTTTTAAATTTAAAATTTCAGTTAAATTAACACTTTTTTTAATTATTTTTTATAATTATGACGGTTTTGTGTAGCTTTTCATTAAAAGTTTGATTAGTTAGAAATAAGTTATTTTTCAAATCATGGTTTTTCAATAGAGAAACTACCAAAGTGCCGACAAAAGGTTAGTAGTGTCTTTGTAGTTTGTAATTACTTTCTATAAGTCAACAAGGGATTCCAATTCTTCATATGGGATATGAAAAAAATGTCTTGGATACATTAATAAACGTTCTGTTGTAAGTCTGATAGACTTAGGAGGTACCATTAAAGTTGACTGTAATGCAATGGTAGTAACACAGAGGTTTTTTAGTAATAATAAAATTATGAAAATATAATGTTTCCCTTTAAACGATTTCCTCACTTCCAAACTGGTTTCAGAATTCCGAAACGGAGTGGCTAATGAACGAATCCCAAAATCTGTTGGGAATGGGAAAAGTGTTCTGAGTAAGACAGTATATTTTTTTATGATAATCATATAACTACAACATTAGATTTGAGAAACGAAATTAGTATCTCCTTCATTTTTCCTCACTCTTACAATGCTCTTATCTCGTTCGCTCGGTTGATTATTCTCTTTCCAACTCTCTCTCTCTCTCTCCCTCCCATGCTAACCTTCTCTCTCTTTGTCTAATCAACTCTCTGTTATCTCCTTCCCTCTCTTTTTATTCTAATAGAATATAAGATAATACGCCCCACTCCATCTCACTCCCTGTCTAGTCAACACTGTAAAACAGCATTGGAAACAATTTTAAAAGTGAGCAGATACTTTAAATCAAGTTTATAAGGTACTTCTGTATACTTCCAAATTCTCAGAAATAATTGATACACGCATTAAATTGAAATTAAATAACAAAATATTACTAGATTTATAATAAAATTAATGATATTTTTGGTGATCCAAAATTTTTAAGAGGGTAGACATGAGTTATTTGAAAGTAGTAATTTGAGTGATGATTATTTATTTTCTGTATTTATAAGTCAAACATCTAGAAGAGGTGTTTATTTAAGTTGGAAAGGAGTAGGATTAGGAAAGATAGGGAGATAACATTTATGAGAGAACGTGAGAGAAAGGTAGGTCTGACACGTAATCAAGTCGTGTGGAATTCGAGGATGGATTGGGCTGGTAGGAGGTTTAATACCGCAGGAATAACAGAACCAGTCCATATGAGAGACAATCCTACATATACCGGTCTACATTGTTCTAAAAACTTTAAAGGGAAAAGCTTTTAGTTTTACTGAGATGTTGCGCCATATCTAAAACCGCATCTCGTAATAATCCCTGGGCCGTTATCTTTACTGACCAAATTGTATTACGTGTCTGCCCTCCGAGCGACATAACACTCATTTCAAATACTTTTTTTTGTTTCACTCTTGACTTCAATTTCACCAATATTATGTTTAGTACTGAACAGTGCGAAACTGATTTTGAAGCCTTAAACTAGGTCATCATTAAAATATCCAAGGGTGGCTTAAGTCTAATATAATAACCTCCAAGTTATTTTCAAAATAAACTCTAAATTTTCAGGCTATAATATTTATATCATTATTATTATAATAATATTTAATACTATTGAAACATAATTCTTTTATATATAAATGTGAAATACATGTTTGATATAAAATCGTATATTACACATATTTTAAATGTAAATAATGCAATAATTCTTAGTGGCCTATACTCAACTCTACTATAAGTGAATACGGTATCAAATTCGTTGACAATAAATTTAGATTTTTTTTATTTTAATGTGACAGCCTTGTAGACGTATTATCAAACTGTGTAGTAAAATTTATCATACTCATAGATAATAGTTTTAATGACTTTATTTATTCTAATGTGCGGTATAGCAATCTTATCAGTAATAACAAATTTGGGATAATTGTTCTAGAAGAATTTGACAAGTTGCTGCAAATGAAACTCAATATTTGTGTAGCTTTTGAGTCAGAATGCTTTTCCAATACTAAATTTCTGGCAATATTCATAGTAAGACAATGTCTATTCGTAATTTTAAACTTTTTAAATTAAAATCAATTATTTAATATTTTAATGTTTTGTCATGAATTACGCAAAAAACGTACCTTTATTAAATAATAGAGTTCTTAAAGAAACCATGATGTTTATGGTGGACATTATGACTTCATAAAAGGTGGGATATATAGATTGATTAGACACTTTCCTTAGCTAAACATTCCTGAAAAGCATCCAAAAATTTATGTTAATTTGCATTTCCTATTATAGGTTTTCTTTTTCGTTTTCTTCATGATCACATCAAGCCATCAAATGATCTTAACCGTCATTTATGAAATCTTTAAATAATAATTCAGTTAGATATTTCCTTGAAGACAGACATGGTTAGTATCCATCTTGAAGGTAACAACACTGAGAAATAGAGGGTTGTTGGACACACAGCTTTCGCAGAGACAATTGTTTACTTTATTTGCAACAACTGCTTGATTTAACTACCATTTTGATGTTTGTTTGATAATGAGTGGATGGTGCGCATACACTAGAATAGCTAAGACGAAGGAATCTCTCAAGGAGGGATTAAGTCTTGATTGGTAACTTTGCTGGTCTGTACTCCCGTTTCCGTGGACAATGTCATGGTACTTACACGCAGAAATGTGTTGTCGTGGATTTGAATTTAAGAAACGATTTTGCAAGTCGTTATCGAAGTCTCTTTCTGATATTTTGGAAGATGTGGTGGTTTCCTTAGCTTCCATGGAACCTTTTTCTAACTTTACTAAGTTTCGTTAATGTCAAAATGTTCTGCTCCATAAAACTTCTCCTTCACCAGTGCTGCTAGAGACGAGGTGGTTTATTGAATTCCATACTATAATCACTGCTAAAGATTAACTTTAATAAATAAATTTGTGCCACATTTAATTTAATGATTTTTAAATACCAGTACCACCGCAGAATAGTATTGAATACTTTATTAACAAAAAATGTAATTGAAATAAATTGAAAGAACTGAAACAAGTTAATAAAAAATCATTACTATAGTATTTCATAATGAATACCTATTTTTTTTTTTATTAATACGCTGTTAAGCAATAGACTATTTTCCGGATCAACATGTTTAAAAAAAATTTTTAAAAAAAATATTTTAAAACAAGGACATAAATTAAACTTTTAAACCATTACATTATACAATATAGTGACTCTACAGTATCAAACAATACAACTGTTCCCTCCCATTTTTTTGTAAGGAAAGACAAAAAACATTCCACTTAATTTCATTAAAACTATAAATTTATACTCCTCTCGTTAATCGGTAATAAGGAAAAAGTTATTTAACATAAAACTATAAACTATTGGTTAGGGTGAAAGTTCAAGCTATCTAAGGATGCAATCGTGGAATATAAAACCTACATATGATTACTACCAGTGCATTGCTCACGTAGAGTAGTTAATTTATTTAATAGCCAATTAATTTATGTGCATTTATGAAAGATAATTTCAAAAAACCATTTTCCAAAATGTATTTCTAGTCAGAGTTGTTTCTTCCACCACTAGCCCAGAAACCATTAGCAACTTTTGGAGACGGTTTGGTTTTGGTTTTCTGTTTTGAAGTTCGAAGAGACTTGGAATTCGCTGTTCTGTCTTTATGTGGTGTTTTCAAGTCATTTTTCCCGCATAAGGATTATATTCTCTAACTTTTTCACTTATTATTTGTACAACTATACAAAACGAATAACAAAGCGAAGTTTAATCGAAAATGAAAGAATGTAAACATAACAATGTTTTTAAAAGAAGACTTGCACTAATGCCATGAGGCGACCTTTATTTGATATTTTACTAGGGGTTGCGTAAGAGGCGCTTCCCGTCTACGGGGTCACCAGGATTGGGGTGAAAGCGGACCAGCTGTTGCCAGATAAGGTGCTCTGTGTATTTCATTTTGTGACAGATTCCTCTTCTCTCAGTCTCCATCAGGCTTCTACTTTCTATTTTTACGCTCTCGGCTCACGTTTTTTTATTATTAGGACCTTTTTATAGCCAACAATCCTAAGCACCTAGATAATTGTGGGTCATTTAATGAATTCAGGATTACATTGGTTCCAAGTGATGGGAATGATGCTATGTTACACCTTCAAATGCTTACTTCAATCACTGTCTAAGTTCTTTTCCTTTTTAATTTCATCTTCGTAACTAAGGTGGTACAGTCGATGATTTTGCTTTCATATTTCTATTACCATGAAAGTAGATATCTGGGTGCTGGTCTCTAAGGCAATATTGGAATATAATAGATATGAAATTATGATTCTACATTCAAGAATCTAATTTTTTTTTCTCAACTATATTTATAAGAATTATACTCATAAAGGACAATGTATATGTTCTGAATCCTCAGTTTTATACCTTGTCTGGGGGTTTATAATAGAAGTTAAATTTTTGAAAACAAATCCAGTTTCACTTACTACATTTGAACTCCGAGCCTTCGGCCCAAGCAGCAAATATGTTACAATAGGAGGAGACCAAGCTCCATTGTTGAGTTGAAACTATGAAAATAATAGACTTTTACTTTTACTCTAGAGCAAATCAAAGTTTCTGCAAAACAAAATATTGTATGCAAATTAATGAATTAATAAATTCATTCAGCATAATTAATGCTGAATGAATGACTTTGATTTTTAGAGTCCAAAGTCGTCAGCATTTTGGAATACTATTATTACGTAAATAATAAATCTGAGAGCGCTTTAAGTGAGCTCAGGAGGACTGATTTCATCAATAATTAGCTTAAAGATCAAGAAATGATGAAAAAATCACGTAAAATTAAGAAATAGATGAATACAGGAAGTAGAAAAATGTTTATCAACCTTAGAAATGTTCATGATCTACAGGAAAACATACTGATATTAGGTTTAACTATTGGGAAAAAAATATTTATTAAAGTTGTGGTTCGATAGAGCTAAAAGCAGAACTTGAACAAAAAAAAAATAATTCAGTAATAATATGCAACACTGAGAGTTTGAAAATCTCCGCAGACTAAGTTCGACGAGGTGCTTCTTCTTTTTTATTGTCTTCAACCACATCGGGAATTAGAAAATATCCTTCTATATTTGTTTCAGAGTTGTTTCGCACATGTTGTTGAGTTCTCACATCTTAAAAGCTTTCATCTTGAATCCAAATGCTTCATACTGAGAATATCTTTTAGTCTTCTTTTTAAATTAAACCGTGTTATATCTATCCATACAGTTCAAGTATCATTTAAATTAAAATTTCCACAGATCCAGCTTATAAGATTTGGTAGTTTCTTTAAAAATTTTCGAATTATAACTTATTTGATTAGGCATCCTCGAAAAATAACTCAACTTTCCAGATACAGATGTTTTATAGAATTCTGTCGATCAGAACAATTAATAAAATCTCAAGTAGAACACTACGTTTTCAAACGCGTTATTAATATACATGAGTTCTCCTTTGTCTCCGGACTGACTCCTATCCTTCTGCCTGATTACAAGGCAGTCGAAACATAGTAGTGAGTTTTAATTAATTTATTATGTGTGTTTTTTTCTGTGGATTGAGTTTATAAGCATAATAAATCGAATGAACAGTCCGTAGAACTTTAGATTAAAAACGATAGCATCCCAAAGATAGACAAGGAAATAATTCAATTTTATATTACGACTATGGATGTCATCAGGAGGGAAGTGCACCACAAAGAGGCACGGCTCTTACTGAAGTCCAACAGCAGACACAACCGTTACGGTCTCTATAAAACCACTACCAAGCAAAAATAAACGACAATACTTATTCTACATATTATTAATTTGTTATATTTATAATAATCTACTATTTTTATTAATTTTTTTTTTGTTTCATTATTATTATTTCATTAGTTTATTAATTGTTTTATTTATTTCCTTCCCCTCCCTTCTCTCCTGCTTAATTATACAACTCACTGGTATTACTGAGCGTGTAACGGTCGTACCTGCAAGCAGACTTCAGCTTGTGCCTTACCTCCCTGAGGGACACTTCTCCTCCTGACGACGATGATTGTCTAAATATAGAAGTTAATTGTCTGTGTCTATCTTTGTGTCCCTTTCGCTATAATATATTTCTAATTTGTGAGTGGAGGCTTGAATAACCTTCTTTAAACGAGTAATCCAGTTTTAAATTCATTGGACCAGTGGAAATGGAAAGCTGATTAAATTATTAAGAGCAGCTCTTGAAATAACTTGTCATTCAGCAATATGATACACTGAATGTCAGTCTTACTTTTGTTACATTTTCAACACTTCAAAAATGAATACTACATATAAAAATATTTCAAAACAAGGAAAACTGTTTGAACCTAATTTTTTAGAGAATTATTACGAAAAAAATTCAAAAAAAGGACTAGAGAGGATGAGGCTTAAAAGGGTTGATATGTGACAGGCGTTTAATTTCACAACGCTATCGAGAACAAATAAACAAATGGTCTCTATTTTTAAACGAATTAACATGACAGGGTTGATTTCATTTATTTAAAATATTCATAAATTAATTAATATGTTACATATGTGATATATTCTTATTAATCGTAATATATTCCATAGAATGGTATTAATTTATATTGATACAATATGTGTATCTGGTTTGGTTCTACAAAGGAAAGAATTTCAAAAAATATTCACGAATTGAATTCCTAACGAAATTTAAACAGTTGCAATTGAGTCTTCAAATGATTTGTTTACTGTGGTATATTGATGTTGGTCATTATGAGTGTGCCACACGGCGAACATGTACAATGGCGACCAAGTCACCACAGCTATTCTAGAAACTTATTAATATTAGAACTATAATATACCGTCTTACCTCGTACACTACTGCTGAAGCTCTCGGACCGGTTTCGGGTGTCACCCATCTTCAACAAGAAATGATCTAAGGAGCACTTGTTGAAGATGGGTGACACCCGAAACCGGTCCGAGAGCTTCAGCAGCAGTGTACGAGGTAAGACGGTATATTATAGTTCTAATATTAATAATACTAACCTCTGTGGTAATGACGAAATGCATGAATATTCTAGAAACATTGGGCACAACACGAGTTCAAGTGATTTTGCGTAAATTATATAACATTTTGGCTGCATTTGTATTCTTATGTTAATGCATTTATCTAATTATTTTTTATTTATTGTAAAAATATATTAATATCAATATCATTATAAAGGTAGATAAAATAAAACAAGTTTTTTTCAACACTGATGTGGGCCTTCAGAATTGAATAAAACATGATACGACCCGTGTAGCAAAGTAAAACTCCTGATAACACCCTAAGGAAAAAAGTTGAGTATGACTGAGATAAAGCAACAAATTCTGTAATTTTTCTTAAAGACGCTAGTGATATGGAAGGAGGAGTGTAGATAAACATGTGAAAAAGTTAGTGGAAGTGGTTTATCTCTTCTTATTGCTTTCGACTATTGTGAACAAGAGCAATCGTTTCCTCTTGGGCATACCTCTCGCTATCTGGTCTACTATCACTGACATTCAGTTAAATTATAGGAATTCGTCTATTATTTTGGAAATCTTAAGGTTTTAGTGAATCATCCTCTACTTTTTATTTTCACACTTCTTTTGTATTCTTGGTTTTAGTATTTATGTAGACAAATAGGGTATATTTTGAGTTTTTTTTTTACATCTATATTGGCTGTCCTTTGCTTAATTCATTATATTCAAAAAAACAAAACCACAAGAAAATTAGGCAATATATATATATATATATATATATATATATATATATCGAATAATAGCAACATAACAAATATAGCATAGTCATTGCAAGGTTCAAGGCTACTCTCTTGGAATTTATCAATCAAAACAGTAATAAATATTTCTTTGTTTTTTTTTTCTTCAAATGGATAATTTTTTTAATTTTAGTAAATAATTATCACTGGCTCATTTATTACTTTAGACCAAAAAAAACAGAAAAAAAAAATAATTTTCAAACGACTGATATCATTTTTAAAGACTGATATGAAGGACTGACATCATTTTCAAAGACTGATATCAACCGAACAAGCGTCTTTGTCACAGTCAAAGTCAAATTTCAGTTGAGATTTAACTCTGACGAATACGGCTTTATCTCAGTTCTCAGAGTCGAAGTCCATTATAAAGATACTGTAATATTACTCAGTTATCAGGTGAACTTTTTTTTATTTGAGGAAAACAATCAATAGTGTCTTTTTTAAAATGCCTGACATAAAGATACTTGCCTTAGGTATATGGTAAACAGTCTTATATATTGTGAAATAGCTCCAATATATATAGCAAACACAGGGGTTATTGAAGGTTTGCCAACACAACAGACACTTTATTAACACCAACGTTCGCTATATTTGTATAGCATCATCAGGGCTGTACACAAAACAAATTATACGTCAGACAGAATATATGGAACTTGAAAATATTACAAAACTAATCAGACAGGTATCACAAGCATAACAGGTTGTCTAGAAAAACTAAGCGTTTATAATGTTGCAATGTAGCTTACTAAGACTGGTAAGGTCTGTTTTTTTCTTTCAAGTGTTGACAGACCTTGAAATGTGAAGCATATCTTTTGTTAAACGTTTAAGAAACAAGTTTAGTTTTAAGGCTCTATATTTGAGGGCTAGAACTAGTGAGCGATGTTTTTACAATAAAAATATTTGAATAGTAAAACATATTTTGGTAAACAATAATTTTCCACAGGTACTAATCAACAATGTTTTAACCTTTTTAACTTTTAACCGAATCCCATTAATTTAAAGAAAACCTGGAGTTTATACCCAACGGTTAGCCAATTGGATGATTTACATCAAAAGTCTTTCAGAGAATATGAGAAAAGCTCTTCAAAACGAGGTTACATGTACAATTGCCTTTGAAACAAGCAAGACTCAACAAAACCTTATAATCTCTAGAGCCAAACTGAAAATTCCAAGAAGATATATGAGTAGTGTTGTCTTCTTCGTAGAGACTATAGTCAGCAATACATTGGACAAACTGGAAGATATTTGGAGAGTAGAATAAAACAGCACAAAAATTATGTTAAAATTAAGAGACCTCTTTGTGAGTTGACTGACCATACCTTTAGTAGTGGACACTATCTCTCTCTCTCTCTCTCTCTCGCACTTTCTCTCTCTCTCTCTCTCTCTCTCTCTCTCTCTCTCTTATCTATATATATATATATATATATATATATATATAATATATATATATATACCAATTAAATGAAACGATTCCACGAACTAAATAAACTACATTGACACAAAGAACACTTAGAAATGAAACAGAAACTCACTACTATATTTCGATGTCCTCCTCATCAGGAAGATAGAAACGAGTCGCTCCGCAGGCAGACGACTGGCCGGTAGTCTTGAGGGAGCACAGAACAGTGTAGCCAACTTACGGAGGGAGAGGAGGCAAGGATAGATAAAGAAATAAAAGCAAAATCAATTATAATGAATGAAAACCAAAACTATTAGCACAGGTGAAAACAGCCAAACAAAAATAAAAATTAAAATAGAAATAGAAATAAAAAATAAAAATAAATAAGTAAACAAATGATACCCTAAGAGACTAAAATAAATAAAATGAATAATCAACGATTGAAGTTAAGCCCAGGAGCAGATCTACCCCCCCAGAAGACTAATAAAAGCTTCTTCTGAAGCCCTCAGAGTGTCTTTTGAATTGCTATCAGTTATCTGTCTCAGAACCTGTACACCGAAACAGTCATTAAAACTGAGTCCGTGAGAAGTGGCATGAGTAGCAACGGGAAGGTCACTGCGTTTACCAATGGACGACCTGTGATTATTCATACGCAGGCTTAGCTTGGTGGAAGCCAAACCCACATAAAAAGCATCACACTGGGTGCAATCCAAACGGTAAACGCAGTTACCAGAGGTACAAGAGTTCTTGAAGGAGATGGGGTAGGTGCGTTTGCTGAGGAAAGAAGTAAAGGAAGGAACGGGATTGATGATAGGACAAGTCCTATAGGACTTGATAGGAACCACAGCATTGCGGTGATTCCACGAGTTACTCTAGAGGCCAGTAGCAGATTGCTTCTCGACACGAGTACTTTGCACTTCTTCCTGATGACGACGGATATCGAAATATCGAAGTGAGTTCTGTAGTGACTTTCTGTGTTCTTTCCTATTTGTTAATGTTTATATATATACTTTAACACATAGGAAAGAAACAAAGAAAGTCACTACAGAAACTTACTTCGATATTTCGATATCCGTCGTCATCAAGAAGAAGAGAATATATATATACACGAGTTCAAAATTCAAGAAGAGTAACACACAGAGTAAGGAAACACACTTACAGACTCAAATTTTCGGGTAATCCGTCTTCAGGAGAAAAGAGAAAGGGAGACCAAGCACGTTGTAGACGCAACGGCAAGTAAATATATATAATCGACCTTCATTTATTGGGTACTAGGTGAAAACTGGAAGTTAGACTATTATTATTCTTAATCTCAAATGTTAATTAAGTTTAACATAAATTAATAGAATAATTGTTATCGTACGGTATGAATCAAATTATCCTTTAAGGCGTATTATTTCAGTAAAAAGAATCAAGTGTCTGTAAAAAGTGAAAATGGAATATGGAATGATTGATTTGAAAAGGTAAAAGGAGGGGCTGTTGGGAGAGGGTTCTGTAAGAGATAAGAGGTCTCTCGGAACACAACATTGACTTTTCTTATCGAGACTGTGACAGCCACAACTCAAGTCCAACTGATAAAAAAATTCTACCAAATTCTTTATTATACTTTTTACGGAAGAATAACACAAACACTAAGCAGATATTTATTATTATAAGAAGGGGTTATTTTTGTGAAATTAATTGACACGTAGAGGACTGTATTGTTGCACTTTGTAAAACTCGTTAAGTTGTGAAAACGAAGTACCTCAGAGTTTGTTAATGGATACATGTTATCTACTTAATAAGAGTCTGATTCTCCGTTGTATCCCGTGTTCATACTAAGAAAACGAAATTATAAAGTTTGAAACGTTCCACAGACATAATTAATATCTGCCAGTCGGAATGAAACAAATGGCTCATGCAATTCAATCAATTGTCAACATGTTCTGGTGTTCACTTAGTATGATCATTTAAACAATTTTGTTTGATTTTCTAAATATTAATTGCTTCAGTTAAATAAACGGTTGATAATATAAACGTACAGCTGACTGTTGGTTTTAAACATAATATTCAGTTACTGGAATCAATTCTTTACAATTGTTTTTCTAATTTTATGCACACAGTAACTGAGGGGTAACTTATGCATGATGCAGACTAATGATAAAAAGGGATAGATCGTGCCATGCCTTTAGAAAGCCACAGACGGAAGAAATGAATACAGTTCTATCATAGATTATTGTTTATCAGTTATAGATATTGACCAAGGGGAAAAATAATTTTGAATGTCAACTCTTACAAGATTAACACAGCACGAAATGTACAGAAATGCCAAATTTACGGACGAGAAGATTTTAATATTCCAAGTAAAGGTTCTGTTTATCATGGAATCAATATCCTGCATTATAATCAAAACTCATTTGGAGTTGTGGAAACAAAAACTGATTCAGCTGTTGAAATTTGTATAAAAGTATTTTCTTTATTTTCACAATTTACTAAACAGTTTTTCGATATTTTTTGTTTGTGTTTTCTTCAGCATAACTTATCAAGAATTATATTATTATAATCTTGGAGCATACCTCGTAACTTGTTGATTGATTCATCCTACTGGTTTTGAATAGGTTGCATCACCATTCGGTGATAGTTGGACTCGATCAATAAGTATGCTGGAAGTTTATAACAATAATAAAAATAATACATACTGTGGTACTAACAATGACATATATGTATCAAGATATGATAGTGAACACAGAAAATCGGTTGATTAGTAACAAAGTGTACAATGATACATACACAGGTGGCTGGGTAGGCAGCCTATGTCTATGATGTACGGCCTAACTGGGTACCAGCCACCAAATTTAACAAAAATCTCGTTTGGTCTACATACACTTTACAGTAAGTCACTCATTATCAAAAATAATGAGCAACCCAATTAATTAATTTGTTTTAATCTGGCTACTACGTTTACCATTTATAATAAAAGCGTAGTCCACATGATTGTTTGAACTACTAGCTAACACTTTGAAGGTATATTTCCTATGTATGATTGCTATTGAATAATGATAATTACCATTAAATCTTTTGTTTCGCAAATAAAATCATAAAATCCGACAAATAATTACAGTTGACAATTTAGATTTTGCCACTCTTGAACTAAGTAATCAAATACTAAACAAATGAATAAAGAAAGTACGATAAAATACTCTACAGTAATGAGATATTTCACAAAAAGAAATACTGTTCTTTCTGGCATATTGACTATGTACTGGTCGATTTTCATTATGCTAAGTCAAACTGTGGGACTTAACAGCGTTATTCCCAAGTATATATATATAAACTACGAACCCACCCATGCATGTCCAGACAAAATCTTTAAAATATCAAAATTGATTAGAGGATTCCAAAACATGTATATGTAAAAATGTGGGTTTCAAAAATAGATTTCTTCATGTTCGTCATGCTAAAATGCAATAATCATAGCCTATACTACATGGTCAACGTTTTAAGTTTTATGTAGGGAAAGATATTGACAAAACTAATGGGCCATCAATTCAACTATCTGATATCTTAATGTGGCTGGAGCCATTAAGTCATTTATGATGAAAACGTAATCAGTAGTTATTGACCGTAAAGCAATAACTGATATATGTGCTGGAGGTCTCCAAGCAGGTGGTAAAAAGATTAGGTCAAACTCTGGATTAATCCTTCTCTTTTGGAATTAATCTTATGCCATAATACTTATCTGAACAGCAGTTAGTTTAATTCTCATTCTCATTAACTTTGAAAAATATGAATGTTCACAGACTCTATTCTTTTTCTGTCTTATTTTCTTCTAGGTGGCATTTTTTCTGCTAAGTATTATGGTTTACCTATTTTTAATGACTAGATCAAAATTACACTTCATAGTCACTATATTAATTTAAATTTTTCTTTTTTTGTTTTTTTTTTTAAAAAAAATGATTACACTTTTAAAAGCCCATTAAGACTGAGTGAACTGAATAAAACTGTATTTATGGTACATACTAATAAGAAAGCACCATTTATTGTTTTCTTTTACGTTTCTTAAGTTAAAGTTATTCTTTGATGTGTATACAATTTCCGTTGTAGAGCTCTGAGTTTCATCCGAAATATCTGATTCAAATCGTTACAAAGATTGTAACTTGATTCAGATTGTTCTCGGAAAAAATTCCTGTTCTAAATATAGAAATAATTTATAAATAAAAAAGAATTTTCTCTTTGCTTCTGATATCAATAAAAATATATTACAGTTAAAAAAAATTCTGCCTCTACTTCTCTTATATTTAATAGTATGCTATCTAGTCTTAAATGTATTTTAATAACGTCGTATGTAAGCAGAGTCATATTTATCATATTCAATAAGCAAGAGTCACTAGTGGATCGAGAAATACTGAATGTTGACCACTGCCCTATACTACATACACAAACTTTATTTGGATTAGTATTGTCAAAATAATAGTTTCTGTTTTATTAAATAGATAGTGCATAATTTCTCACTGCTGCCTGATAAGCTATTATCAGTAGATATGATGCATACACGTAAGGGCTGGGTCTATACAAAACTCTTTACGTTCTTCCGATTTTAATTTAATTTGGAGAGCAGCTAATGATATCCTCAGAGCCAATATTTACTCGCTACAATATTTTAAGATTTCTCTAGCACGTTTCTCGAGATTAGAAACAACCACAATATAAGGATATCGTTTCCTGATCTAGAACTAGGTCAACTAAAATAAATTAGATAAGAAAATTGATTTCTTTCATTAAAAATTTGTTTACTTAGAGTTAAGTTGAGAATCATAACAAACTTAGAATATATAATCAAATAAAGGACAAAAAATCTGACAATTTATCACAGATGTAAGTTGTCATTATCATCTTTCATTAATATCGAAAACAAATCCTTTTTTTTTTGCTAAAACTCTAATATTGTGTTTGTGTTATAAGCACATTATAAACATTTTACAATCACCAGGCAGACGGGTATACATGTATAGGTATACGTATACATAGGACCAAGTATTTCTTTTTGGATAACAGTGACAAAGGCTTCCTTAGTTTGGGCTGTCCATGTTTAGGTTGTTTCGTTTCTCATGTTATTGATTTGTACTAATTCACGTTAAATGATTTTAATTATGGCTATACAGATATTTTATTAAAAAAAACAGAGGATCAAAAATAACGTTAAGTATTTTCAGTTTTTAAATACTTATTTGGTCCCAGAGTTTTAAATTGCAGTATAGGAAATTTAATATAGTAGGACTGGTAACAGAATTTAGGAAAAGTTATTTGATGTAAAAAGGTTAAATGAACATTTGTAGACATTCTGTAAATCCACATAACTCCATATACATCTCTAAGAATTTAATTAAAATGTTGCCTTCAAGAATTCACTTTCAATTTCAATATAAAAGGATATAATCCAGGCAAAAGAGTGCTGTAACCGTTTTATGTTAATACCTTAATAAAAGTTATAACAAACATTAGTAGCAAAAACAATGCTGATACAAATTCTTTTGGTCACAACGTTTCATCATTGTTGTTAAAAGATTTTTAAATTTGAATAGTTTTAAATCAGTTCATTCATACCATTATATTACATTTATATGTATTTGAGTTAATTAGAAATTATTCCTTTGATTTAATTGGTAGAACAGATTCACATAATAAACTTTGTTAAAGTAAATACCTGAAGAATAATATAGTTCAACAGTAAATACTAATTTAGATACTACAGTCATTTAAGTAGCCATTTTTCCCTCTCTTATCTCTCCTGAAGACGGTTCAAAACGAAAATTAGAGACTGTAAGTGTGTTCTTTTGATTTCTCTATGTTTCTTTGTCTATATTGAACTGTATTTGTCCGTTTTGGATCGTATTTCCAACGTAAAAGTGTATATATATATATATATATATAAAATATGTAATTTTTTTGAGAACACAAATCTCTTTTCTTTTGAAAATTTGTCTCTGCACCAGTGCAGGAACATTGGTATTTACATAAATGGCAGGAGCTTTATGTACAGCACCATAAGAACACAGTTGGTTTATTGAATGAAGTAATAATACATTTTAATTTTTTTAATTTAAACACTGAGGAGTGTTCATTTAGTTTTATCTTTGTGTTTGTTTTGAAATTAATCTTTACTTTTGTTACAGTTATATGTTTATGATGATGAACTTCCTTCTGGAGAAGAACTATACAGGATTTATAAACTAATGAAGAAAGCAGAGACTGATGCCGAAAAACAAATGTCAGAATGTTTGAAGATGATGCGCATGCGAAGGAAGATCAATGATAATGAAGATTAACTTGTAAGAACCATTCTTCAAGAGCAAGTTTGTATTCAATGCAAAATAAAAATCTTATATCCTGTCTGTGTTTCTTACGAATTTAATTAAATTTTAATATCTTTGTGTATTCCAAAGAGAGTTATGATTAAAAACTGATCTAATTTGATTCTCACATGTTCTGAATTCTTGCTGTCACTGATTTGAAAAGAACTTAATCATTAACCATACTTATACATATATATATATATATATATATATATATATATATATATATATATATATATATGTATGACTAAGATCTTTCAACCGTAACAAGCGGTCTTCGTCAGAGTCAAAAACCCAAAAACTCAAAACAAAGCCTAAAGCAATTGGGTTTTTCACCCTGACGAAGATTTGTCACGGTTGAAAGATCTTATTCTTGTTTTCCCATTTCATATTGTGGTTTGATCCTTGATTGTTATTTCACGTGTTTATGTGAAATCTTTATATATATATATATATATATATATATATATATATAATATATATATATAATAAAATAAAAAACGAAGGAAACACACAGAAAGACACAGACATAACTCACATCGATATTTCGACAATCGTCGTCATCAGGAGGTGCGAAAAGCGAAGAACGAAGAGTCCCGCAGGAAGACAGGGCGGTACTGAACTCGGAAACCGCAGCCAGTACCCCACCACTTACCACCAAGCGGGGGAAGGGAGGGAATGAAATGAAGAGCCAAATTAAGACGTAAAAGGAACGAGTAAAAATTATAACTATAAAAAATTATAAAAAAGTAGATAAATCAAATTAAAATTAATAAAAATAATAAATAAAAAGTAAAAAACAATAATAAATAAATAAATAAATAAAAAAAATAAATAAATAAATAAAAAATAATAAATAAATAAATAAATCGTAAATAAATTATCGGTTGAGGTTGAGTCCGGGGGAAGAGCGAGCATCAAGTAAGCATATGTATGCCTCCTCTGAAGCTCTTAGGGTAACTTTATTGTTGGATTCGGGGATCTGTTTCAGGATCTGAACCCTGAAACAGTCATTGAAACTGAGTCCATGCGAGTTCGCATGGATGGCTACAGGATAGTTACTGCGTTGACCGACTAAAGCCCTATGACCATTCATACGAAGGCTCAACTTATTAGAAGTTAAGCCAACGTAAAAGGAGTCACACTGAGTGCAATCCAGTCGGTAAACACAGTTGCTCGAGGTACAGGAGGAATTGACCTGAACCGGGTAGGAACTATGGTGGAGAGGGGAATCGAAGGAAGGATTAGGATTTACAATCAGGCAAGTTTGACAGCCACGGCGTCCACATTGTTTCATTCCAGGAACAGGATTGGAAGGCTGAGGGGAAATATGAGAGAAAATGCATTTTAGATTGGCAGGTTTACGGTAGGAAATAGAAGGGGGGTGATTAAAGATGGAAGAAGTAGAAGTAGAAGTAGACAGAATCGGAAAAGACTCCTTAATAACAGCACGAAGCTTATAAGCGCCAGGGAAGTAGGTTGTCAGGAAGAAGGAAGTGTTACTTCTATCCCTCTTGGGTCTGGGTTGGTGGGAGATGTCAGCCGGTAAAACACGACTATCATGTTTTTAATTATTTATTTATTTATTTATCACTATCATGATTGTAAATCCTAATCCTTCCTTCGATTCCCCTCTCCACCATAGTTCCTACCCGGTTCAGGTCAATTCCTCCTGTACCTCGAGCAACTGTGTTTACCGACTGGATTGCACTCAGTGTGACTCCTTTTACGTTGGCTTAACTTCTAATAAGTTAAGCCTTCGTATGAATGGTCATAGGGCTTTAGTCGGTCAACGCAGTAACTATCCTGTAGCCATCCATGCGAACTCGCATGGACTCAGTTTCAATGACTGTTTCAGGGTTCAGATCCTGAAACAGATCCCCGAATCCAACAATAAAGTTACCCTAAGAGCTTCAGAGGAGGCATACATATGCTTACTTGATGCTCGCTCTTCCCCCGGACTCAACCTCAACCGATAATTTATTTACGATTTATTTATTTATTTATTATTTTTTATTTATTTATTTATTTTTTTTATTTATTTATTTATTTATTATTGTTTTTTACTTTTTATTTATTATTTTTATTAATTTTAATTTGATTTATCTACTTTTTTATAATTTTTTATAGTTATAATTTTTACTCGTTCCTTTTACGTCTTAATTTGGCTCTTCATTTCCTTCCCTCCCTTCCCCCGCTTGGTGGTAAGTGGTGGGGTACTGGTTGCGGTTTCTGAGTTCAGTACCGCCCTGTCTTCCTGCGGGACTCTTCGTTCTTCGCTCTTCGCACCTCCTGATGACGACGATTGTCGAAATATCGATGTGAGTTATGTCTGTGTCTTTCTGTGTGTTTCCTTCTTTTTTATTTTTGTAAAAGTTCTGGACCGTTTCTTTTAATGTGTGTTTCTATTTATATATTATATATTATATTATATATATAAGTACTTTACATAGGACCGTATATCTTCTATTACATTCGTATGAATGATTGTAAATATATTATATATATATAGTATATATATATATATATATATATATATATATATATATATTAATTCAATTAAAATTGCCATCGTGATTTAATTATTTGCTTTACTTATATTGTACAGCATTATCCTAGTTTATATAATTTAAATAATAAACTTGTGATATCTTTCAATTATAATTAGACTGCAAACCTGTTGCAAATATTTTATTCTTCATTCATACCAGGAATATTACTCCTTTCCTATTTGATTTAATCTCAGAACTAACTGATTCAACCCCCATAAAATCGTATGATCTTATGTGCTTTCTTGAAATGTTTCAAGAACTGTAATGGTACTACTGATCATCTGGTATTATTTTAAATCATGTTTTATAAATAGAACTACCAATTAGTTCTATAATATAAAAACAAATGAAAAATTATTTAAAATTGTTTATTGTTATGAGCGAGGGAGTGCTAAAGGTATTAGAAAAGGTAGTCTCGTATTTAGTTATTGGGACCAACTTGGTTTTAGTCTTAAAAAGAGCAATGTAGTTTTATTACTACTCATTTCAAGAAAGCTAATATCTACCTAACTTACTTTTAAATAATATAAACTGTTTATACAGTAGACATCTGAAAACAGAAGAACAAATGACTAAGATCTTCAAATGTAATGAAAATTCCTAACAATAATAAATACGTCAAATGAATCCATACTTTCGTCGTTTATGTTCCAGTCTAACCTGAACACTTTTTCTTTAATATTGCTATTTATTCATGATTGTTATGGGTAGATAGAATACCTATTGCTATTAACTCTACTTTAAGCTGTTTTACATGATCAGAAAATATGAATAAAAAAGGGCTGAATGATTCAAACCAAGGATAGTGTAACAGAACTGTCTTAACCTGGAGGTACGCTTTTCATGGTAAAAATTGTTATAAGTTTACTATTTTAATTTAAGTTTAAGTTTAATTTACATTAAATATAAGTACTGGCAAAGAAATTATAAATACACGTATTTAATAAAGAATATTATTGTTAACGAATTTGTAAATAAGCATTACGAGAAGAAATGAAAACTTGTAATTTTGATGATGATGATGTAAAATTTGACATTAGCTCAAATAATTGATTATAGAGTAGCCGATTTGATGGAGGAAAAAAAAACATGGATGACATTCAGCTGGCTTCCTGCTTGAGTTTGAAGGAGCGCTTCTCCAATGACAACGTTTTCATTGAGCTCATCATGCGGGCTTGCTCATTGTCCAATGTGCTTGTTCTTCTCTCGTCTCTCCTTCATCTTTCTTAGCAGCTCCTTCTTTCTTTCAACATGCAAAGATCCTTAACAATATTTTCATCTTATTTTTTTTTTTTTTTTTTTTTGTAGAGGGTTGAGATCTAACGCTGATTCTTAGAGAGAATATTACATCTCCCATTGTTTTCAATTAATCCCTGTCAGATGAATCCCGAGTCAGAATCAGGACTTAATCTTAAACTTGAAGCCAAGGCTTCGCATTCAAATAACAAATGATGTGCGTTGCTTCAAACATGTTGTATTTTCTACTGAGATGTTTTTCTGTGATGATCCCCAATCTATTTAGATGTTTTTCAAAATGATGGTGTCCTGTTAGAAAACCTACGATTACTTTCATTTAGCCTTAGTGTAGTTTCCACTGAAGATTATTTAATTAGTAACCTTGCATGGTTTTTGTCCGTCGTAGAATTCCACAGTTTGTTTTCATATTTTTTAGAATCCAGTCTTTATTGAACCCATTGCAGTGGTACTAGATTCCTCCTCAAAAGTTTTGGACCTAGAAGAGAACTTTTAGTTCCCAGCCTGTCAGTTATTTCATTGCCTTCTATTCCACAATGATTGGTACACATATAAGGTTAATCCTCCTATGGGCTGAAACTGTGCCTAGATAGAGTTTGCACTCACACAGGAGTCTAGAGTTAAATTTATAGAAGTTTATAATTTTCCTACAGTGGTTTAGACATTTATTTTTATTTCAAGTGTTTATTGTGAAGTCTTGTTATATATCTATAAGTGTTGAGTAGAAATCTTATTCATCTCGTAATTACAGTGATATTTTTTTTAATTTTGTTTCTATCGGAGTTAGAGATCGTACTAACTCGTTTGCATTTAAATTAACACATCAACTGCCTTGGCAGTTGTATTTTTTTAAAGTGATATTTTCCTTACATTAATTTCGCTTGAAATATATGTACTTGTCCTATTTCAATATCGTTTAATCTTTTGGGTACAAGGAAGAAATATATCGGAGGACAGTGTTGGACAGCAGGCAGTAGTTTTGCTTAGCTACGATCTCGTTTTGTCTGAGCAGTAATTAGTCTACTCAGGTGGCGTAAAGTCACTTTCCACTACTCGTATGTCTCCCTAACGTATAGTTGTCCACTGGCCTACTTGAAACCCCATATTATCTCTTATGAAAACTACCATTCCCTCGCCACCCCTTCTTATTACAGCAATCAAGTCTTGAATCACAACTCTTTCCAAACTCTTTCCTTCATTATTATTTTAACTATTTTTTTTAAGACTTTTTTTTTCAAAAATAACATTCTGAACATCCTATTTTTAAAAGTGAAATAAATTTACAAGTAGTAGGGTTTTAATTATCCCAATTAACTGTCACCTATAATAATTTAGAAAATAAACAATGAAAAGATTATTTGTGCATTTATTATAAAACATGATTATTAATTTTAATGTTATTTCCCATGATATATAATAATGTATTTTAATATCCATGTTTGAAACAGCTAAAGTATTTAGTTGTTTTTATTTTTCTAAGTTATCAAAATCAAGCAGATTTCTTTGGTTCTATGTTTAGAATGATTTGAATATTCCGCTATCATGAAGCCGTATGGATATAATTCTAAAAAGTAAGTATAAAATTTAAATGATTCTATAAATGAGTTCAATCCTGAACAGCATTGAATTTGGTACAATGAATCATAGTTTAAAATAAAAATCAGCTTACTTTTTCACACTTGTCGAAGATTTAACGTAGTAAATTGGACTTCTACTGAAATATATTTAATAGTTAGCAGAAATATCGGGAAAAGACTATAATAAAGTTAAGAGGAGATAATATTCAATATTCGAGGTTATAAGTAATATGAATATTGGAAATTTATGAAAAAAATTAACAAAACGTCACCTGCATCTACTTAATACGTATTGAAGTAAAGATTGCCACCAAATCGGTCTGCGTTACACATCTATTTTAAGGGTATTTATAAGACTAACTATGAAATTTGAAAATTTAAAAAAAAATTACTTTGAATCAGCCAATAGATTTTTCATTAAAATAAATTTAAGAAGTTCACGCAATGTTCAATGGATGAGACAATTTTACGTTTGATTATACTAATTTCTTAAATTATTTTTAAATTGACTTTTATGTGTTTTGTTTTGTTATTATTTTTTTACGCAAACTATTTACACAAAAAAAATTTTTTTTATACTTTTTTACCAAAATTTTAAGATTTGGGTTTATACAAAACTTTTTTTATAACTTATAAGATGATTATAATATTTAGAGTAATCTGAGTGATAACGTTTTTATTATAAATTTCGAGTTAATGCAATTTTTTACTTTCGATGAATTTGTCCGCTTTACAGTATATTTTTCGACGGCATGTTGTGCAGGAATGCTGAATATAGTGACTTTGTAAAACACGTGATTAACACCCTCAAAACATCTACTTACTTGTATGTTTACAAACTCAGTCATTACGCTGTTTAGTGCCTTCACTGTTTAAAGGAAATATTTGTTTACGTTTCTGTTTCAAACATGACAACGTTAAAAGTAGTTTTCAGTAATTTAGTATAATATATATATATATATATATATATATATATATATATATATATATAGATTTCACATAAACACGTGAAGTAACAATCAATGATCAAACCACAATAAATAATGGGAAAACAAGACTAAGATCTTTCAACCGTAACAAGCGGTCTTTGTCAGAGTCAAAAACCCAACTGAGTGTTTTTGACCAACCCTTCAGTTGGGTTTTTGACTCACCTATATTTTGAGATCACCTATCTACCTACAATTCTGCCTACTAAAGCTAAATGGTTTAGGTATGTAGATGATATTTTATTTATTTGGCCTGAAAATGAAGTAACTTGTTTAACAGACTTGTCAATAATAAGCCAGAAAGAAAGGACTGTTGTGTATACAGGACAGGATACAATGTACTTACTGTGAAATGTCTTACATTGGACAGACGAGCAAAGGTCTTCTTACAAGGATAAAACAACACAAATATTCGATCCGAAGAGAAAACGAAAAGAGCGCCTTGTTAATGCATATAAAAAACAGTAATCTTGTGATTAACTGGAATGAAGCAAATGAACTGATATTTGTGTCTTCGGAAAGAAGAAGAAATATTGCGGAAAGTGCACTCATAAAGAACTTTTGTGAGAAATTAATGAAAAATAGCCTAGGACTCTATAAATTGGATGAAGTTTTGATTAGCGGAATAATTAAACAGATAAAGACTTCTTCATCATTAAACACATTCAGAGTTACCAACAATTCTAGAAACTTCAATCAACCAGGTTAACAAGTATTTATTATTTTTTAGTTCACTTTCTCTCTGACGATGTGTTGATGATAGGCCTTAAAGCATTGTTTCAAAAATAGTTTAATTATAGTAAATTAATCCATATATATATATATATATATATATAATACATCAAATGATGCAAAAGTATGAAATATAAAATAAGGCAACAAGCCCACTTGCAAAGCAACGGTTGGACACCAACAGTGCTGTCACACGGTGGCCGGTTCAAGTCAAGTAAGAAAAATAAACTAGGAATAAGAGAAGAGCTGAGAAATAATAAGTGAAACTGAAGAAAATGAGAAAATATAAATATTAAAAACTTAAAAAAAGAATTATAACGAAAAATCATAAGAAAAAGATAACTGAAACTAAATAAAATCTAGGAATATAAATGTTAAATACTGAATGATATAATGAAAATTATTAGAATAAATTTCAAGTTAAAACTAAAGTTGTATAAGTAATATAACTATATATATATATATATATATATATATATATATATATATATTGTTAAAATTTGCAGCAGCTTCTGCACTCACTAACTTTAAGCTGGTGGCCTCGATCCTTTGGGCGATTTTTCTTTCTTCTGGCTGCAGTTGCCACAGCATAGATGCTGTGGCAACTGCAGCCAGAAGAAAGAAAAATCGCCCGAAGGATCGAGGCCACCAGCTTAAAGTTAGTGAGTGCAGAAGCTGCTGCAAATTTTAACAACATATGTTTGAGAGAAGACCTGCTGCCAACGTATTCTAATATATATATATACACACACTTATATTATATATATATATATATATATATATATATATATATATATATATACACTTTAACACATAGAAAAGAACACAGAAAGACACTACAGAACTCACTTCGATATTTCGACATCCGTCGTCATCGGGAAGAAGTGCGAAGTACTCGCGTTGAGAAGCAAACTGCTACTCTCTCTCTCTCTCTCTCTCTCTCTCTCTCTCTCTATATATATATATATATATATATACACTTGAATGAGAAGAGGTCATTGAAATAACAAATAATTTAATATAATTTTATGATGAAAATTAGCAACATTTACTACTTCTCTACCGGGAGTTGGAGGGATGCATGGAGGAGGGGTGTTTATTATGCAAGGTGATGTTCTCCAGGTCTACTTCTCCTAGGAATAACCAACTTGGCAATAAATCTTAGCTTATACAAGTTTCTTGACAAACGTTTTGCATGCTGAAAGTTAATGGGGAATCAAATATTTCAAGTTTCTCAATTTTTCCTCTATCAGTTTAAAAGAACAACTATACTTCAGTATAACAGTTATTGATCGTCACGCTACTTTAATATCGTGAGAAGATTTATAATATTTTGTCAAGTTCTGTTGGGACAGTCGGGAGGTTCCATTTGAAATCTTATCATGAGTCATTATCTCCCTCAAAAATTCTTCATCTTTTCCCTGACTTTGTAAACTTCGATTTTGTCAATTTTATTTTTAAAACATCAAAGTCAAGAAGCCCTTGGTGTTTTTGTAAAGGCTTTGACATTATAGTCAACCTGGCTTTATCTGACTTAATGTTAAAATATTTTTCTTTCCCTCTTCTTTTCTGAGAGGAATAATGATTAGTGGCAACCAGTTTTATCTTTTTTTATTGAGAGTTCAAAATTATTGCTGTCTGCTTCACAGGGTAAATAAGTCTAACAAAACGTCTGGTTCTAAGAGCCTTGGCCCTACCTAGGGCCTGAGTACAAATTCACTCTTGAGACCATCGCAAATATTAGCATGCGCTCTCGACTCTGGTATGGTAGAATGGGATTGATTATCATTTTGGCCCTTGATTTTTTTTGTCGTGGGAGGTGAATTAATTTAACCACACTCTCTCAGTGAGGATGTTACAGAATCGGTCTCAGGTGAGCAGAACGATGTCAGGTACCACCACTTTAAGAATCCCTACTATAAATACTGTTGGGTTAGGCAAAATTAGCGACTATTAATGAGAAATCATTAGCGAGATTCAATATTGCCTTGAAAAATAAGAAATATGCGTCAGAGATGTAGTTTTCTAGAAGACTTTAACTCCATTTCCGAGAAGAGACCTCACAGCTCAAGTCATCAGTAAGAAAGAATCATATTAACATTTTTATTCCAACAACTCCAGTCAACACTGAAAATATTATGACTTTATTATTAGCTATGTGTAATAGCTTGCGAGCTAGTAAGGTCACCTGTAGACCTGTTTCTCTTTGAAAATGAACAAGTTATAATGTTTGGCACCAAAAATTCCAAAAATTATAACTTCATTATTTGTTTTAAAATATTGAACTCTACTGCTCAACTCAGATGTAGGAAAAGCTATTTGGAAAGTTGAAAAAGAGCAGCATCATGGCTGTTTTTATTATGACTAGGGGTATATTATGACATTTAAACAAGATAAGAACGTGCTTAAGGTATCAAGGGCAGCACAGATAAATCATTCGTGAAGATTCATCATTGAAGCGCTGGAACCATTAAATTTCCAGGCAGAACATAACGCATCACTTTGCAGGCATAGAAACCATAAAAATTTGTATGAAGACAGTGTTAATACTGGCACAATCAAAACTGGCTGAGTTAGCAGTCACAACTCGCAAACTTATAAAAAAAAAAGACACTCAATGACTGAGATGTACCAGGTATATTTTCAAACGACATATTCTCATAATACTGAAAATATTATCAGTGTAGCGTATAAGTAATTTATAATTACAAAGTATGTGACAACTTTTTTGTACTGCAAGGCAAAAAAAATAAAAAAATCTGTCATTCTGAACTTTATAAAATATTTGCAAGTAATAACATTGATTTTGCTTATCTAAATGTAGAAATATATTTTCGTGTATTTTTAACTTTAATGGTCAAAAATTGTTGAGCTGAAGGCTCATTTACATACTCGTAGCTCTAAAGATGTTAGATAAACTGTGCAAGAAGGTAACTTGGGATGACTATTCTCTATTAACTAGAGTAGAAAATGCCTTACTTAAAGTCAGTTTTTACTGACCAATCTTTGTAGTTAATAAAACGGCACGAGAATTTAGAGTGTAAGTGAAACAATACAAAATTAAAAAAATTTTCTTCATTACTGTGTTGTTTAACTATGATGGGATACATTTTGGGTTGTTTTTATGGTTATATTGCACAGACAAGGGACACCAAAGCACTAGGGTGGTTGTCCCTTGGATATTGTCATGATCCAGTCCTGATCATGACAATAGATTTTCAATAACTTTTGTGCAGTCATTTATTAATATTATAACGAGATTAACATTTTACAGTCAAAAACATATAAATCAACTAGAATTAATTGTTTTTTCCGCTATTTATACATACTTTTTATGTGTTACCCACTTTTAATTATGTTTTCACCATTACATAATTGAACAGTTGGTCTTCATTATTCTTTCATTAGAGACAGAGCTCATAATTAATTAAACAAAAGGATATTCGACAGAAAATTTGTTTTACAGCATATTGATCTAAAACTGCATTTAATATAACCATGGTCAAAAAATATATATCTATATATTTTATATCAAAGTAGAAATCAACCAAAACTGAAAATCAAAAGGAAAGGCTTTTTGATTTTGTATTAATAACCGGTATAAATTCAGCTATTGTTGCCGCCATCCTTTATTTCTGCAAGGTATCGTTTATGACATATGATATAAAGTTATATTTTATTTTCAATTTTGTTAAAAAAAAAATACAGGTGACAAATTCATCGGCATTGTAAATATTCTGCAGATGTGTGTAATGAACACACTCACTCAGAGATGGCTTGTACATATATGAGCCGTAGTTTTCCACTAGACATTACGGATTAAATCAATATATGTTCATATTTTTTTTCCTTTTTAAAAAAGAAGATAAATCTCTTTATATAAATTTTACCTTTGCAAATGCTGGTACGTCTGACATTTTTCACTTTGCTTGCCAATTAGCCACTCGCCACTTGATCTATGACAATGATATTCTTAGACTTGTTAGAAGATGGTCTCCCTCCTGAGTGTCATTTCGACATAAAGACACCGGACGTACTGACTATCACAGTTGAAATAGGTGTTGAGTCTACAGGAAGTATGACCGGTCAGAAGCCGGAGGGAAACTACTGAGGGAACTACTGAGGGAAAGGCCTATCCTCCAACAACAGTGAACATTTTCTTCCCAAGTCCTGCTACTGATAATATTCATCTAGCCAGTTCTTAACACAGGAGTTCACCAGAACTTGGCTCATGAGAGGACTACATTTACACAGTATACTGATAGCCATTCTGAATACACTTCGTCTTCATATATTTGTCTCTTTTCACACATAATAAAACAATTTATAGATGTTTTCTTAATTATCAACGCTACAATTTCAGTACTGATGAATCTCTCTTCCTCTGACGAACACCCTCTGACGAGCCCAAAGTTACTATTTTGAACTATATTAAAATAGTAATATATATTAAATATATTAAAGTATTTAAATATTTAAATAAGGTAAATATATTAAAGACTTTAACTTAAAAGAAACATGTGCTTTCAATGTTCTTAACGTTGTGTATCTCGGTTTTCTAGAACAGACATCTACATAGGTTGCTTGTGAAGTCAATAATGGAAACAGAATTAGTGCTTCAATATAAATGTATAGAGGAAATATTTACTAAATAAAGTTTCTTAAACGGATTTAAGTAAAAATTAAGAAATGAATTAAGAAATTAAGAGATTAATTAGCCAAAAATTAAGAGAGTCACTACGTTTACATATTTTACCTTTGCTAATCCTTAAATCAAGAAGCTTGTTAAAACTAGTAGGCGAATCAAGCTGTGATTTTAAATCATTATGCTTTTGAATTCAATTTCAAAGAAAATCCAATTTTAACTGAATCTCTAAGAGATTTACTTACGTTCATCATTCCATTAAAGATCATTGTTTAAGCTTTCAACTGTGCAACCCTGTACGTTTTTAGATATAATTTAAACATAAATCATTCTTAAAATTATTTTTAATCCTAGAAAGTTTGAAGTCAAATGTTTAGATCTTATTAAAGATGTGTGAAATACAAAACATAAAGAAAATACTAATCCTAATTTCTAGTACTAGTACTGAATATTAACATAACCAATATGCTTTGTATAAATATGATTGGTGCTCCTACTTTAAGTTTTTACTCATGAGCGGGCTGTCCAGAGCCTATATTTTATGTTAGGTATACACACATGTAGATGTTAAAGTTTCAGCTCGCTATGTCTCATGGTTGCTGAGTTTACTTGTGACAAACGTTTTTGCTTTAAATGTCTATATCTTCACTTCTACATTGAATTTCCAATCAATTCAGAGTCTATATTTTAAGTTAGACATACAGAAATCTACTGTCAAAGTTTCAGCTTGATATGTCTTATGGTGGCTGATTTTACTTGTGACAAAAGTTTGCGGACAAACCGACAAACCGACAAATCGACAAAGGGACAGAAATTTTTTTTAGGGTGGATTCGGTTTATCCAATGTTTGAAAGATAAAAAACTCTAATATTAATACTGTTTCAAATAATTTGGTAAAACTCACATTTATCTAAACTGAACTAAATAAATGTTAAAGTAATAATAGTAACTATTTTATATGAAAACGATAACAGTGGAGTTTAAATGGTAAATAATCAAGGCCTTTTAAGCAATATTAATTTAAATTCAGCTAAAAAATACTTGGTATGAGAGAAGATAAATAGATGGAATATAATTGGATTAAATGGATTGAAAGTTGAGGACAATGGGAGTTTGGGAAGCATGAACTTCGGGCGGAGGAATAAAACTAGGAGAAAGGGAAAATGAGTTTGAAGGGCCAGAATGGAACAAACCCATCTGGTGTATTCAAATGACCGGTCTCCAGTCCGAACGCAAACAAATCGTTATCTATTTGTTCAAAGAATTCCTCCTAGTTGTTAGAAAGTCATTGTTATCATTGTTTGTGAAAAGAAAAAATCTGGAGTGGCCTACACTCCACTTTACTATAAGTATCCATAATATCATACTTCTTAGGTATATAATATATAATGTCCTATTTGAGTATCGTATAAATATCTAAATGAGAGATGTTTATTAGTCTTTCATTAGTTATTGATTCACTTATCAATATATATAGGCTTACTTCTATATATCATACCACTGATTAATATAATATCATTAGTATAACTACAGCAATAATAGCATTTTTGAAAAGCGAAAAGGTAGATTTCGTGTTACGAAATAATCTCTTACAGGAGAACATGACTTTTGTTCCAGTAACCTGTGGATGTCTTACAAACTTTACCTGACCTCCTTCTACTTTGAATATTTAAGACAAATTTTCCCATTTAAAACAAAATAATACTCTTATTTTTTCTGAAACACACAAGAAAAATCGAATGAAATATATTTTTTTAAGATCATTTTTAATTTAAGATGTAGGATAATTACATTTATTTTTCTTCAAAGAATGTTTTTCCATTTTGAATCATGTTTTACGTTTATGATGATTTATAGAATTATTATACTGAGAATTTTATGGCTTCTATGTATATAATATAATTACTTTCCTTTCCCTTCGTTAAAAATCTATATACCAATTTACTCTGAGCAAGTGTTATCTTTTTTGTACGTGCTGTACTCTGTTATAATGTTGCTGTGAATGTATATTGAGAAAAATTATGTTAGTATTTTACCAGTTTTACATCCTCAAGTGAAAGTAAAAGACGGCTATTCAGTATAATTTAAAACTTTTACAGTTGGGAGCTTCTAATTTTTGAAAATCATAAATATAAACTATTAGACTAGAATAGTGAAAAAACTGGATATTTGTCAACAAATATAATAATGGACTCTCCTCTTTCTTGAGGAAAGAGTCCATTCGTCACATTTCAATACCATGGAAGGATAATACAATTTACATGAAGTAATTAAAACTGATATTAAGTTTTGTTCAAGAGTGCAATATATATATATTAATTAGAGCATTTTATGAGACAAATCCATCACATGAAGACAGGCAAAGGAAATTTATGTTTATTGCCGTTGATTTTTTACATATAAAAATATTAAATATTATTCTATTATTCTTCATCATATAAGTCAAAAAATTATTTAAATTTTTCCACCATCAACATCAATTTTATCTCAGTGGATTTGCTCTAAAAATTTGTAAGTCAATGTAAACAATGTAAAAAAATACCAAAAATTCAACAAATATAGCAGGTGATCCCTATAATATAGAGATTGAATTATAAGTTAAAATTTTTACACTTTATTGAAAAAAAAGTATTTCCCGTTGTTTTAAAATTCTGAATATATTTTTTCTGTATTGAATTTGTAACCTCAAAGATAATGCCAAAATTTCAAAACTCTAGAATTAGCAGTTTAGGAGAAACAAATGTTTTCTGAAAACAGGTTTTGGCAAAAAATGTCACTTTCTCGTCATGTATAATTCCTCCCAAATAATAGGGATCATCTACACTATGGGGATCATTTTTCTGTAAAATATCAACTTGATCCATCAAAGATTCTGGACCTTAGCGTGGTACAAACAATGCTAACATACTCACCAACCCACCCACCCACCCACACACTCACAGGCATCATCGAAAAAACTTCATAAAACGACTTTTGGGTTCTCAATACATGGAATTCCTTTAAAACATCGAGATCGAATTTTTGCACGATCACTATACTTTACTTATAGTAAAGTAAATAGATCAGTTTGAACGAAAATTAATTATGAAAATGAGACAATATTTAGGACAGAAGACCGCAGATACTTCCGGTTAAAATAATTGAGGCAAAAACGTTCATAACTTTACTTCTACGTTGAATTTCCAATCAATTCAGAGCTCATATTTTAAGTTAGACATACAAACATCTACTGTCAAAGTTTCAGCTTGATATGTCTTATGGTGGCTGATTTTACTTGTGACAAAATTTTGCGGACAAACCGACAAACCCACAAAATGACAAACCAACTAACGGACAGAAATTTTTCTAAGGGTGGATTCGGTTTCTCTATTGTATGAAACGTAAAGAAAACTTAAAATCAGTCATTTTTAAGCAATGTTCAGACAAAATTATTCTTTTATTTATAAAGATTTGCCTAGGGTAGTAATGTTTACTTTAGTCGTCCGGTATTTTCAACGACGTGACTAGTCTTTATAAATGTTGTAAGAAAACATGCATTATGACAAATTCGTCTCCAGGAGCCAAGAGTAGGTATCAGTATGTCAGACTTCCTGCTTGACTTTGGTTCTTGTTGATAGTTCCGATATCACTATTCTCAACTTTATCAGGAGAGAGATGAGAAATCTTGTCCTCACCAAGTCTCTTAGAGAATGTAAAGCTGTCCGTACCGAGCCCGTACGATGTCAAGTACTCGTAAAAGATCCCTACTCCAATAAACTTTATAATAGAATAGAAACAGATCCTCTTGCGGATCAAGAACGTCTGCCCTTACGGCATTTTTGTTTAATAACAAACTTTAGTGAGGCAAAATTTAGAACTCTCAATGTTGAATCAACCAGCTAATGTGGCTCGCACATTACTAAAGTGGGTACGAATAATAAAAGGCCCACACTTACCTCCTAGAACAATATTAAAAGGTAAACCCTGACTAGTGTGTGCGCATTGGAAACAACAATAACATTTTAATTGCATTTTAGATATATTTCTGTCCAATTTTTTAAAGTTCATCACGAATTTATTTATTTACAAATAAATAAGGAAACAGAATGCTACCAGGTACGTATTTGGAATCAATATGATATTAATTATAACTGAGAAAAGAATACTGGAGCAGTTAGTGGAAATAAGTGATATTTGATGGTCTGTGATCAAATAGAGAAACGTCTTTAATATTTGACGATATTTCGTGGACATCAATGACGAAAGCAGGTCATTACAGTAATAGATAGATTACACATTATCATAACAATGAAGTGTTTTGGTGGGAAGCATGGATATTTGTTTAGTTTCTTTAATAATAAATCATATAAGTAATACATAATTGTTAAGGATTCTCAAATTTACAGTAATGTAATACGTTTATGTAAAATAAACTTTAATTTAAATATATATATATATATATAAGAATTTATTAAGTTCTTAATTAAAATAGCTAAAAACCACAAGAAATAGAATAATGAAATAGAAAATTAGATAATTACTATTAGTTTTTCATATTAAATTTATGTTTTCTTAGAGTAAAATTTGAAAAAGTGGATAAAATGTATTTAAGTTAATTATTTGAGGTTTAATGTGGGGTGATCGTCTGGCATCTTTCATTATGTTGAGCTGGAGTGTAGTACATTTGCAGTTACATTCCATTTACTGCTTCGAATGACAATAATGTTTGCCGGAGGAATGCTGAATGGCAGTGTGCTTTCCGTGGTCAACATTCTTCTCAGTTATGACTTCAACTTAAACATGATTCAAGCTCTATTACATTAAGTGAAGAATTTGCACATAAACTGACTGAGAAAACCATTTTCAATTAGTAGTAGTAGTGAATTTTTCTAAAATCTTTAATAAGTGTTCTTTTTGTGAATTTAGTTTATTTAGAACGTAGAATCGTTGTATTTAACTGTTTCTGTATATACGCGATTTAAATTTGAAAAACGGTTTAAACTGGACAACACAATTTCAGATACGCAGAAAAGTAACACACAGAGTAAACAAACACACTTTTTGTTCACACAGATGGTGAATCCATCATTTGGAGGGAAAAGAGAGGGAGTATAGTCTCATACAACTAAATGTAACAAAAATTAAGCATACAAGATGATTTGATACAGGGATCACCAGATCACTCGAATTACAATCAAAAACCTACCATACAATCCACTTGTACTGTATAGACTCATTTATTTGTATAGACTCTTGATTTGTACCTCTGAATTCCCTTAGCCCTTTTAGAGCCTTCCCATTCTTCCTGACCGCTCTTCAAGATATTTGACAAGAATTAGTACAGAAAAGTTCATGGCAATCAACCTATAAGCCTAAAACACCGGGTATATAGCCATCACATGCAGACTGATACACTATTTCCCAAGGTTAAATGAATTCTCTAGATGCATTCGAGTAATAATTCAACACCTCTGTGTTTGAGATGTAGAAATATTTATTATAATGAGTATTGTAGTGTACAGAAGCAGCTGTTAGTCGATACCAACAAATTATATTTTCACTTCACACTTCATTTCCTGTAGAGGGTTTTCATAAAATTGAATATCGTGGCTCTTAATCAGGTGTTTGTGGTTTATTATTTAACATCACATTTTGTTGAACGATATTAGATGTTTCATTATATATATATATATATATTGTATGTTTTGTTATTGAGGGCTAGGTCAAATAAAAGAAAATAAACTCCTTCCTAGGCCAACGTTTCGATGTATTTGTACATCATCTTTAGGGCTAAAATTAGAGTAAGAACTATAATACATTTACCAACAGAATCTACAACTCACATAGAGAACTAACAAAAATTTTTGAGACAAACAGATACATACAAAAGGTTATTTTATAATCAGAGTTGTGAAGTACACATCTATTTCAAAGTATCAGACAAAAGGAAATTAGTTTTACCTTGGAAAGTGTGCTAATGGTTATTTATGTTATATGAGAATTAATTGGTTATAAGTACGAAAAACACTACTTTGTTATAGAAAGGAGTTTATTTTCTTTTATTTGACCTAGCCCTCAATAACAAAACATACAATAGAGTGGAAGAGGTCAAGAAAAATTTATGGAGATTACTATATATATTATATATAATATATATATATATATATATATATATACACAATTAAAAGAAACGGTCCAGCGGACTTTTTTACAATAAAATAAAAAACGAAGGAAACACACAGAAAGACACAGACATAACTCACATCGATATTTCGACAATCGTCGTCATCAGGAGGTGCGAAGAGCGAAGAGCGAAGAGTCCCGCAGGTCAACTTCTTCCACTCCTTTATCTCCGTTTTATTGATGATATTTTCTTCATTTGGCCCCATGGCAAACATAACTTAGAACTTTTCCTACACTCCTTTCAAAATTTCTGCCCCTCCATCACTTTCACTTACGACATCTCCGACAGACTTATCACCTTTCTTGACGTTGACGTTACTTTAGACAATGGACACTTCTTGACTTCCGTACATATAAAACCCACCAACTCCCAACAGTACCTCCATTACAATAGTTGCCATCCATCCCATGTTAAAAAGTCTATACCTCGATCCTTGTCCCTCCGTATTCACAATATCTGCAATAATCTCCAAGACCGCAGACATCACCTTAACCTCTTAAAGGACAAATTTTCTGAACGAGGCTATCCTCGCTCCTTCATTGATAGTCGTGTTTTACCGGCTGACATCTCCCACCAACCCAGACCCAAGAGGGATAGAAGTAACACTTCCTTCTTCCTGACAACCTACTTCCCTGGCGCTTATAAGCTTCGTGCTGTTATTAAGGAGTCTTTTCCGATTCTGTCTACTTCTACTTCTACTTCTTCCATCTTTAATCACCCCCCTTCTATTTCCTACCGTAAACCTGCCAATCTAAAAAGCATTTTCTCTCATATTTCCCCTCAGCCTTCCAATCCTGTTCCTGGAATGAAACAATGTGGACGCCGTGGCTGTCAAACTTGCCTGATTGTAAATCCTAATCCTTCCTTCGATTCCCCTCTCCACCATAGTTCCTACCCGGTTCAGGTCAATTCCTCCTGTACCTCGAGCAACTGTGTTTACCGACTGGATTGCACTCAGTGTGACTCCTTTTACGTTGGCTTAACTTCTAATAAGTTGAGCCTTCGTATGAATGGTCATAGGGCTTCAGTCGGTCAACGCAGTAACTATCCTGTAGCCATCCATGCGAACTTGCATGGACTCAGTTTCAATGACTGTTTCAGGGTTCAGATCCTGAAACAGATTCCCGAATCCAACAATAAAGTTACCCTAAGAGCTTCAGAGGAGGCATACATATGCTTACTTGATGCTCGCTCTTCCCCCGGACTCAACCTCAACCGATAATTTATTTATGATTTATTTATTTATTTATTATTTTTTATTTATTTATTTATTATTTTTTATTTTACTTTTTATTTATTATTTTTATTAATTTTAATTTAATTTTTTATAGTTATAATTTTTACTCGTTCCTTTTACGTCTTAATTTGGCTCTTCATTTCCTTCCCTCCCTTCCCCCGCTTGGTGGTAAGTGGTGGGGTACTGGCTGCGGTTTCCGAGTTCAGTACCGCCCTGTCTTCCTGCGGGACTCTTCGCTCTTCGCTCTTCGCACCTCCTGATGACGACGATTGTCGAAATATCGATGTGAGTTATGTCTGTGTCTTTCTGTGTGTTTCCTTCGTTTTTTATTTTATTATATATATATATATATATATATATATATATATATAATTTATCGATGAAAATATCATCCGAACTCGACAAATAAAGTTCAATTGGATAAAGAAACAGAGACAAATTAAAAACACTCACTTACAATCTCTAATTTTCGATTTGAACCTTCTTCAGGAGAGATAAGAGATAAGAAACCAAGAGCACTGGTACAGAGACGGTCTCCAACCTTGGTTACTCTAAAGACAGTTCAAACCAGAAATTAGGGACTGTAAGTGTGTTTTTCTAATTACTCTATGTTTCTTTTTCTACATTGAACTTTATACACACACACACACACACACACACACACAATATATATATATATATATATATATATATATATATATAAATGATCAAACCACAATAAGAAATGGGAAAACAAGACTAAGATCTTTCAACCGTAACAAGCGGTCTTCGTCAGAGTCAAAAACCCAACTGAACACTAGATGCAGAAAACATCTGGTGATGTTTCTTATTGTGGTCTGATCATTGATTGTTATTTCACGTGTTTATGTGAAATCTTTATATATATATATATATATATATAAATTACATATGGTAAAAATATAAGTATGGTACAAATCTTGAGCAAGTAATAAATGTTTCGTCTATGTTATTCCACATATTATTTTATAAACAGAAAATTATATTCTTCGCTTCAGATATCTTGAATAGTTGAGGTGAAAACGATTTCATTCATAAAAAGCTTTAAAATATAGCACTAAGTCAATATTAAAAATAAAATTCACATAAAGAATTAGCGAGATGAAATTTTATTTAAGGGAGTTTTGCCAACTTGTTGAAGTGAATTACTACAAGGGCTCGCCTACGTAACAGTTTTTAATGGAATTATCTTGTTTCTTCTGGCACCTGTCAGCTACTAACTTTCTGTGAATCAGAAGGCAATTTTACAGCTTCAATAAAACAAAAATTCTTATTTCGACTTTATTTTTGGCAACTCAATTAAAAGCATTAATATGGAACTGTTTCAATTTTTGCAAAACAATGAATGACCATAGATTTAAATTATCTGAACGTGTGTTCAGCTTTAAAGCTCAAATTATTTTTGAACCATGCATTCAAATGCTCTCAATAGCGGTTTGCATTTGAGAAGAGTAACGTTTAAAGCAAGAGCACACTTTATAAATGATTGAACTATCGTATTTCCCGTTTAATATTTATGAACGCCTATTTTGAAGCATTTAATATCGCTTCAATTTAACCGTTACTTTTACAGCAATACATTAAATATTGTATAAAATGTGTATTATGTGTATTAATAATTACTGCTATTATCTTTCACTTTATTTATATAGTCATTTAGTAAAACTGTATTGCTGGATACTCTATACATCTTGTATTGAACATTACTATCTTAGATAGAATGAACTGAAATCCATTCAACATATTAAAATTACGTAATACTATATGCATGATTTTTTTCGAAAATTGCATGATAGATGAATATCGAGAATGGTTTAAACGAAATAAATGAATTCACTCACAAATTGAGATAATTAGAAGTTCAATTATGAAACTTGACTTCCAGAAGTCTCATTTTTCGTTCAGATGATGTTGGATGTCAAAATACTGTATTTGTTTATAATTATTTAATTAAATGTAATTAATCGTTTCAGTTCATCGTGCGACTTTGATGAGGACAAACGGATGAGATACTTGTCAAAAGGTTTTCTTAGCTCACACATTTTAGCCTTTGCCTGTAGTGCTAATTTAGAAGCGGAAATAAGGCTCATTCATTAATTGACACCCATTTTATTTACAGACAAAGGGTGATTCTACATTGGAAATCATAAGTTGTATTTCACTTAAGTTCGTTATATTAGAGGTTTGTAACGAGTCTTTGGGATTGTATAGACTCGGGAAGAACAGATTTACGTTGAAATAAATTTGCGGCCAAGATTTTAGGCTCAACTGTTCACTACTAAACTCAAGAACGCTCTCTGTTAGATGGGACTGAACACTGGGTCAACAAATCTTTGGTTTGAAGTTCTTAATGTGGTTTAAAAGTTGAGATATTATAAAAAAAAATTGGAGTGGCCTACACTCAACTTTACTATATTAATATCAAACTTAATATCAATCTTCTTGGATATATAATATATAATGTCTCACTTAAGCATAATGTAAATATCTAAATAGGAGATGTTTATTAGTCTTTCATTCCTGAGGTGGGACGGATAGTGATTGATCAAGTTATCAATAAATAAGCTTTTTTTTGTATATCACTCCACTGATGCAAATAATCTCACTAGTATAACTATAGCAGTAATAACATTTTTGAAAAGCCAATGTGAAAATTTCTTGATACGAAATAATCTCCTAAAGGAGAACATGGCTTTTCTTCAAATAGTTAGTGGATTTCTTACATCGTTTACTTGACCTCCTTCTACATTGAATATTTAAGTCAAATTTTTAAATTTAAAACAGGAAAATACTCTTATTTTCTCTGAAAAACATCATAAACATCGAACAAAAAATATATCGTTTTAAGATAATTTATAATTAAGGATGTATGATAAATACATTTATTAATCTTCAAACGAAAGATTTCAATTTTGAATTATGTTTTACATTTTTGGTCTTTTATAGAACTATTATACTGGGAATTTTATGACTTCTTAGTATTTAATAAAATCATTTTCCTTCCTCTTAACTTATTAAATCATATACCGCCTTTTTCCCAAAGAAGACACCGTCTTACTTTCTTTTTAGGTTCAAAATACGTGCTAGAGCTTATTTTCGGGGAAGGGTTTCTAGTACAATAAGTGATAGGTAGTAATTACACTTAAAAGACGGAAATGCACAAACCTTGTACCTACACCGTCACTCTATGCACACTGCTGCCTCCAATTATACTTTTAAGGTAAATTCTACTTTATATATTCCAGGAATTAATTTTGACACGTGCCTCTGCATTTCATGAAACGAACTGTACAGGAAAACAAAGAATTTCTCAGAATGTTTTGTTTCAAACAATTCTCTGAAATATTTGGGCAACTGAGGATACCTACTAATAAATTCAACATTACTCCTTAACGAATTATTTTTTCCACATTATTGTAACAAGGGATTATTTTTGGGGGAGGGCTTATATTCTAAAAAGTCCCAAAAATCAGGGTAGGGCTAATTTTTGAGGGATTTCTTATTTTCGGAAAAAGACGGTATACCAATTTTTTTTGAGCTAGTTATCTTTTCCCTGCCTGCTGTACTCTCTTATAAGTTTGCTATGAATGTATATTGAGAAAAAATATATTATTAATTATCCAGCTTCCATACTCAAATCAAAGTCAAAGCCTGCTATTCAGTATAATGTAAAACTTTTATAATTGGGAGCTTCTAATCTTTGAAAATAATAAATATTAGACTAGAATAGTGAAAAACTGGATATTTGTCAACAAACATAACTCTTCTTTCTTGAGGAAAGAATCCATTCGTCACATTTCAATATCATGGAAAGATACTACAATTCACAAAGACAAAGTAATTATAACTGATATTAAGTTTTACTCAAGAGTGCGATACAGAGATTTATTAAGGCACTTTATGAGACAAATCCATCATACCATGGAAGACAAAGGAAATTTATTTATGTGTATTGGCGGTGATTTGTTTACATATAAAAATATTATTCCTCTTATATCTCATATAAGTCAATAAATTATTTAAATTTTTCCATTATGTACATCAATTTTATCTCAGTTGATTTGAGCTAAAAATAATGTAAACAATGTAAAACAATATGAAAAATTTGACAAGTATAGCAGGTGATCCCTTTGTCTAGGATAAACAAACAGTTTTTATAGCTTTATGCCCTTTGCCCTGATTGGAATTTCATGGATTTTTTTTAATAAATTGCTAATTTTTTGTTCCATTTTTGGTCGTATTTTCATCATTTTTTAATGAGCCGTTTAACATCAAAAAAAACATTTTCTGAAAACAGAAATCGTACCTTAACGCCTCATTGGTGAACGTAATTTCACAAAAAGATATTTCATTTCATTCTCCATATAATGGCCTATATTTTGGTATAGTTTCATATTGATCCGTTAAACGGTATGGCTTGTATCGTTTGGTTTTAAATATATGATGTAAACATGTATTTTAGTTTAGGAAATAAGCAATTAGTTTTGGATGTATATGGTTGATAATTTACTTAATGTTAAAACTCAAAAACGCACTTCTCATTAATTTTAGTTCTATACCATCTTCACGAGAAAAAACGGAACACACAAACTCGAACAAGCAATGCTGTTCTCAACAGTTAGAAAGTCACACAGAGTATCCTCATGTAACTGTTATTATCTGCTTTGTTTTATTATATTCGTGCGTAGTATTCCTTTTAAAGATGGCATGTAGGTTAGGTTAGGTTAGATTAGGTTGGGACTGGCAGGGGCAGTCCCACAAGGGGACACACTTAGGCCGAGCATTGGCCCTTTGTGATACCACACAATGAAGATTGATTCTACACTAGGAGTCTTAATTTTTGCTTAACTCAAGTGTATTTAGAGGAGGGGTCTTTAACGAGTACCTGACATCGTACAGGCTCGAGACCGACAGTTTAACGTCCTTCTTCGAGGGACGACGTTCACCTCCCGCATGAATAAATGGAGGGCCAGGTGAGGATCGAACCCCGGTCCGATCAGTTCAGAGGCGAGCGTTAACCACTGAGCTAACCTGACCCCCAAGATGGCATGTACCAAAATATTAAGAAGCCCCAGCATTTCTTTTATTTGTTGTCTTTCTGAGCTAATGCATTGATTTTTTCTGTCCCTTTGAATGATTAGTCATTTCTAACTACTCTGTTATTATGTTACATAACTATTTTTTTTTTTTTTTAGGACACAGACATAAATACAAAGTGGAAGAAGTTTGGCTTTTACCAAATATACACAATTCCGTGGCAGTGTATTGCAACAATAATATACGGTTATGTAACGCAATTTTGATTCCTCATTAAACAGAGGAATAGAACCCTCATTTTATATCCATTTTGATTCCTCATTAAACAGAGGAATAGAACCCTCATTTGATATCAATTTTGATTCCTCATTAAACAGAGGAATAGAACCCTCATTTGATATCAATTTTGATTCCTCATTAAACAGAGTAATAGAACCCTCATTTTATATCCATTTTGTTCCTCATTAAACAGAGGAATATAACCCTCATTTTATATCAATTTTGATTCCTCATTAAACAGAGGAATAGAACCCTCATTTTATATCAATTTTGATTCCTCATTAAACAGAGGAATAGAACCCTCATTTTATATCAATTTTGATTCCTCATTAAACAGAGTAATAGAACCCTCCATTTTATATCAATTTTGATTCCTCATTAAACAGAGGAATATAACCCTCATTTTATATCAATTTTGATTCCTCATTAAACAGAGTAATAGAACCCTCCATTTTATATCAATTTTGATTCCTCATTAAACAGAGGAATAGAACCCTCTATTTTATATCAATTTTGATTCCTCATTAAGCAGAGGAATAGAACCCTCTATTTTATATCAATTTTGATTCTTCATTAAACAGAGGAATAGAACCCTCTATTTTATATCAATTTTGATTCTTCATTAAACAGAGGAATAGAACCCTCATTTTATATCAATTTTGATTCTTCATTAAACAGAGGAATAGAACCCTCATTTTATATCAATTTTGATTCCTCATTAAACAGAGGAATAGATCCCTCCATTTTATATCAATTTTGATTCCTCACTAAACAGAGAATAGAACCCTCATTTTATATCAATTTTGATTCCTCATTAAACAGAGGAATAGAACCCTTCATTTTATATCAATTTTGATTCCTCATTAATAGAACCCTAAAAGTTGCATTATACAAATATATCTTGTATAAATGAGCAGAAATATAATATACTTAGTAAAGACCTATAAGGGTCTGTTAGAAGGGTTTTTGTACAGAAAGTAGGTAGTTGTGGAGGCTGATAGATGATGGTGGCTCGGTTGAGCTATCTGGTGTCAGAGATGAAGCTCTGGTGCTTCTCCATTGTACTGAGTTCCGCCCCAGCAGGCCCTGTAACGTAGACCCGTGTGCCAGCCCCCTCCCACTCTACCATCATCAACTTACATCTCCTCTAATTACACTCACATCTATAATTACAAACAGTGCGACTTTGAAGGATTTACGATTCCTACATCTAAAAACAAACCCATCTAATATCATAAATCTCAAGAATTCGCATATTTATTTATATAAAAAAAAAACCCAATAAAAGATGAATGAAAACATAAGTCCGATAGACTTTTAGAGGTTTTATGCATTATAGATCACACTGGATGGATTTAGTTTCAACACTGATCCCATAGTAATTTCCAATTATTAACTATTTAAAATGGCGTTCATTTTAATAAAAAGTCAAAGCTATTTCAATTAAATGCGTTGCAATTTTAAACAATTCTACAGCTCTTAACAAATATGTATAACAGCTGTTATTGAATTCATTTTAGAAAAGTTTTCTTAATATGTTGTTACATATTCCTTTTAGATTCGATGTAGTCCAAAACGGTCCAAGCACGCCACACAATAAGCCTATAGGCAAAGACATATTAATTTATTTATTGAGTATTGTTTTAAAAGTTTGCTCGTAGCTATTGTATAATGTTGAAAAGTAATTTTAATATCGGTAATATTATGATGGTTAACTGCATATTTTCGAATATAATCTGAACAATTTCCTTATTCAGAACTAATGAAGACGATTCATGCCTAAACTGATTGTGGAGTAAATTTCTTTTCTTTCATTCTCTTTGGTTTAATTATATCGTAATTCTAAATATCTTATATTTCTTTTAAAGTATATATTACTTAAAAAGAATTACATGAAAATTTTCCTATAAAAAAATATTTAATTCATTTCTTCTACAGTCAATCACTATATATTACTTGGGAGTTTAAAGGAAGTTTCATTGAAAAACTAACAAGTTTCGAAGAAGCATGTTTTCTTTTGGTAAATCTGATCTAGTGGAAACGTGGTAAGAGCTGCTTTTTTGTTATAAAAGTACTGATATTTTTATTACAAGTTTTGTAATTAAAGAGTTCTTGTCACTTTTTTGCTAGAGTAAATTTACCTGAAGAAAAACACTACATGCTCGAAATCCATACGATTTTATATAAAACTATATGTGAAAAGTTCTTTCAAAATTCTAAACAGACATAATTTAGGATATTACTTCAAGTCTCATTTAAAGAAAAGTATTTCTTTTAAACTTTTACTTATGGTATCTTTTCTAATCAGAAGGAAATAAGAAATCTCCAAAGATCATCTCCCTAATATCAGTCTACAGCACACAGGAATTCTTAGAGGGGACAAAGCCTTCTAAGGGGATGGAGTTTACGTATTCATAGGCAATTTTATGTCCCCATTAAAAAAACCAAGCAATGTGTTTTATAGTCCCATTTGCGTTAAATTTATTCTCTCCAGCCTCTAAAATAAAAATACATAAGATTTAATCTAAAAATTCTATACAAAGAAGGATCCAACTATATAACAGAGAGAAATTATAAAAAAATATCTACACTAGCTTATTTATTCTAAACAACACCTTGTTTCAAAGCCACAAATACGTACATGAGTTTTTATTATATTATTTGCATTCTTCTCATTTATCACTCATGATTCTGTGAAGTGTGTAGATCGTTGAAAGGTCCTCTAAACCAGAAGTTATCTAAGTCTGACTAGAGAGATCCACTTACGTCCTTGCACCATTTTTACCCAATTATAAATATTATTATTATTATTATCATCTTTAATAGTTGATGACACCTTGTTGCTTCCATTATTCATTTACATTTATATAGTCATTTTCTAAATTTTTGACTTGTGTTTTATCAATCAGTCATTCAATCTGTAACAGTAAGACAATCATTCAGGCAGTCAGGCAGTTCATCAATACTATTTACAATTTAGATTTTAATTATCAGATTTAGATTTCATTAGATCTTTGATTATTATTTGGGGTTTGCATTTGAAAAATACAAAAGATTGTATTATTTAATACAACGTGATTGTAAATAAAATAACCAAATGATTTTGATTTCATTTTTTTTTAAAAAAAAAACATTAAATTTCTGGTTTCACTTTTTTTGGTTTTACCCTTTTTCTGGGCATACAGTTCATATTTATAATTAAGTCTTTGGCTAAACTTGGATTTTTTTTTGCATACATTCTACTCACTATTAAGTAGCATTGCTTATTTTATTGCTAAAATTATGTAATAGAAATGTATTAAAACATATTGATTGTTTAGTCTCCACGCCAGAGAAAATGTGTACAAAAGACAATTAATTAATAATACTATTATAGGGTAGTCTAATTCATTAGAATTACCTACAAGATTAGCTATAATTTTGTTTGCCCAATATGTGTGGCTCTTAAGCGCACTCTGTTTAATACGAGTATAATTGCTAAATTTGAATCACGGACGATTAGGCGGGCTCCTCTAACATAACCAAATTCACTCCCAGAATCCCAGGCCTAAAACCGGCTTTCATTCAAAATAAGCAACAGAACCTGTGTTGTATTCATTGGTAGAGTTTCCAGTAAGACTAAATACAAGAGAGATTTTAAGCTCATACGACTGTACTTCATTCCAAGAATGTAATCCACTAATGGACGATGTCCTTGAAAGAAAATATAAAATGTACGCGCTGAAAATAATGTTGATATATTTGAGTTGATAAGATTGAGGTAAACAAATCCGATTATTAGCTGGATTTAAAACTTAATAATTATCTTTTTAATGCTATTTTTCTCTTCCCACTACTCAAAATTCTTTAATTATTTACCCTAAAATAACCAAAAAGTAGGGAAAAGTTTGGTTATCAGGATGTATAATACTCGTGAATCAAAGTATCTTTCTCAAGAGGAAATATAAAGTAAAACCAATAATAACACAAATGTCCATATAAAGGAATGTATACCTGACAAATTCTATTGTCATTTTATCAAACGTCGTGCTAAAAAAGAACTCAAATACTCCTACTTCATCAAAAATTACTACTTTATATGTAACAACATTATTTTATTAAAGCGATAACGTAAGGTTGTGCCATAATATTGAAAGGCATTATAGTTGAATATATATGAATAAGTTGTTTTTGCTATTGGTAAGAAATAAGTGAATCACTTGATAAAATTGAAAAAGAACCAAGAAAGGGGAAACTAATCGGTGTTCGATAGAGAAGAAAACGAGCAACAGCTGAAACAGCAGTTTAGCAACTTTATAATTGCGCTACAGTGGTCGAAATAAAATGATAAAGAACCTACTAAACTAGTAGAGGTAGGCTTAAACCTCTCAATAATTTCAGCAGAATCAATCATTTGCATTAAGACCTAGACATTGCGTGGACATTGTAAAAATGCGACCTTTCTGTGATGGAATATTGCACTGAAAAATACTGCCTATCTACAATATAGAGGCAATTCTTGGGTAAAATATAAATTTGATTTGTCAGATGGTGTGACCTATAGCTTGGGAACAAACTCTTTTACACATACCCACCAACCAACCCCCTTCCCAAACACACTCACACAGACACAATAAAAAAACCATTAAAAATGGCTTTAGAACAACAGAAATGTGTAAATCTGTCAAAATATCCAAATGAATTTTTTGAATGATCCCTATACTTAAGTTATAGTGAGATAAAAAATTATATATAAATGAAAAATATTCTCGTACCCGTAAAAATAAATACAAATATACAAAAGTAAATAAATATTATAGTAGAAATATTGTTAAAATAAATGGCGAATAAACAAGAATAAGTTAATAATTTAAATGATTAAGGTTAATTACAGAGACAGATCTAACTCCAAAAGGTAAATATGTGCTTCTTCTGGAGTTCTCAAAGCGACATTGCAGTTAAAATCAGAGGCGTGCTTAATAATCCGTGCATGGAGGCAGTAATAAAAGAGAAGCCTTATAGTTTGCCTGAGTGGCAATGGGTAGGTCACTTCGTTTACCAAACGATTATTATAGCAATCTCAGCTTTTGGGACTCTAAACCCAAATAAAGCGCTTCACACTGGGCATATCAAAGCGATATGCACAGTTAAGGCAAGTACAGAAGGTGTTATTAAGAATAGGAAAGCTGAGATTATAAAGAAAAGAAGAGAAAGATGGAATAGGATCGAGGAGAGCGTAAGTTAAACGACTTCACATTATACTAAAGTGTCAGTGATATTAGGCGGCTTTTGGAGAAGAAATATGTGAAAAGATAGACCTAAGATTTAGATATTTGCAGTGACAGTTGAAAGCTGACCTCCAAAAGATAGTAGCTCAGGGGATAACTCCTTAAAACTATTCTCAGTCTGTTGACATGATGAAAAAAAGTTCTGATGCGAACATTGTATCAGAACGATCTCTCAGGGCCAGGCCAGAACTATGGTGTGCCACATCAGGCACTCTACAACTATTATGAAATTAAAGAAATAGTTATTATCAGTAAATTACTTTCCAAATCGGTTAATTTGGAAAGTACAGTAAACAAGTACTTACAAATTTGATGAAAGCAAACGGATTCGGGCAGGGTTTCCACAGTTCAGCACACCATGGAGCCACTAACCAAGGCAAAGGTTTTCACGGCACACTAACAAGACAATTTCTAAAATAAATAAGAAATAATATTAATTTCAAAATTTAACACTAACTAATAATTTTTGGGTTAAAATAGGATCAATAATTAAATGTCTACAGCTATATTATTTTACAATATGAAACATTTAGTCCCCTTTAAGAAAGGGCTTTCGGAACCCCTTAGGTTCACTCATGGTGCCCACTTTGGGAAACAATAGATTAGAGAATGGGTAATAAACGGATCGGTATAGATTTAACTAAATCAACAATCGGCTTGATATGAACGAAGGTAGAAAACTGTCAATCATCAAAGATGACACTGACATCCAGAAAGGAAATGAGATTATTAGACACTGGTGCATAAAGAAACTGCAAAAACAGAATGTTTGAAAAGACTTTAGGAAGAGGACGTTTCACTGATGTAACCTGATAAAGCCATTTGATTATTGTAATGTTATTTTTGAAAAGCTGAGGCTTAGTTCTAATAAGGTGTACTTTAAACAGTTATTTTGTGTAGGCGAAGACGAATTTAGAAGCCATATTAACTGAAAGTGTTTCCGAGTAAAATGTTTAATTCATAATCTACCTCGACTTCTCTTCAATCCTTGTTTCCTTAATCAAGATGGCCTTTCGCAGTTAGATTGCTTGTTTCTCCAATATTCGAACCAATAATGCTCAGGACTTCCTTAATTTAGATTAGTACAAACTTAATCAAACTTTGCATGATCAATAATAATTAATTAATTATGTGTACATAGTTTTCATATAAACGCCTAATAATAGCTATTATAATATATAATAGCTTTTCCTCGGTCGTTGTAGAGCATCCAACCTCAATAACGGAGATATTAGAGCTAATCTATTTTCATAAATCAAAAATTGGATTATTCTAATTTTCAATTGTTCAATTCAATGAGTCAACCACTTAACTCTCTAAATTAATCATGGTTTGGCTTTATTTTTTATTAAGTCTTTGTTACAGAAGACTTACGCAAGTTCTAAGCCATTAAATATGTTATTTCGGTTATTTTTCAAACAATTCTAAAATACATTTGAGGTCTAAATCACTAAATAGTGTAAGATTTGCAGTTATTTCATTTTGGGCGATTCATTGCTAAGAGTTTGGACGTCCCTAGAAAGGTGAGGGTTCTAGTCAACTTAACCACTGCTGGGTTTCCCCCACCCACGAATTATGTATACATATATATATATTATATATATATATATATATATATATATAAAGATTTCACATTAACACGTGAAACAACAATCAATGATCAAACCACAATAAGAAATGGGAAAACAAGACTAAGATCTTTCAACCGTAACAAGCGGTCTTCGTCAGAGTCAAAAACCCTACTGACTCAGTTGGGTTTTTGACTCTGACGAAGACCGCTTGTTACGGTTGAAAGATCTTAGTCTTGTTTTCCCATTTCTTATTGTGGTTTGATCATATATATATATATACAAACTTATATATAAAATTGTTATATGGGTTATATTGAGCTGGTATTAGAAATAAAAATCTGGAGTGGCCTACACTCTACTTTACTATAAGTAACTTAATGTCAAATTTCTTGAGTATATAAAACATAACGTCTCATTTAAGCATAACGTAAACATCTAAATGGGATATAATTATTAGCCTATCATTCCTGAGGTAGTACAGACAGTGATTGAAGGACATATCATTTTATAAGATTATTTTTGTACATCACAAATAATTAATTATTTGCAAATAATTGCATTAGTATAACGACAGCAGTAATAACATTTTTGAAAAACCAAAGTGAACATTTCTTGAAACGATTTATTCTCCTACAAGAGAATGGCTTTCGTTCTAACAGCCAGTAGATTTCTTACATCGTTTACTTGACATCCTTCTACATTGAATATTAAAGTAAAATTTTTAAATTTAAAACAGGAAAATACCCTTTTTTTCTCTGAAAAACATCTTTAACTGCGAAGAAAATGTTGTTTTAAGGTGATTTGTTAATTAAAGATGTACGATAATTACATTTATTAATCTCTAAACGAAAGATTCAGATTATGAATCATCATTTACATTTTTGGTCTTTTATAGAATTATCATACTGGGAATTTTAATCTTTAAAATAATAATAATAATAACCTTCTTAGTATTTAATAAGATCATTTTCCTTCCCCTTTGTCAAATAACATATATACGAATTTTTTCTGAGTGAGTGTTATCATTTTCCTGCACAATATTATTCCTCTTACATCTCATATAATTCAATAAACAATTTAAACTGTTCCTTTATAAAATCAATTTTATCTCAGTGGATTCGCTCAAAAAATTTCTAAGTCAATGTAAACAATGTAAAAAAATACAAAAAATTCGACAAGTATAGCAGGTGATCTCTTAGTCTAGGGTAAACAAAGACTTTTTATATCGTTATTGCTCTTTCCCGTAATTGAAACTTCATGATTTTTTTTTTATGAATTGCTAATTTTTTGTTCCATTTTTGGTCAAATTTTGATTATTTTTTAATCAGCCGTTTAGCGTCAAAAAAACATTTTCTGAAAACAGAAATCGTACTGTAACGCCCCATTAGCGAATGTAATTTTGAAAAAAAATATCTCTACTCATTCTACACGTAATGTTCTATTTATAGGCATAGTTTCATTCTTGTCCGTCAAACAGTATGGCTTGTATCGCTCTCACAAGGTTTGAGATTGAATTATAAGTCAAAATTTTTACATTTTATTGAAAAAAAATTATTTTCTGTTGTTTTAAAATTCTGAGTATATTTTTCGTTTGTTCCATTTGTAACCTCAAAGATAATGTCAAAATTTCAAAACTCTAGGGTTATCAGTTTAGGAGAAATAAATGTTTTAAAAAAAACGGTTTTTGGCAAAAAAGTGACTTTCCCATCATGCATAATTCTTCCCAAACAATAGGGATCTTCGTCTTTATGAGGCCCATTTTTGTGTAAAATATCAACTTAATCCATCAAAGATTCTGGACCGTAGCGTGGTAACAAGCAATGCTAACACACGCACCCACCCACCCACGCACCCACCCACCCACCCACCCACACACCCACCCACCCACACACACACAGAAATCATCGTGAAAACGTCATAAAACGACTTCTGGGACCTCAAAACATGTAATTCCGTCAAAATCTCGAGATCGAATTTTTTCACGATCACTATACTTTACTTATAGTAAAGTAAAAAGTTTAGATATTCAATTTTATTTGGAAATAAAACTACATCCAGCGAGGCAGATTAGCCAGTAAACAGGACATTGCACCTAGGTCACTACCGTAGTCCCATGAGGCCTCCATAAACTCGAAACTGAGGGAGATTGCCCCGATTTGTCCTATCTAAGAGATAGGTCTAGTTCACGAAATGAGTAAGCAGCAGCCTTTTAAAATTAAAAAGCAATTTTTAGTCTAATCTAGACTAGACTAGAAGTTTAGTCGAAGGTTTTGTCCGGTTAACATTGTTGTTCCTTTAAATAATGTAAATTTCATTTTCTTAGTTAAAAAATTTTACTTCTGCCTATGAAAAAGGTTTTAAATAAAACCGTAACGTTGGCAACGAGGGATTGATTTTTTTATCCTAGAAAATTGACCGAATTTCGATTAGAGAACACACCTATTCTACCAAACGGTCGATATATTATTGAATTTGCTATATATGTAAACATATTATTTATACAACTTTAGTTTTAACTTACAATTTATTCTAATCATTTTCATTATATCATTCAGTATTTGACATTTATATTCCCGGATTTTGTTTAGGAAAGACACACACACACACACACGCGCACACACACACACACACACACACACACACACACACACACACACACACACACACAGTCTCACACAAAACATGCTCACTCTCAATTTCTCCACTTCAGGAAATTTTCTTTGAATTTATTGTCAGAATATTTAATGCATTTTATTACATAATCAGTATCATTATGCTTTTTAAATTACCTAATACATAATATATTTGATTTTTGTTAATTACATGGTTATATTTAAAACTTCTAGTATTATATTCTTAATAATATTAACATTATTATTGCAATATAATACTGTTATAGACCTCAGTTAATGGTAATATAAAGATATATTTTTTAGTTATTTAAACTTATATATAGTTTCTATATGAACAATAGAGAAGAAGCGTGACGAGGGAACCATTCTTCTCCGTACGACCACCTCAGCAATGCTCCCCGGACAATGAATGCCGCAATGAATAATTTATTTATGCATTTACACAAATAAAGGTGTATAAATAGAGAACAGAAAATAAAGTTCCAGTTGTCGATGAGAAATAAAGTTACAAAGAGAATTTATAAATATTGTTGGATCATAAGTATAGTCTATTTCAAATTATCAACAAACAACTACCCATTGTAATTGCATTCTTAGATAGTAGATAAAGAGATAAAAATAATAACTATGGCCTCGAGAAAATTGTCAATTCATTTTATAAAAGAGACTGTAGGTGGGTATTCGCAGTGAGATTGTGAGTTTTGCAATGGTAGGGGATTGGCTAGGCTAGAGAAAGGTCATTTATGGGGCGTGCAAGGAGAGGTCACTGTTTGAGCAACACCAACTAATTAATGGTCAACTGATGCTGAAAGAGTAAAAATGAACTCTGGTTTTCTCAAAGGTGGTTGTGATTCTAACTAATGAAATCAAGGTGCTCTTGTTCTCGTCTAATGCAATTACTTTCAGTGTTAGGGTTGTACAGACACATTAGCGTAAGAGTAGATCTGTTTCTGAAGATCAGCACATATAAAACTCTACGTATATAACGGTATAGTCGTGAGAAATACATTATTTGAAGAGATAACTGAACAGAATACAGACTTAGTGAATTGCTTAGTAAAGATCTCGGTTAACGACAGCTCGTAATTATGACGGCCTCCTAAAAAAAATAAATTAAAATAAAAACGTCCTATTCTGGAATAAAATGCGAGAAAGAATATACTTCTCAAAAGAAGATGAAAGTATGCTTGGTTATACATCAATTATACATAAATATAATAGAAATAAGATTTTTAACTGATATCCAATAAAATAATTATTACTGAAAAGAGATGAATGTCCCAAAATATGTCAAGTGATAATGGGAATATTTGGACTGAGAAGAATTACGATAAAAGAGAGACCATCGTAGTAAGATGGGTAATAAGTCAACAAGCATACAAAATGTATTAATATATGTACATGTATATAGTCCTTAATAATATAACCTAGAATGTTTCACTTCATACATTTCCTGAATAATACAGCATACCGTGCAGAATTTTGTCACTCTGCCCATTTCCTAATCTTTGTTTATATGATCATACATGTATGACTCCCTAGGAAAGGTCCTCATATAGCGACAAAATCCCTTAACGATGGAGTCTTCAGTACCATACTCCGTCGTTAAGCGAGTACCTCCCGTACTTATAGAGGAGGCCGAAGTAGCAGTATTAGTGGTTTTAATCCTAGAACCCTAAAACTTCAGTCGGAGTCTTATTTCTCTTTTTTCAACCTTTTGTTCTTTCTCATTTGTCTTTCTTTGTAAATCATGCCTACAACTTTATGTCTACAAAATAGACGCAAAGAATAAAATTAAAAACCGGGATAAAGGATGGTAACAAACAAGGATACTGTGAACAAGATCAGTATTTCTTGTTATCGATCTATTATTGTATTTTTTTTAATCCTTCCCCAAGGCTCTATTATTTTTTCTTAATGACTTTTCTCTGTTTTCATTATTTCATTTTTCATTACTTTTGTATTCAGTGCTATATTTATCTCCTCCTATGTCTTTACTTCATATTCTTCTATCTTTTAGTGTCCCTATGTTATTTTTTCTCTCAGGTATCTTAGGTTTAATCAGTTGAGTAGTTCAATCCTCGATTGACTAAAAATTCACTTCAATCATAACCTGAACAAGTTTTATTTACATGCTTTTCCCATAAAACATTCTCTTCAATTCCATAACTCAACAGTAAAACTAAACCTACTCTAAACTGTTCACATTTTCTACACCTTTACCTCTAACAATCACCAAACTATATAATGACAAACACGACGTTAACTAACTAAATGAACTATCGATGTTTGTTGTATATTTTGTGTCTCCATGTATGTAAACACAGTTGCAGTAGGTCTAAAATCTGGGTCTACTAATTATAACTTGCATCATAGTCCTTGAAGTGACTCGGTTGGATCATTGGCCTTAGTGATTTTTAGAGTAGCGACACACTTCGTGCCAGTTATAACTTTACATTTCCTTATTCCTTCTCTTCTTTCCATTTAGACTTTTGAAATCCATTTTCTAACATCAAAGAACAATAAATTTACTCTTCTTTCCATATTCGTTCTTTTCAAAGTTCTGTTTGATGTCTGCTCCTCGTTTTTCTATTTCCCTCCTTACTTTGTACATTTACATTCTCCTATTCATTTATTTAATTGTTTTTCCTTTATTTATTTCCTTGACCTTCACTAATTTTTATTCATCTTCCCTTTTCGCTATCCTGATATATTATCTTACGAACGCTGTACAATTTCATATTTCTCCTTGAATCTTTACTGAATTCTACAGTAAATTTCGTGTAATGTCATCTCCTACCGTCTATACTAGTCTTGTTTCTCACACATGGCCTGTATTAGGAGTGATTCCAGTTAACACAGAATCTAAAAAGACATTAATCATGTATAAAATGTTACCACAGCGTCCCTAATTTCAGGCAATATGATTTAAATAAACATCACTCAATTTATCAATTAATAAATGAAGCAGCTTAATATATTTTTAGAACACGTACGTTTGTTCCTAAACGCACATTAGATTAACATACCATAATCATCACGTAGTTTCATAGACTGCGCTATGAAGGTATACTTTATTTTCATATATATTATCAAATTAACTGGTTTTAAAAGAACTGAATTATTATTAATAATATCAAGTATTTTTTATAAATTAAAAAAAAATGTTAAGTCAATGTGAACAAGCCCAACAATCATAGCAAGTTATTTAATACTCCAAGTTAAGTTTTGAGTTTTTATAGTTAGGTATATTTGTCATTTCCTATCATGGAAATTTATTAAAATTATTTTTATAGCTTACAATTTTTTCCAAATCCATTGTTCTTTAGTTAGTAGTTGAAAGTAAAAATCATTTTCTATAAATCACTAACTAATATATATTTAGTATCCAATGCTAAATACTAATATATATATATATATATATATATATATATATATAAGAGAGGGAAACCAAGCGCACTGGTTCAGAGACAGTTGGAGACCCTCTGAACGTCTCTGAACCAGTCTGCTTGGTTTCCCTCTCTTATCTGTCCTGAAGACGGTTCAAACCAAAAATTAGAGACTGCAAGTGTGTTCTTTTGATTTATTTATGTTTCTATTTCTATATTGAACCATAGTTATTGAACGAAAAAGTATATATATATATATTCACTTAATAAACCGAAAAACGATCCAAACTGGACACAATAACAGTTCAAAATTGAGGATAGGTACCACAAAAAGTAAATAAACACACTTACAAACAGAAATTTTCGGGCAATCAGTCTAGAAACTGACACAACTTACCCAACAAATTAACCGTCAAAAACCCAACTGAGTCAATATTTTTTCCCTTTTCATATTGTCGGTTACTAGCCGCTGCGTCTGTACATGAGAAGCGACGATTGGAGAACATATATATGTATATAAAAAACATAATATTCACATAAACACGTGAAATAACAATCAATGATCAAACCATAACACGAAAAGGAAAAACCGACTTAGATCTTTCAAACATAAGAGGAGGTTTTCGTCAGAGTTGAAAACCCAACTGGGCATATATATACATATATGTTATTTAGTGTTTCACCCATATGATTTAAATTTCACCAAACTTTGATACATATATGCAGTTTTTATTCGATTTCTAAATATTTGAAAAGTGTTTAATTTTTGAGTTCAAACCCTCATTACGAATGTATTGTAGTCCTCAGACATTAGAACTAAACTTAGGCCCATAAAAACTAAAATTTTGAAATACAGAAATTATATATTTTCATAAATGAATATTTTCTATTGTAAATAAGTAAATAATTGTTTAATTGTATGGCTTGCAAAGAGAGTTAGCGGAAGGGTTCATTACTAAACCGTTCAAAACGGCAGTAGTAACCGTGATGGGCACAAAGTTATAGAGCGCTCAGAGAAAAGTGGCTTTAAAAAGTGGTCGAGCTGAATTTATTTGTTCAAGACTAAGAGGTGGGTTGTTTTAACAAACGGGACCGTTTGCAAAAAGGCCCCCAGGCGGCCAAATACAGCCCAGTTTAATCTTGCCTACTTCTATAAGTCATTTTTATTTCTTTTCTGATTTACATAAACTCCTTTCTAATTACTAGGGCCACATTTGTTGGAATAAAGTTGTCACTGAACTCAGACAAAACAATTCATTCCTCTGACTATATTACATATACAAGTAATTAATTTCCACGATATAAAGACCCTTCTGAATACATGTTTTCTAATTATTGTTTTCTGAACTCATATATTTTAATATTGCCTAGTTTTCAAAACTGATGCCAGGATCAGTTTTACCTTAAAAAAAAAAGCATGGCTGTTTCCAGTAAACATTTGTCTGAATTAGATAGACATCAAATGTGTACTTTTTATGACCTTTAATTCACTCTCCCTCCTTCACTCTCTAGCGATCTCCCTCTCTCCTCCTCCCTCCCTTCTACCCCTCTCCTTTCCGTCTGATCATTTTTGTTAGTTTAAATTAACCATACAATAAGATTTACACAAAGCTATCATATTGTCTCAGAAAAAAAACATTTAACTTAAAGTCAATTGATAATTAATCGTTATTAATTAATTAATGTCTAAATTTATAATAATTATAGATTATAATCAATTGTACCACCATGTGGTACAATTTACGTGAGTGAACAAAAAATAACTAATAAATAAATAATAAATTCCGACAGTTTTTTTTTTAAATACTGGTATACACGTTTCTTCCTTTGTGTATTGTGGAGTATCTCCACTATATTTCAAGGGAGTCTCACTATGATATAAAGTGAAAACTAATATAATTCATAAATATAGTTGAATATTTTTTATTAAGATTTATGCTTAAACTATTGATTTAGACAAGTATAACTAAATAACATTCTGTTAAACAGTTTTCAGTTTTTAATTTCACCATTGGAATGAAGAGCGCACAAATGAAGAATTATTTTATCCTCAAGTGAAGAAAAAAATACTAAAAGCTGGGTAAGAATTCCTGAATCAATGTAAAAAAACGGTAAACGCCAATTTTACACATTTACATTTTTTAAGATTTCTGGGATTTAGATCACGTCATAGAGAGAAATGTATATCAAAAAATGTCTTTTCAAATTGTTACAAGTCATTTGTTTTTTAAAATATTTTTATTTTATGTGTTAATATTTTTTCTTGCTTTTATTAGATATAAAATTTAAATATTTCAACGTAGACATGATCTACAAGTTCATCTACGTAGAGTTCTTCAAGATGTTATTAAGGTACTGATTCGTTTCTTTAGTAGTGTATCAACTGGGAGTACCAAAACGTACAAAAAAAAGTACGTTCTTAAAAAAAATAATAAATAAAACTTCTTTCGTTTATATTATATATGAACTAATTAAATTTCTTTTAGACCAAGCCTGGACGAGGAAAGTTTTATAAAAAAATTAGTAGATCCATTCCCTATTTTTTTTTTGAAGTGCCAAACCTACATACTACATTAGGCACTTCTGTAATGTAAATGGGGTACAAATAGTCAGCTATTTATTATATTTAATATTTTTAGTAATAGTATATATTAAACATTTATCACTCAGACTGTTATTAACAGTTTCAGATAAAGACTAATGTAAGATTTATTTAATTCATTAACATTTGATTGTAGCTTTGATGAAAAATATTGATATCTTGGAGATTTGTGGCTCTAAATCTGAAAATCCTAAGTTACAGAAAGCAGATGACGCGGCGACGGTTGTAGCTTTGGTGCAGTGATTGTTCTTGGAAGGCAGCAAGGTCGGGTATTTAGACCGCACTAGCAGTGAGTCACATAAATGGAATTCGGATCGCTGCTGAGTTTCCGCTTTTCACTGTCATCTCTCCAAGTTAGAGTGACTTGTCAGATTTGACAATGGGCTGTCAGCAGACAAGCTTGTCAAAGTAAATCAAAACAGTCGACCAGCCAACTAAAAGGATTCCAAACACAGTACTCATAGGGAGTAATCAAATTGCATTTCACAGCCTGTAAGTACGTACCTGTACTATGCTACGTACTTGGTTAAAAAAAATCTCCTTGAAATGCCACGCGACTTTCGTTTCAATTATAATAAACATGTATTTCTATAAATGACTATCTTTAACAATGATTGCGTATCTTAAGATTATGTGCATTTCATTTTATGCTATTTGTATTAGTTTATGTTATGTGCATTTTTATAAACTATATGAAGACATAAAAATACTTACTATGATTTTATTTATATTTTGACAATCGCCTGTAACTTGAAGTACAAGTGAACATTATTTACGGAGGATGTTACCAATTAACATTCATATTGAATATACAGAGGTTTCTTTAACCATACCAAACATCCAATTTAATATTTATTTCCTACAATTTACTAGTATTTGTTTATTACCCGCCCTTACTTCATCAAAACATTTTTAATGTTAGTTTGGAACGGTATCTTGAACTGAACTGAAAAAAATCTGAACTTTGAAAAAAAAAACACATAAAGAACGAGAACAATTACTGGATCAATATTTTGAACCATTAATTGTTCGCGTTATTTATATGTTGTTTTTTTTTCAGTTATTTATCTATCCGGTTTGGCCTGTATTTAGTATTTTCCTTTATAATATATATATATATATATATATATATATATATATATATAAAAATAAAATAAAAAACGAAGGAAACACACAGAAAGACACAGACATAACTCACATCGATATTTCGACAATCGTCGTCATCAGGAGGTGCGAAGAGCGAAGAGTCCCGCAGGAAGACAGGGCGGTACTGAGTACCGCCCTGTCTTCCTGCGGGACTCTTCGCTCTTCGCACCTCCTGATGACGACGATTGTCGAAATATCGATGTGAGTTATGTCTGTGTCTTTCTGTGTGTTTCCTTCGTTTTTTATTTTATTTTAAAAAAGTCCGCTGGACCGTTTCTCTTAATTGTGGTATATATATTATATATATATAACAATTAAAATAAGCAGTGACACATAAACAGAAACACAACAAAGACTCACTTTTCAATATTTCGACCGTAATGGCGGTCGTCCTCAGGAGAAGAAGTGAATTGACGGAGGGACGACAGTCAACTGAAGAACTCACTGGGTGAGGGCTAAAGCAGTGCTGCCGCAAAGGAGACAAATAAAAAAGGAACTAGGAAGTCTTAGGAAGTTTTTTTTTTTCTTAACCTTTTTCTACCTTTCAAAAACATTTTTTTTTTTTGCTCTCGACTTCCTAGTTCCTTTTTTATTTGTCTCCTTTGCGGCAGCACTGCTTTAGCCCTCACCCAGTGAGTTCTTTAGTTGACTGTCGTCCCTTCGTCAATTCACTTCTTCTCCTGAGGACGACCGCCATTATTGTCGAAATATTGAAAAGTGAGTCTTTGTTGTGTTTCTGTTTATGTGTCACTGCTTATTTTAATTGTTATTTGTCCTGCCGGACCGTTTTTCGTTTATCATGGTATATATATATATATAAAGCAAACATAGGGGTTATTGAGGGTTGGTCAACACAAAAACACTTCACTTACGCCAACGTTTTGCTATATTTGTATAGCATCATCAGGGCTGTGTATAAAACAAGATATACGTCAGATAGAATATACGGGACAGTTTTTTCAATGAAAATATTACAGGACTAATCAGACAGGTGTCAGGGCGTAATAGGTAGTCAAGGAAAACTACGGGTTAAAATGTTGCAATATAGCTTACTAAGACTGGTAATGACTGTTTTTTATTTACATTTGTTGACAGAACTATAAATATAAATCATCTTTTTTGTTAAACGTTTCACTTGGTTTGGTTCACAGTCAATTATTTTTATTTCATCAAAAGTTAAACTGTGGTTACTACTGAGGGTATGGTAAGCCAACGAACAAAGAGGTTTCTTCATTTTAACATCATTTATATGTTGCTTTATTCGACTCTCCAAATACCTTCCAGTTCGTCCAATTTGTTCTTGACTACAGTCTCTACAATCTACAGAGTACACAACACTATTCATATATGTTCTTGGAATTCTTGGTTTGGCTCTAGAGAATATAAAGTTTTGTAAAGTCTTTCTTGTTTTATAAGCAATTGCACATTTAACCTTGTTTTGAAGAGTTTCTCCAAGCGAAAATGCACAATTAATTATATTTATATAATGAATATTATAACTAGAAAACACAAAAAAGGGAGTAACACTCATGATTTTCAATCATATGGGTTTCTTCGTTGGCTTCGGAAGAGGAAAAAAAAGAAAAGGAGACGAAACATGTTTAGGACGAGTGTTCACCGACTGATGCAAAATCAACTACCGAAAATATATATAATATATAACATACGTGGTACGTAAAATATTTATGTAATATCTATATAAATAAAAGAAAGGTTTTACCTTTACATTACTTAGAACTGACTCATTTCAAGTTATCTTTACGTTTAATACATTTGAGAAACCTAATCACAAAATATTTGTCCTTAATTCAGTTGTTGCCCCATTTTAGCTTTAGAAGGAAGTCTATAACATTTGGCTGTAAAGATTTATAAACTTAGGCTTTGCCTTTGTGCTAAAATAAATTTTAAAAACATAAAAAAAATAAACTAAAATTGGTAAAAATGCGTATATATATATATTCAATCGCTCCATAAATCAATTCCGCTAGGGGTTCCGTTTTATTTCATAACGACAAGTTTATTAAAAGTTCTCGCGTTATCCTTGACATTAAGACAGAATGGGTGACATTCAGAATTGTGGCAAATATCAACACTTTTCAAGATGGGAAGAAATAGATACGCAGTTGAAATATGACACTCACTGACATAAGCGAGCATCTGCCCTTCTCTGTGACAAGGCTGGAAAACAAGTAACTGCAATAAGCAAGTCTGTGCCAACCTCCCCTTTACTCAAAACATGTTTTCCAATATCAAATTTTAACAACACATATAGTGGATTTACCACAAACATAAAAAAAGTATTATATCGAGGCTAAAATTGACAGAGCCCATGACAGGCTTTCACTCAGGCCATTTTGGAAAAAGTCTCAAAAAAACTTTTATGTGAATCATTTCTTTCGAATGCTGTAGATTCCATTCCTACTTCAACAACATATCTGTTTCAAAAACTTTGAAAAAAGTTTTAAAAACATTCCTGTTTTTAGTTTCTCTTTTTTAGAATATTATCAATAAGTTAATTTAAATTATTATTCATTTATTCAGATATATTTTAATGGCAGTATGTTATTAATAGTTAATCAAAACGCTTTCAAATAAAAAGCAATTTCAAAAAGGGAAGTTTCACGACAATTCTCTTTAGATGTTCATTTTTAAAGAATAGAAAATTACGTCGAATGTTTTCACATTTTGTTTCAAAACGGATCTTCACAACTATTTCTCAATAACTACTTTTATTTTACAAGGAATTATGATAAGAAGGCAATTTAGAATATTTTGTCGAATAGGAGTCATTATGTTGTCGCAAAGTACACTTTTCAGGGGTAGTTATTTCGTTTGCCACTGCTTGTTGTGTATTCTCCTTGAAGACAATCAGAAGACTTACTCTTTTAACGGTGTAAGTGACATACAATTTTATTGAAAATCTAACTTTCACAACATATAGACAGGGTGTTGTTCTAAACACTATTATCATGTTTTTTTTCTATAATTTATTATACTTCAAGGATGGATATAATATTTTATAACTTTTCGCATAAATGCTATATTTAATATTACCTTTTATTAATATGAAGCCGTCCTCTAGGACAAAATATAACACGATCAGAATAAAAGAACACATAGAAACAACACACAACTCATTTCAATATTTCGACTTCGTCGTCATCAAGAGAAGGAGAAGAAGAAGATAAGTTGTGGTCGGCTGGAAACTCGGCTTGGCAACTCAGTAGTTGCTGTTAGCCAGTCAAGCAGAACTCATCTTCTTCTTCTTCTCCTCCTGATGATGACAATGCTGAATATTGAAGTGAGCTGTAGGTTGATTCTACATGCTCTTTTACTCTAATATTTTTATTAATATGTTATTATGAGTCATTTTGTGTTAAAAAGCTTAAAAATATTATTTTTGCCGAGCGTAATAAACAAAAAGAATAAACTGTAGAAAAGTAAATATAAATGTTAAATTAACCAATTAAAATGCACAAGATGAATTCATTATAGAAACCTTGGTTGTTTTTTTAGTCAACGACTTTGTATTGTTGACTGGAGCTAAAGTCAATGACCCAGAAATCCCTATAAATATCAAAAGAATTAAAAAAACGGGATTCAATCATTTGTTACCAATTACCAAATAACTAAGTGGCTTCTCAAGTTGCCGAGTACCAATTCCAATTCGAAAAACTAATTTCTTTACAAAAAAAAGAGACCTAATTATAAAACAAGTTGAGAACAAAGATTGTTTCACAAAACTCTAACTAATTTACAACTGTAGCAATAGCAGGCAGTAAGTATCTAAATCGTGTAAGCCCTTGGACGTGCTCAAGTAACTTTTTATTGCTTTGGAAAGTTTACCAAAAGGTGCATTTCAAATTCTAACCCACAACTAACTCTTAAGTATATCATGAAAAATATGTTGATGATTTCGTATCACAAGAGTCTATATTAAACTGGTCGTTGTAGCCTGTTTAGGTTAGATTATTCAATTTTATAACTTGAGATGCTAAATCACTCCTCAGACACTGAATGTTTCCTTAATAGATTTTATGAAGAATGCCTTGATGATTCAGTTTTTTACGGCTTCACTATGAAGAGTTTGTCAAGTTTCATACCTCAGATCTTTCATTGCTAGTCTCGTTTCTTTATCTTCTGAGTTAAGTACCAAATGGTTTTTTTTTTTAATAAACTGAGAAAGGGGTTTCCAATAGCTTTTATTTCTTTGTAATTATTATTTAAATTTAATAACTTGGATGTTAAGTAAAGACGCTGTAAAAATGGTTTGCTTACATTAAATTACTTCTTAATTATTTTTAACAAATAATGCAAACAAACACCTGGTAAAGAAAAAAAAATTATAATATCCTCTTTATCAGGTTCCGCACAGATGTTTAATCACTTCCACCTAGCCAAAACGTTTCTAGAGTCAACCTCAAACACATGTAAAATTCTTGATGAGTAAAAAAGCCGTTTGACTATGCATAGCATGCAGACAGACATGCATATAGAGACATTTTGTATATATGCATTGAATTAATACTTTGCTATAAGCTGTGAAGATGACGTTTGCTAGAGGTTCAAAAGGATATATATATAAAATTTATAATATATATTATATGTAATATATGATGTCGTCTACTGAGGCGTCTTCCTATTAATCGGAATGGACTGACATTTATAGCCAATATCATCCTCATAGACTGGTGGTGTACCTTCCTCTTCCTGCCCTACCTCCAGTCGAGGAACCAAGTCCTTTCAAGAACTTGGAATGTACGTACACACAAACAGACAGAAGCTATTACTTTATTATATTAGGAAAGTTACCTTGGTACTACACAGTCCTGGTAGTGAACCGATAAACCATGGTTGCATTTGCTGAATGAGATAAACCTTGTATGAATGAGTTGAAATCTAATTATTAAACTGCATTATTTAAAGTTGGCTGGCTTATGTTAATTACTACAAACTTTAGTTCTTGAATCTTCCATATTTAACGTTACTTTGCCGCAGTATTTATCTTGAATTAGGAATCCTCAAGACGGTACGTTTATTGGAAACCTCATTTATTTAAGGTGGTAAGTTGAACTATGAAGGTATCTATAGTTTCGCTGGCACAAATTTCTTTATGACTTTTCTTTCCATATGAAGTTATGAAATAATAACTTAGGTGTGCAGTAGAATAATACGCTTTGTTGTATCTACATAACAGGAACACTCTCTCAACTCTTCAAACATAAAGAAAGACTGTTAGCCTCAGGGATTTAAGATATAAGAACATGAATTTACCTCAGTGTGTCAGTTCTCTGGCATGCCTAACTGTCATGTAACTGTTCCTTAGTAATTTTATTAAAAACTCCTCTGTTAATAATTCTTGAGATAACTGGCAGGTGAACATCGAGGTATGAAATCAAAAGCACGTCGTCTTGTCTATAGCTATTATGCAAATCTATGATATATTGAGAAATGTCAATGCCCTCTTACAGTTGACGTCGTTTTAAAATATAGATATTTTAATGTTAGAAATTATCATTAAACATATGGATTATCTATTAAAAATTATACCATTGGTTTTTAAGTAAACAGAAACCATTGAAATAATTTGCCAAAATTTTTTATTTTCGGGACCCAACTAGAAAACCACGGTATTGAAATCTTATGAGGACATCAATGTTCCCATGTGGCTTGATTTTTATCTATTACATATAGTTAAAATTGAATATTTCATATTAGCCTTTTCTTATTTAATTAAATCATTGACATTTGTAAGAAGTTAGAGAAGTAAGCATTGAATGAATATTATAATATTAATATAGTTCTTTTGGTCATATAGTTATTCCTTCTTAAAAAAAATGAAATTAATATAATTATTATACATTAATTTATTTTAACAAACACAAATACAAAACTAATTTCCATACATTCAGTCCTTGAACCAAAACAGAAAAAAAGTAATAATTCCTTTAAGGAAAGAGTTTCCATAAACTTGTTTGAGAATTCATATTACACACAAAAATTACATAATAATCTTTTAATGAAATGGTCTTATGATACTAATAACATGATCCCTGATCCTTCTAAAGCGTCCAGAAAAGCTTGTATGGCGGTTATTCTTAACTCAGTCTGCTGTGTGTGTGTGTGTGTCTGTGTCTGCGTTCTCAAAATTTACTAATTATACAAATGCGCACGTATTTTTTTTCGTAATTATTGTTCTTGTACTTATAGTATAGTAATTTACTGACCTCTTTCACACACGGAAGTGGATCTTTTTTCCGCTACAAAATGGAGAATATCTCTTTGATACTGATACTACTTATATTGATAAAAAAGAAAAAAAAGTGAATGAGTATTGACTGTTTGTATTCATTGTTTGCATTTTCAGGGCCAGATGAGAATATAAAGAAAGTAATTAACGTGTATAAAGCAGGCACTGCCAGTAGAATATTTCAATAAATCCAATAAATAAAACAATCTAATTTACTTGGAGTATTTTCCATCATATCAATAAAGACTTAGTAGCCCAGAAGTAACTTGATAAGAGATTACCACCCTTGAAGGTAGCCTTTAACTTCTGTTTTATTCAAATTACCACTTGAATGAGTCGTCAATTAGGAAATAAGTGCATTCACTCGAGAACTGTTGAAACCAGGATTTACATTTCTTTAACATAATAACTGTTGACTTTTTTAAGAATGAGATAAAAAATATTTTGATCTTTAAAGAAATTGTATTGATTTACAAACTTTTAATTAAGTTGGTGTTTTATTTGTTTTTGTCTGAAGTGAATCTTTCTTAACTTTACTATATAAATACAACTTATTAAAAAATTTTGGATATTTTTCAATATAGGGATTATTATTTCAATCTATGTTGCATTCTGTTATAAACACATGTTTGTTTATAAAGCAACTAATACTACTACAAGAAAATTTAAAAACCATTTTAAGGGCATCATGTCAAAAATGGGTTGCAATTTTTCTTGTAATAGTATTAGTTTTTGATAAACAAACATGTGTTTATAACAAAATGAAACGATGATAGGAAAAATCTCTATTCATTCCAAGCCCTGAGAATGGTGTATGAGTACATCAAAACGTTGGCATAAGAAGGAGTATTTCAATTCAAACACCTATCCCTCTAATAAACTTACTGTCTTGAATGAAGAGGTCTAGAACATTTCGAGAGTAATTATATTTATATATAAGTTTTTGATGAAAATACGATCCGAAACTGAAAAATAAAGTTCAATGTAGATAGAGAAGCACAGAGAAATAACAAACAGACACTTACAGTCTTTAATTTTTGGTTTGAACCGTCTTCAGGAAATCACTAGCGGTCATACACACACCCATCCACTACTTCCTCCCACCCACACACACACAAACACACACACACACACACACACACACACACACACACACATAGAAGTACAATCAAAAGAACTTCAAAAATGTATTCTGATAAACTCAAAACAAATTAATTTGTGATTATATATAAATGGATTTTTTCATGATTACTGTACTTTACCTAAAGTCAAGTAAAATACAATCACTTTACTAACCATGAGAGTATCACAGGTTGAAATAAAATAATTGACGAAGGATATTTTTTAGTCGCGTAATAATTAAAATATCGTTTGTTTATTAAATATCGTAAATCGAATAAAAACTCAACGATATTGTTAGTAAAAGCATTAATTGTATGGCTGGATATTCTTGACATGTGGTGATAGCAGAGGGGATTATATCATTGGTCAATATCTTAAAGGGATAAAGAGGTTGAGTTAAAGAGATTGCGTCAAGGCGATTGCTGCTGATTTACAAGGCATCATTGAGTTGAATGCATTAGTTAGCGGGGAGTGACAAAGTGGATGAGTAATGGACCAAGCCAGTACCGTGGTCCGACTGCAGTCTGTATCTTGGAACCAGTTAAGAGTCTTGCATAACCCTCTAGACCTGAATAAAGTAGTACACTCCTGTAGGAATGAACTTTCACACCATGTGTAGTCGAGTTTCAAAACGACCACTTGAGACACGCCCTCTGTGGCCTGCTGCTGTGCAGTCAGCCACACGTGTCAACTACTAGCCTTCCTTCAAAAACTGTCCTCACTTTTACACTCATAGTCACATGAAAACACACAAACAAAAACTCTTTTTTAAATACAAATTTTACTTACAGAACATTGCATTATTACTCTAATGATAACATTTTCCTCTAGTTACTCAATAAACACATATGGCATACCGATACATTTTATAGATGCCGTGACCACCATAAGGCTCTATACTTTACAAATTTTTAAAGTTTACAACCTGTTGAATTCAATAGTAATTAATGTAAATCACTTTATTATTAGATTGGTAATTTTAATAACAGGAATTTGCCTAATTTAGTAGCATTTTCTTTTAAGATTAATAACACATTTTTCTAATTCTTCAAATGGAATGAAAAATAATAGATTGACTCAACACACAAAAATTTGTAGGAATCACAAACACAACGGCATTGTGTTCATTGTATTATTACAATCCATTCCAAATAAACCTCATTCGGAACACCCAGGTCATAAACAAACTCGGGACTAGACTATCATTTATTTCAGTTCAGTATATTCATATCAGTAAAGAATAAAATAAACTAATATTAAAATAAAATTACTTTACCAACAAGAATTACCTATCGTAAATGTCATTAAGATATCTCTATGCATGAGAAATGAAGATTTTTGCTTTAGAATTTAGTGAATTTTATTATACGTATAATTATTGTATATCATATATACATATACATTTTCACTTAAAAAATGGAAAGATGTTCCAAACTGGACACAATGCGAGTTCAAAATCTAAGAAGAGTAACACACAGAGTAAAGAAACACATTTGCAAACTCAAATTTTCGGCCAATCCGTCTTTAGGAAAAAAGAGAAAGGGAGACCAAGGACGTTGTAAACGCAACGGCAAGTAATGTAATATATATATATATATTGAGATTTACAAGATTTCACATAAACACGTGAAATAACAATCAATGATCAAACAACAGTATGAAATTAGAAAAAAAAGGTTAAGATCTTTCAACCGTAACAAGCGGTCTTCGAGTCAGTTGGGTTTTTGACTCTGACGAAGACCGCTTATTACGATTGAAACATCTTAGTCTTTTTCCCCATTCCATATTGTGATTTGATTATATATGTATAAATTATATATGATTTGATTGAAATCCATTGAAAGAAAGTAAAGACATTTTCCAAATACTTTTAATGCTTTTATTATTATGATCACTTGTTATTATATGCTTTTGGTGAAGTGAATTCTGTTGGAACACTTATTAAAACAGGTACGTACCTGTACATTATGGTACGTTTAGTCAAAATCAAAATCAAAATAAATTGGTTCTCTATAAGCTCCAAACAAGAACCATCGAGAATTCTTCTCCTTATTGTAACTAAGTCGTCTCCATCTCTTTCAGAAAGTTACAGAAGATGCACATTTCATTATTTTTATATCCATCGTTCTCAGGAGAAAAAAATGCTCAACCTGAATAGTATAGAGTGGCCTTGTACAACACTATCGATGAGCTATTTCTTCTGATGACAAGGGATATCGAAATATTAAAGTGAGTTTTATCTTTAACTGACTGTGATTATTTCTTTATGTTATCATATTTATATACTCAATATTTACAAGTATTTATAATAATAATAATTATATTAATAATAAATAAAGTAATAATTCCAATAAAATTATAGTACTAATACTACTACTACTAACAATAATATTAATGAGTTAATTAAATAGTTTATTATTTTTGATAATGAATGTGCTTATTGTGAAGTTGAGTGAAGGCCACTCCAGATTTTTATTCAGGTCTACACAGCGAAATACAAAACCCCATTGAATTGAACACAACTGTGAGTTGAAAATATTTTTACCTTTTGGGTTTGTACAATAGTGAAGGAGAAATGCGCTTTAACAAAATCCTGGCTGAAATCCACTCCTGCTCTTAGCTATAGAAAACTGAATCATTATTGCATGAATTCCATTCTCATCCGACAAGATTAACATATAATTGGAATATTAACACTGAAGCTAATGCTATTAATAATTTAATTTGTAATCTTACTATTTCAAATTTTATTCATTATAAGTTTATTATTAAATTAATAACAGATTTCTCCAAGTTTATTGGCATTGATAATTCTGCAGAAAAAAGCAAATTTGGATTTCGAAAAAGTAAACAATGGTAACACATGTATTACTAATCTAAAGTAATTAATGTTACGAAAAGACAAATGTCTTATTAAATTTTAGTAAGTAGTTTCAGCAACAACTCCTTATCAAGAAAAATAAAGATGACAGCGTAGTATTATTGAGAATCAAGAATGTTTATCTCCTTTCAGAGTTTCAGTTTTTGAAGTATTAATATGTACACTGCGTTAAAAAATCTGGAGTGGCCTACTCTCAACTTTACTATAAGTAAATTAAATATTAAACTTCTTGCGTATATATAATATGTAATGCCCCATTTAGGCATAATAAAGTGTCTAAATGGAAAAGGTTTATTAATTTTTCATTCCTTGAGTTAGTACTGATAGTGACTTATCCACTTATCAATAGACAAGCTTATTTTTGTATATCACAATAACTACAGGAATAACATTTTTGGAAATCGAAAGTGAAGATATTGTGTTACAAAATAATTTCTTACAGGAATACATGACTTCTGATCCTATAGCCAGAAGATCTCTTACATAGTTTATCTGACCTCGTTCTATACTGAAGATTTAAGACAAAGTTTCTCATTTAAAACATACAAATATTCTAATTTGTTTAAATCAATTGAAGTCACTAATTAAAATTCTAAAGGTCACCAGGAGTTTCCTTTATTAACGCCATTAAATCAATATAGGTCTGTATAATGTTATTTTATTGTCGTAAACAGATACAGCAGGCAAAGTACATTATATGTTCGAAAAGTTGTTTTTATTTTGTTAAAACAATTATATATTGAGACCTGTTCTATATTTTTCAATACCTTTTCATAACTAATGAATTATTAATAAGTGTATTTTTTTTGACAGGTTATAGAAATGGAATGATGTATTAGGTATTTACTGGTAATGAATGATAAAGATATATTCGTGAGTTCGGAGGAAGAGGCTGCGGGTTGTCTGAGTCTCGTATGTATTCAATTGCACCCTTGGTAATACCTTCTTAGCTTTCTCTTCATTCAATTTCTTGCAATTTCACGCTACAAAAACTCCCATAAACCCCTAAACCCGGCCTGTTATAAATATCTTTATTTTTCCCTCAAGAAAAACTTAACTATTTTATAAATCTTAGACCCATTATTATTCTTTTTTTTTTTATTTCTTATAAAAACCAGTATACATCTTTAAAGTGTAAGGATATATAATACAATAAGTTTTGAGTTGATACTTTTCAATTAAAGAAAATCCTTTTTCTTAGGTATTTAATCTTTGTATATTACTCAAATTGGTTAGAAAATTGTTTTCGTTTGTATTTTTTTTTCATTATCTCTGCTTTGTAGGAATACTTCGCTTTAACTCCCAGACACTATATTTACTTTTATGACATCAACACCAAACTATGACTAGTATAGTCTGTGTGCTGATAAGGCATCAGCTCTGTAAATATCCTGCTTCACCCAAATCTCCTTATCATAATGGACTAAAACATTGCAATTTCGAGAACATAAGTACATAGTGACATTTGTCTTAAAAAAAAGTAATATTTTAAACGAAAGTTTCATTACTAAAATCATTTCAATAGTTTTTGAGATAACCTCTGGAATACATACCTTACATATATTCATTCTTTTATTATATGTGATGGTTAGAAATATTTATCCTGTAGGATAATTTAAACCTCATCAGGATGGAAATGGCTGAAATAAAGCCGAAGGTACAAACATCCCTAATTAGTAAGAGCTATGTTCAGATTTTAACTTAGTATACCTGCTCTCTTAAGGCTGCCTAGCGTTACTTACCGGCTTAGGGCGGCTTAGCAGTACCTGCCCTTCTAACTTTGCCCAATGTTACCTGGCTAGTCTCGGACCCTTCGCCCATCCATTCCCTTCTCAACCAGCAAGCAAACACCACCTCAAGCATCCACTCCCTTCTCAACCAGCAAGCAGTCAACACCTCAAGCATTCTATTTACTACCCCCAAGCAAGCAAGACATCAAGCATTCACTTCCCAACCTCCAAGCGCCCACTCTCTCCACCATCGTTCAAGCATCTCTGTCATCACAGGCCAACTCTCCAACCAAGCAGCAGCTACCCTCAAGCAACCCCAGTTGTGATACCAGCCACAACATTTTGGTCCTCCGGCCCCGATATAATCTTAATTCAAGATATTCAAGCAGACTCAAGGTACGCCTGCAACCTTTATTACCTTATTCCCTTTTACCTTTATTTCCTAGTCAGTGGATTTATTGTGTATTTGTATCAAGCCCATAATTAAGTACTTATTCTTTCGACAAGCTATAATTAACCAACTTAAGAAGCAATTTGAATTCTGTCTACAACTGATTATATACTTTATATAACAAGCTAACTCATCAAAATCTTCCCTTTATTTTTGCCTTGTATATTTATTTATCTAATATATATTTTCGTTATATTCATTTAATTTTCCAATTATAATTATAATTGAATAATTAATTTCATTAATATACATTCAGTCAAAATGCCTAGAGATAATATGTTAGAAAAGTTAAATGTTTCCAAATCGTCATTTATGTCTATTTTGACTAGAGCTGAAACCTTTGTTCAGAATTATAGTCGTGACCAAGATCATTTTGAGCTTTCTTGCAGGCTAAGACAATTAGAACCAACGCTAAAAGAATTTAGGAAGTGCTTAGTTGATCTTGAAAGCTGTACAAAGAATCCTTGTGATGATGATAGAGAGATAGTCGACTTTGAAAGAAGGTATTTCAAAGTAATGGGTTTTTTGGAACATGAGATCAAAACAGGTTCACCGTCTCTGTCGTCTTCTTCCTCCTTCTCATCTCCTTCTCAAGTTCAAGTTAGATTGCCAAAAATTAGTATCAACGAGTTTAGTGGTGATTTGAACAATTGGTATTCCTTCAAAGATAATTTTCTAAGTTTAATTCACAACAATCCCTCTTTGGATGATGTTCAGAAACTGCAGTACTTGAAATCTTGTTTGAAAGGCCAAGCCGCTGATCTAGTTGCCAATATTCAAATTACGCAAACAAATTATAGGATTGCTTGGGAACTATTAATCAACAGATTTGATAATAAGAGATTAATTGTTAACTCTCATGTTTCGTCGTTGTTTAATTTAGCAAAGGTTAAACCCAATTGTCTTCAATCACTTAAAGGGCTAGCAAATGAGTTCTATAAAAATATTCGTTCTCTAGAAGCGTTGGGAGAGGACGTGATTTCTTCCAGTTATGTGTTAGTGCCTTTATTAGCTTCCAAGTTAGATGTCAACCTCCTTACACGTTGGGAAAGTGCTCTTTCAAATAGTTCTCAATGTCCGTCAATTTTTGATTTTGAAGGGCATCTTTTAAAAGAAATAAATACTTTGGAAGCAACTTTATCGACCATCAAGTCTTTCGACCAGAGTAAAGGAATTATATATTCTTCGAACAAATTTCCTAATTTTGTTAATAAGTCTTCCATGAAAAATTCATTTTGTAATTATAGTGCTGTTCAGTCCCACAGTAAGCAAAGTAAAAGAAACTTTAGTAATCCAGACAAGATGCTGCGTCTGTCCAGTAATTCTGAATATCTTCCAGTTGCTCATCCTGTAAGAAATAGTGAATATTACAGATGTCACATTTGCCACGAAGTTCATAAGGTATATGAGTGTCCAAAATTCAAGTCATTGTCCCCAGAAGAACGCATAGTACAAGTAAATGAAAAGGGGTTATGCCTAAACTGTTTTAATAACAATCACAAGACAAAAGAATGTTTAAACCCTGGAGTATGTAAGATATGTTCTCAAAAGCATCATACTTTGTGCCATCTACACAAAGACCAAATTCCAAGCAGTATTAGCTCTGTTGCATTGTCTGCCCAACGCAGTACTTGCAACACTCTCTTAGCCACAGCTCAGGTGTTAGTGGCCAATTCTTCTGGAAAATTAATTAAAGCCACAGCCTTGCTCGATTGTGGAGCTCAAAGTAACTTTATTACAGAATCGTTTTCTAGAGCTCTTGGTTGTCCATTTTTACCTATTAATACCTCTATTTATGGTATTAATCAATTTCACTCAACCATAAAAAATAAAATTCATACACGTCTCCAATCTAGAGTGTCTGATTTTACCACAACGACTGACTTCCTAATTCTTCCAAAACTTGCTGATAAATTACCTCAAACTAAAATCGACCACTTAGCTTGGAATATTGCTCCAGATTTAGATCTAGCAGACCCGTATTTCTTTAAGCCTCATAATATAGACCTGATCCTTGGTAGTGAAATATTTTTTGACATTCTAAAGCCAGAGAAGTTTAATTTATCAAATAATCTTCTTGTCTTTCAAAATACGAAGCTTGGTTGGATAATAGCTGGAAAATATACTCCTGACAAGCCATCAATTTATTAGCAATTTATTAGCAATTACAGTCACTCCTCCTGTACATAGCAAACGCAGTGAAGAGCTTAATGAAGCCCTAACCAAGTCCTTCTATCAAAAGTTTGATGCATTTTACATTTGAAGAATTATCCACTGTTCTAGCTGAAATAGAATCCCAACTGAATTCCCGTCCTCTAACTCCCATGTCCACCCATCCTACTGACTACTCCGTCCTCACTCCAGCCCATTTCTTGACAGGTGGTGCCTCTAGCTATATACCAGGACTGCAAGTTGAAAATGACACCTGTAGTCTTCGCTCTCGTTGGCATCTAACTCAACAGGTTCAAAATCAGTTTTGGGCACGCTGGTCTAGAGACTACCTCAGTGGTTTGCAACAAAGAACCAAATGGCATCGTAACTGTCATTCTGTCAGGCCTGGTACTCTTGTTCTGCTTAAAGAAGACAACATGCCCCCTCTACTTTGGCCTGTAGCACGCATAGTAACTCTGCATCCAGGAAAAGATGGAATCAATAGAGTAGCTACAGTCAAGACATCATCAGGGTCCGAGACTCGACGTAACCTCATAAAACTATGTCCTTTTCCTATTGAAGAACCTTCAGTCTCTGAATAATCTGTGTTTAGTATCTAATTAATTTTATAAATCATATGCTTGTTACTGAATTTAATGTTACTTTTTATAAACATATGTATTCAAACTTGTAAACCTTTATGTGTATATTATGTTATATGTATTCTTACTCAATGTGGATCTTTGTGTCGCTGTATATATTCAAAATTGTAAATCTTTATGTCTAGTTTAAGTTATTCTTACTCAATGTATATATTCTTAATTAATGTTGATCTTTGTCTAACTATATGTCTTTAAACCGGTAATTCGTTGAAGGACATTTCTCCTTCAACGGGTGGCGGAATGTTCAGATTTTAACTTAGTATACCTGCTCTCTTAAGGCTGCCTAGCGTTACTTACCGGCTTAGGGCGGCTTAGCAGTACCTGCCCTTCTAACTTTGCCCAATGTTACCTGGCTAGTCTCGGACCCTTCGCCCATCCATTCCCTTCTCAACCAGCAAGCAAACACCACCTCAAGCATCCACTCCCTTCTCAACCAGCAAGCAGTCAACACCTCAAGCATTCTATTTACTACCCCCAAGCAAGCAAGACATCAAGCATTCACTTCCCAACCTCCAAGCGCCCACTCTCTCCACCATCGTTCAAGCATCTCTGTCATCACAGGCCAACTCTCCAACCAAGCAGCAGCTACCCTCAAGCAACCCCAGTTGTGATACCAGCCACAACAAGCTACTTTAGGTAATTTTTAAAATAAAATCTACAGTAATCCAAATTCAACTTAACCATAACTAAATATATTATCTAAGTAAATTTCAGTCAATTTAATCCAGAAGTTTAATTAATGTTGAATATTTAAATTTCAGTGTGGAAATTGTGATGAAAATTTAATGATTGCTGATAATTTAATACATAGCAAAACAATGTATGTATTTCAAACAATTATTGTTGTAGATATAGATAAAGATTAAATGCACACGAAAACATACCAAACAACTAACCACGAGTATTAAGTAAGATATGAAGCTCTTACACCCACCCACCTACACACACACACATACACACACACACACACACACACACACACACACACACACACACACACACACACACCCACACCCACACACACACACTCACACACACACACACACACACACACACACACACATATATATATATATATATATATATATATATATCATCCAGAAAACTTCATAAAATGAATTTTGGGACCTCAAAACATGTAATTCCGTCAAAATCTCGAGATCGACTTTTTTCATGCTCTCTACACTTTACTTATTGTAAAGTAAAATTTAAATAATGCTTAGCACACCACAACTGACTACCGGGTGATGTTTAATTCAATACTATTTTATTAATATAAGTTTTATGAAAAACTTAACACAATTTGAAATTTAAGAGAAATATAATTGAAAATTAATGTTTCTTAATTTAGTTTACATAATAAAGGCAAAACCAAATAAAAAATTTAAATTTGCTGTATTGTCAAAAGAGATTTCATGGTCACATAACTTGGTCTCATCATACAAAATCCCTTAAAAACATTTGGTGTGAAACATATATCTACCAAATTTTATTGGATTTCTATCATCTTCATATGATCTAATATTTTATATAAAATATTATATAAATATAAAATAATATTTTGTAAAAATACAATATCCATATTGTTATTATAGCAGGAAAGAGGGGCAAGCAAAATAATTGCTAAAGATTATTTGGAAATCATTTAAGCTAAGGTGAACCATATAATCGTTCATTATAGGTGTGGTTTACTATAAGGAGCTGGGAAAACAAAGGACCTTGAGAATAGGTTTGTGTTCAGTGCATTTTCCCATCTTTGAGACAAAAAAGAAGTCAACGTCAATATTCAAGCTTGTAATCTTCAATATTGATGATTCTGAATTTGGTAGTACAATATTTATACAAGACGCATTAAGGTTCAAAATTACAAATATGATTCTAAGGCCGTCGAGTGCAGAGAAAATTGTCAAAGTATGTTTGTAGATTAGTGCGATTCACACGTGTTAGTAATCTGGCTAAACAAATGTTTACTGCTTAGATTCAAAAAGAAGTAAATTAAATTAGTATTCCCATTCTATATAAATAGAATAGTGAAAGGTGACAGAGGTTTATTTTGTCTGTTGGGTGAGTTGTGGTAATCCTACACTGCTTGAACAGGTGCATCACAGGCTTAGGGAGTTGCAGGGTTTCCCCTGAAGCCCTACCCTGGGTATCCTGTTCAATAATTGAGCTCTCACCAACAACAGTATTCATTTTGGCTCAACTCATCTCTTTTGTTTTTATATTGACAAAACTTCTCTGGGTGTTCTTATCTCTTATCACGTTTGGAACAAAATGATTTAACTTTTATAACCACACGATTATACTGGTTTAATTTCTTCATCTATCAATATTTCTTACACTCTTATTTCGATTAAAATATTGCTGATAAAGTCTCATTATACTAATATTATTAGAATTAGAATAAATTAGAATTTATTAGAATAAAATAATAATATTCTTTTATTGAAACTACAGTTTATAAGAGTGTGCGATCACTTATCATGCGCAGCAAACTTAATCTGCTGATGAGGAGAATTCATTGAAATATCGAAGTGAATTGTTATAGTGTTCTTCTAAGTGTTTATGTTTGATTGATACATATTCACGGAAAATAATAGAATCAAATTACCCAATAATGAGTTAATCTGAATTAAACAAGTATATGCTTAGGAGAAAAAAAACTTCAAAAATAAAGTATTTCCAAGGGAAATATGTTCTCAGCTGTTCCAATATTATTTCATGAGTCGAAATAAACCGGCTTCCCTTACTACCAGTTTTAATTGTAGTAATTATTTTTCAATAATCTGGTATTAATGAATGCATACAGAGGCGTTAAGTGTAATACAAAAAAAAATATTCAGTATTACTTTCTAAAAAAGCTATGATTCGCCATTTCTTCCATTTAAATTACTTAGCAGCTCTATTGCATTACTAAACTAACTGCCTGAGTAATCAAAGTTTAAATGCTTTGAATTCAGTTCTATTGCACAAGATACTCGCTAGAAGGAGTTATTATTTACTAGAATACTATACGTTTTATAAATCATTAAATGAATTAAAAGTTTATAAAAGTTTCAACAGATAAAATAGCTTCCAGACTTTCACTTGGTCGAGAATTGCAAAACCACTGCCACCTTGATCTCGATCCGTGTGCAAATTAAATATAAGTTCAACGACCAACAAATATTTCCGTACTTTATAAATTATATAATTTATCTATTATAAAGTGGTTCTTGAAGTACTTCCTTATCTAAAAAAGGTCATTGATCCTTCGACAGGTAAGTTGTTTTTGTTATAATGAAGAGTCATATAGTGGTATTATATGCTAAAATTGTCATGAATGATCTACTTCCATCACAAAAAATTGATACTTCTGGCTGGGTGTTTATATTGTGGTCAACAGGATTGGGAAATATCTTTGAAGATTAAAGTTGTTGGTGGAAAACTAAGAATTGAATGGATACTAAATATACTTATGTATCAAAGTTCTGAAAATATTTATTTTATAAAATATATTCATAAAAATAGATTTTATTATCTCTATACAAGATATAATATATCTATTTGACAAATATTGGACCGTCATGAGTAAATCATTACCATAAAATAATTATATAATCAATTTAGTCATTAATATTAATTATTTATTTTCTAGTGTCCATTATAATTATAAAGCAAGATTTTTAACACGGGTGAATACGGAATGATCCTGTTTTTATGATGACAGGTGTTAACGAAAACTCAGTAATAAGAATGTAAAGCTTAAGGTATTACAAACATTTTTATGCGGTGAGCCAATATAAAAGCAATATAAAGCTCAGTTTTCGTATAAGTTCAGCAAATATATGGGTAAAAATATAGCAAATATAAATCAATGGGAATTTCATTATTTCTGTTATACAAATAGATTACATAAAAAATCCTCGATCTTTTATCTCAAATATAATAAGGCCCATCTATTTATATTTATATAATATACTATTAAGGAAATAAATTACATTTTCATTACATTAACTATGTGAGTCTAATGAATTAAGATAGTACGAGGTGTGTAAATAAAGTAGTGAGACTGGCAACGTCGCTTTCGATCTGGCAACGCTGGAGACGCGTGGCCTTGAGTAGCGTCAGGTGCACGTGTGATGCGCCTCCAGTATGAATCTGAACTCGCCACAGTCATTTGTTTGTCCGTAGCGTTGGTTTTCGTGAAATGGTTTTTTCTTGAGCGTTTTAAAAATGAGTGACCTCAAAGTTGAGCAGCGGTGTGCAATCAAATTTTGCTTCAGACTTGGACATAATGCAACCGAAACTTTTGAAAAACTTCAGGAGGCCTATGGAGAACGTGTTTTATCAAGGGCACAGGTTTTTCGGTGGTTTAAGGAATTTTCAGAAGGAAGAGAGTCGATTGAAGATGAACCACGAAGCGGAAGGCCTTCAAGTGCAAACACCGATGAAAATGTCAACAGAGTACGGAACCTTGTGCGTTCAGATCGACGCTTGACAGTCAGAATGATCGGGGAACAGTTGAATTTGAATCACACCTCCGTTCATCACATTTTGACAAATGAATTGGAGATGAGAAATGGGAGATGTGAGCGCCCTGTCACACTGCCATCTCAATAAACGAGTTTTTGGCCAGTAAAAACATTCCTGTTGCTCCTCAGCCTCCTTATTCACCAGACTTGAGTCCTTGTGACTTTTTCCTCTTCCCGAGATTGAAAAATCACCTCAAGGGAACTCATTTCGGGACACTACAAAACATACAAACTGCTGTAACCGACCAGCTGAAGGCCATTCCAGAATCCGAGTTCCAGCAATGCTACAATGATTGGAAGGACCGTCTCCAGCGCTGTGTGGCTTCCGAAGGGAACTATTTTGAAGGTGACAATATCACATTGTAATTATATTTCAATAAAAAATTTTAAAAAAATCAGTCTCACTACTTTATTTACACACCTCGTAAATAGATAAAATTAAAAAAGAGAACAAAACTTTTAATACTTTAGAACATAAGTATCGTAAAATAAGGGAACACAAATGTTTGTAAGTCCTTTGGTTTTTGTAACTACATTTGGCGGAGGGTAAAATACCAAAGTTCAACTGTATTATTTTTTCAAGTATACTAAAGAATAATATATTTATATCTACAGAATTATCTACTTACGATTATAAATATTTATGTATTTAAAAGAAAATATTACGAAAAATAAGTGCTCTCAAAAAATTATGCTAACCAGTTTTTGAATTTAATGTATAAGTACTTTGGCGGATACTCATGAATGAAATAAACGACTATGTTGGCTATAGAGCAAAACAAGGACGCGGCCAAATTTCTAGGTTGAAATTAAGCCAAAAACCTACAAATTCCAATACCAACATTTTAGTTCATTTTAAACATTTTTCATGGGTAGAAGTAAGAATTACTGAAAAGGAAAAATGAATAGGTACTATGAACTTGACATAAGTAATGTTAATAGGGCAAATGTATTCAGCAGACTGTTCTGAGAGTATGCTTTTACCCTGGGTAATTGACCATGTTTACATTCATATTATATTACATATGTATATATAAATATATATAAAACTGAAAAAACAACACATAAAGAACGATAAGACTTGCTGGATCAATATTACGAAATGAAGTTCAACATCAGAAAGAGAGTAGAAGAGAAGAAAAAGAGGTACATGCCCTCAAGACTGAGGATGAAGTGCGACTACTTCTATTAATACCACTTATATATATATAAATGATCAAACCACAATAAGAAATGGGAAAACAAGACTAAGATCTTTCAACCGTAAGAGTTGGGTTTTTGACTCTGACGAAGACCACTTGTTACGGTTGAAAGATCTTAGTCTTGTTTTCCCATTTCTTATTGTGGTTTGATCATTGATTGTTATTTCACGTGTTTATGTGAAACCTTTACATATATATATATTTCTGTAATTAGGGAGCAGATTTTTGTTGATATACATTTTATTAAAATCTTTTTGAATCCCTGTTTTTTCAGTCAGTGGTGACTGAAAAAAAGGTGAATTGTAAAAAGTGATTACTGTTAATAATGACGAGTATTCAAGATCAAACATTTAGACAATTGTTATTTCATTTACCAGAAAACTTCAAAACACTCATCAGAAAACTTCAAAACTCTCATTAGAAAATTTGCAAAGTAAAAAAGGAAAGTGACAAAAATAAGGATTAAAAAAGATTTTAATTATATATATATATATATAAATATATAAATAGTGTTAGAATGTGTATTTATGAAAAGAAAAGTTTGAGCCAGTTGATTGTTTTATTCCCCGAGGAACTTAGAAGAGCCTGTAGGGTATTAAAAAAACTCTCAAAAAAGGTAACCAAGCATGAAATTGGCATACAATTTTTAGAAACATGTTTGCAAGAAGGATTGCTACCAACCTTCACTAGTATATATATATATATATATATATATAAAGATTTCACATAAACACGTGTAATAACAATCAATGATTAAACCACAATATGAAATGGGAAAACAATATGTTAAAGCTATATACGGGACAGGCACAGCAGAGACAGCAGTTTGAGTTGCAGAGCGATACCCTAGGAACATTACAATGAAAGCACAACATTGATAGTGTAAAACCCAGTGCAACCTGCAAATTTACGTTTACTATGTAGTTTTATCTAGGATTTAAATTTTTAAACGTATGATAATTAAATATTACATGGAATTTACAAGGAAATTTTTTGGTGATTTATTATACTTAGTACCAAATGAATGGGAGTGTGAGATCAGAAAACTCGAGAAGCTAAATCGAAAATCATCCATAGAGATATTGGCAAGAAATTTAATTGTGTATGTATTAATAAATGTCTCCTACCTAATTATACTAATATATATATATATATACCAGAAGGTTATATATCTTTTATATAACAAATAATAAAATAACAATTAACGTCTAAAACACAATAAGGCATTCAGAATCAAACCTGGATCTTTGGACCATTATCTGGTGCCCAACAGAGTCACACAATAATATTATTCATTTATATCTATTCTTAATACTGAATATATGTGTAATATAAAGTATATATGTGTGTACTGAGTATACATACTGAGTACTCATTAAATAGTGTGTACTCAGTTATAAAGTCCATCAAATTTCCTCTCCTGGCTGTGTAAATTACTTTTCCATAAAGGAAGTAGGGATGTTCCAGTATAAACAGTCAGTCAGTTATATGAAGTCTATAACTCAAAACTTAAAAGCGTCAGAAAAAAATTTCGAAGATTTTTTTTAATTTTTAAATGACACCGAATTTAAAATGATAATGAAAAAAAAAAGATAATTGGTTTCAGCCTCTATATAACACAGAGCAGTAAACCCAAAGCTGTCATAAATAAAGAACTGTTCTCAAAATAAGTATCGATTTGGTCTTGTAATTGGCAAAAACTTTTGTAAAGCCACCCAAAAGTATATTATTTATTAAGAAAGCAAGTATTAACTCAGGCCCTGGTCGACACTTATATTTTATAAGGATGAACAAACTGAATAGAACCTAACTTTATACTCTGAAGAAAGTTTGCAGACAATTTCAAACTTACTTGTCATTAACAGTAGTAGTCGTAAATTTTAATTTAAACAGAAGCTATTTATTTATTGCACTCTCAACTATTACTTTAAAAAAAACACAACTTTTATCATTATTATCATTTATGAGTCATAGTTGTTTTAGTTGTAATATCTGAAAACACCTCAAGACATTTTCTCAAGACTTTCCTCAAGACATTTACTTTACATGCCTTTCATTGAGTAAAAATTATAAATCTATTAATGTACAGTATTCAACACTTTAGTTACTTTAAGGCTAAAAACTTAAGAACTACCACAAAATATCGCAGTCATTTTTATTTTTTTAACATTCTTATTAGGGGAAAAAAAACTATATGAACTCAATAGAGGAGACTGAATGAGTTATACCAAGAGTGTTACATTCTAAAGTAAATAGTTTCATCTCTAGTATAAGTATAGTATAGTTCCTATTTATTCATAAACATATTTAATTTACAAATGATGACAGGTTTTCATGTTTTGGGGTCTCCTGAATACATTTGTAATCTTTTCTTATGATGTCTACTTATCTATGTCTGTGGGTTGGCGTGAATCCTAAAGTTAGGGAAACGCAACAATTAGGGTAACATGTTTTGGTGGGTCATATTCATATTTAAAAAAAATGATAATTATAGAGTAGAAGAGCTGTGTAGTTTTTGGCAAGATTTAGCAATTCATATACTTTTAAAAAATTTTGAAATTCTTTGCCAAAATAATTTGAGATGTAAAAAGTGAAAACAATTTAAAATAATTATATTCCAAATATTTAATGTGATTCTATGATTTAGTTGGAAGGAAACATCTTTCATTGCTTTATGGAACTCATTTAGTTAAATAATTGTAGAATAGTTATAAATTTGTATATAATACGAATTATAATATGTTATACGTTTTATTATAATAAGAATTTATAAAGTTATAAATTAGCAGTAGTAGTAGTACTAATAGAAGGTACAAATACAAATAATTTTATATATACGTGTATTTTGTTGAAACGTACCGCAGCTGCGGCATTAACGACTTTCAAACTAAGCTGTTACAGTCTCCTGACAGTCTTACAGTAAAACTGTCAGGACACTGGAACAGAAAACTGGCAGGGTGGCATTTCCATTAAATGTTTACATTCTATTTAGTAGTTCATTATGAATTTTGAGTGTTATATTTAAGTGTTTAAAAAATGTTCAATAGGTTTTAAGATATTGTATATACGTTTTACACCCTGAAGAAAGTCGAAGACGATCGAAACGTCGGAAGAAATATAAGCATTGAAAACAAAACGTATGGTGAGTTGATGTACCTAGTTCCTGGTGAATTTAAAAGACTCTTAAGGGATTTGGAAAAGTTATCCAAGAAATTAATTAAAAAAACAATAGGCCTTAAATTCAATCTCACAAGTATTAACGAAGGACTGTTTCCTAAATATTCGAATATATATATATATATAACAGTTTAAAATTGAAGATAGGTAGCACAGAAAGTAGAAGAAACACACTTACAGACTCAAATTTTCGGGTAATCCGTCTTCAGGAGAAAAGAGAAAGGGAGACCAAGCAACTGTTACTAGCCGTTGCGTCTACAGTGTGCTTGGTCTTCCTTTCTCTTTTCTCCTGAAGACGGATTATCCGAAAATTTGAGTCTGCAAGTGTGTTTCTTTTACTTTCAGTGCTACCTATCTTCAATTTTGAACTGTTATTGTGTCCAGTTTGGATCGTCTTTCCGTTTATCAAGTGAATATATATATATATATATAATCAATGATCAAACCACAGTAAGAAATGGGAAAACAAGACTAAGATCTTTCAACCGTAACAAGTGGTCTTCGTCAGAGTCAAAAACCCAACTGACTCAGTTGGGTTTTTGACTCTGACGAAGACCGCTTGTTACGGTTGAAAGATCTTAGTCTTGTTTTCCCATTTCTTATTGTGGTTTGATCATTGATTGTTATTTCACATGTTTACGTGAAATCTTTATATATATATAATATATAAAAAATGTGAATATTTGACACTTTGATGGTGAGAAATTCAGTATCATATTTGTGCTATTTATTTCTAGACTACAACAATAAATAATATTTTAAAGCCTAAAATCGGATCAAAATGTTGAGTTATATTTTTTTTTAACATTATGTTTGTTGCTTCTTAGGATTTCTGTTCGCTTTCACCCAATAAATACGTTTTCGGTTCATTTTATTTGGCTCAATCAACTTATTTTGCTGTACCTTTTCACTACATACAAAAGGAAGTGCTTGAAAATATATTTTACTTGAATGCGGTCTTTTAAAGAAAGATTGGATACCACTGGATATATTAGAGATAGAGAGTTTACAGTCTTTGGTTATTACGAGGAGTTATGGATTAGATAGAAGTCATAAAGATATAGTGTGTTGGGTAAAAGTTAGTTGAGGGGCAGATACTTTTTCAAGGACGGTGCAATATTTATTTATTTTCCGTTGGTGGGACTGCAAAGAGGTCGTAGAGAGAAAGAATGGGGGAGAAGACATGCTTGACTCTCCTTATTTAGGGAAATGAGATTTTTGCTGGGAAACTGCATCTGGGCTTTGAGCCAGTTTGTTGTCTGGAACAAACATTCATCACTTAGCTTGTGACGTCACTGCATAAAGCACCATGGCAAGATGGTTTCCCTTTCACTGTCAACTTAGTCCCTTTGGAGCCAACTATCTTCTTATTACTTCCGAACTTGTGTAGAGCACCATTCCTTTCTGCCTCGTCCTTGAACTAAGACTGGCAAACTTAAATCACTTTCTCTAGACATTCTTGAGAAACTTCTTTCAACTATTCCTAAGTATTAAAACACTAATTATTATTCAAACTAAAGAAAATTCAAATATCCATTCTACCAACTGAATAGATATTCATTAATTTCTCTACTAAAAACTAAGTGTAAACTTAATTACACGTTATTTTTAATTCAACCTCTATTAACAACGTTGCGATATAATGATAAAACAGAACTACCAGCTGATGAACATTCTTAAATGGTACAGTTAGTAAAATTAGTAACAAAACATTCATTTCTTTTATGTACAATTCCGACTTGAGAGTGAATATATATTTTAAGAAATGGTTTACAGTTATTACATAAAATGTAAGTTTTAAGGAGAATAAAAAAACGTTGATAGAAATACTGAGTGTTCTGAGAGTTGCGATTACCCGACCTAATATATAGACAAGGTCTATATTAGTCTATAGTATATATTGTCCCTAATAGACAAGGGATCTATAGCAGATAATGTATGTCTTACTTTTTATTAAAACAAAAGTTTTTCTTCCTCCAAATAAAGGCGTGAAATACGGCTTTCTTTATCGCACATGATATAGAATGATAGAATTCAACTTTACTAGGGAACAAACAGTCTGTCCAGAAGATCATACCACCTCCTGTACTGTTTTTCTCAGATCACTGACATACATATAATGACGTCTTCATAATTAGTAAATTTTAAAATTTAAGTAACAATTGCAATTTAAAAAGATTAGATAACCTTTTAAATACTTTACCATTACTCAAATAAACGAATTAATATTCATATATTTTAACAGACAAGAGTTTGTCGTAAAACAACTTCAGGTAGTTAAATCAAGTAAAGTTTAGTTTCAGGTGATTAAATCAAGTTATCAAATTATTTTTGTCGCTCTACATAAATAAATAAAATTATGCCATTCCAGATAAAATGATCATAATTCTGATCCTAGGATAAGGAATTGCCATGTCTATAAATATTGGCATTATAAAATGATATATTATATACATTATTAAACGAAATGACCAATATCACTTAAATTTTACTGATAACAGTCGCTATTATATAAAACAACTTCAAATTTAGTTAAATTGAAATGACATTACAATACATATTTAGAAGGTTAACTGGTTATTTGATTATGTAAAAAGTTGATGTTTCCACTCTAACTATATATCATACTAAATCAGATATAATATCGAGATTGTATGTTTGATATAAAACTGAAATAAATAAAAGTGATAAATAATTCGATATGGAAATATATTTTATTCTTATTATTCTAATTGGCACAAATTATCGTAAAACTTCTTTGCCACTGAATTTGTGGTTTTCTTTTAAAATGTATTTATATTTAGGCTATTCGAATAGTAATGATATATTCATCATGATTTGTTTTCTTTACCAACTATTCATATAATATAAAAATTCTTGAGGGTTTAGGTCTTCTGATTTAAATCATTTCACTTGCCGACGTTTCGACATATCTATATGTCTTCCTCAAGCCTCAGAATACTATTCCTTTTTCAACATTCATCCATTTAACTATATATACTACATGGTTTATAAATGGTGATTATAAACCAAATGAATTCCCGTTCATAAACTATGTAGTGTAGTTTTATTAAGGAATGTTGAAAAAGGAAGAGTGTTCTGAGCCCTGAGGTAGATATAAATATTTGTCGAAACGTTGGTGAGAAAAGTAGTTTAAGTCATAAGACCTAAACCCTCAAGAATCTTATAAACAGAAATGATAGTGACCATAATAATGGTCATGGAATACGGATTTCTGAAAAGAATACATCTAATTATGATGACTGTCATTATAACTACAGATCAATATAGACTATATTCTAGAAAAATGTGAAACCCGATTGGTTTCATTTAACGGGTAAGTAATTATAATAATCATGGAATTACGAATTTATGCGATAAATCTCACGGTTGCATGGACAATCTTTATAAATAAAATAATGATTTTGTCTGTACATTGCTTAGAACTGACTCATTTCAAGTTTTCTTTACGTTTCATACATTGGAGAAACCGAATCCACCCTTAGAAAAATTTCTGTCGGTTTGTCGGTTTGTCGGTTTGTCCGCAAAACTTTGTCACAGGTAAACTCAGCTACCATAAGACATATAAAGCTGAAACTTTTACAGTAGATTTGTGTAGGTCTAACTTAAAATATAGGCTATGAATTGATTGGAAATTCAACGTAGAAGTGAAGTTATGGACGTTTAACGGAAAAATGTTTGTCACAAGTAAACTCAGCCACCATAAGACATAGCAAGCTGAAACATTGACACTGGATTTGTGTGGGCCTAACTTAAAATATGGGCTCTAACTAGATTATTAATTCAATACAGAAGCGAAGTTATGGGGCTTTTAGCTGTATTTTCCTAACTTCACAGACAAGTTTGTTTTGAAAATACACAGGTGTGGCAAGTAGGTATTGTTAGTTGATTTTAATTTCAATTGAGCATATGAATATATTGCGTATTTGACATCATTGAAATGGTGTTTCACAGAGTTAAGGATGTACTATCTATTGAGAATAAATGTTTTGTAAACGAGCAATTCTCAACTCTTAATATGAACAGGGAGGAAAAATCAACAAACAAGTTCTTACGCTATATGAAGCCGAGGAAAGAACTTACAAGTCAGTAAAGAGATTGGATTAGTGACGAAGAAGCAGTTCATTATCTAATTGAATTTCTTGACTCTGAATTTATTTCTCCTGGACTGCCTGCTCATGAGTAAAAACTTAAAGTAGAGCACCAATCATGCTACAATTTAGTAGCAGTAACAAATTTCATCTTACGAAACATGAGTGCCCCAAAACTGTGCAACGGGACACGACTCTGAGTTCGTGCTCTACACAGATATGCCATAGAGGCGGACATAATGACTGGATGTGGTATTGGGGAGTCTGTGTGTATACTTCACATACCATTGATTCCGAGCCACTGTCTGTTTACGTTGAAATGATTGCAAAGTCGGGTCAGAGTCTATTTCGCAATGACGTTAACTAAGTCGCAAAGGGAGACTTCATCTAACGCAGGAATACAAGGTAGCAAAACCAAGTTTTTCTCACATGGTCAAATGTAGTTTACATGCTCAACGGTCAGAGGTTTCAACTCTTTCTTCTACCATGAACCTGAAGGACAGACAGCTAATGTAGTGTATAAGCTGGAGGCATTTGTTTAACACTGTAGTAATAATGGTATTTTCTACTATTCTATAATTTCTAATGACATTCTGAAATACCAAAAATGACGGAACTTCTGATTCCTCCGTGGTATAGCCGAAAGGCAATAGGCACACGGCAATAAACCAAAACAGGAACTTCTGATTCCGTCAAAGACGGGTACGTTTGCTATGTATTATATATAACTGTCAACTTTTTTTTAATTTAATATTTGCTTAATAAATACACTGGTAATAATGTAAGGTATGGGACCAGAGTAGCCCAGTGACTTGCGTGATCGCCGATGACAGTAGTGCAAATGTATTATAAATAAATGTACAAACAAATATTTTTTTGAATTTAAAATGTGGATAATATAAAAGATGGTAATAAAGTAAAGGGATCTAGCCAGGGTTGCCAGTAGCTTGCTTGCTCGCCGATGACAGTAGTGCAAATGTATTATAAATAAACACAACAAAAATATTTTTTTTTAATTTAATATTTGCGTAATATAAACACTGGTAATAAAGTAAGGTATGGAACCAGAGTAGCCCAGTGGCTTGCGTGCTAGCTTTTGACTGGGAGCACGTTAATTAGAAGTAACTCATTTCAAGTTTTCTTTACGTTTCATACTTCAGAGTAGCCACATGTACCCTTAGAATAATTTCTGTCTGTCGGTTTGTCCACAAAATATTGCTACCATAAGACATATAAAGCTGAAACATTGATTGTAGATTTGTGTATGTCTAACTTAAAATCTAATCTTTGTATACAGAGGCTTTTTTTTAGCACTGTACTAATAATGGTATTTTCTACTATTCTATAACTTCTAATTGTAGTATTAGTATAATACTATAATTGATATTTTGGAATACCAAGTATAATAGAATTTTTGATTCCGTCAAAGACGGGTACGTTTGCTAGTTCTATTTATATAGTAGCTAATTTCGATCGAGGTATTTGTAAGCCTATGATAAGTTAGCGTGCTTGCTAGTTAACTCAAGTAGCATCAAACTGTATAATGCAACCCAAGTACTTGGATTTTTTTTATAAATTAAAAATTTGAATTTAGGGCGAAAGTTCATTTTCTTAATTAATGCGATCAGTTTTTGCATTTATTTCACATCAAAATTAAATGTTATAAAACGAAAATTTTGACAACAAAAATCAGGATCAATACAACATACAGTGAGTACTGGTTAGAGCTGTTTACAAAAGCACTAATCAATAGGGGCGAGAGTTAGAGGACCTATAAATATTCATCCGTTGACTTTTGGTCTCATGCATAGTAGATACGTCCCAATCTGCAAATCTGCAGAAAACTAGGTATCTTTATTAAACCGTTTATCAGATACAAACTATTTATTGTGCGGATAAATAAGCCATTTAATCCACAGCTTAGCATACTTGTCAGCGTATACGTATACGCTTGCTGCCATACAGAGTATACGTATTGGCAACTTTTTTCATCATTATTCATAACTTTTGAATAATAAAATTGTACAAAAGTATTAGAAAGTTAAGTCAAAATAAATAGCTGAGAGATTACAGGAGGCAATTTTGTGATAACAATCTGATTTCAGATAGAGTAGCACTACTTTGGTCCATAGAGTTTATTTCCTTTATATCTAACTTGATAGTTATATTATTGCTACCGGTTAACCAGTGTACGGTATTGGCTGAGAATATATACAAGAGTAGAAATGAGAAACATAGGATGAACACATAGAATAAATTGAAATTTATTCTATGTGTTCACAGCTCTATTCTATTCACAGATCTCTGTTAAATCTATGAAATCTCAGTGTGCACTAGAATTCAGATAACTCATGGGAAGAAATCAGTGTGGTGTGCCAAACAGTGCTGCTGCCAAGCGGAGAGGGGAAAAAGGTATAATAGGAATAGAAAGTGTTAAATGAAAACAAAGGATGACAAGTAAAGAAGCTAAATGATAACACATATAATAAGTAGATAAATAATTTAAATTAAACAAAATTATAAAAAAACTTTAAAAAACATACAAAAAATAATTGAGTCCGGAGGATGATCTGGTATCAAGGTGGAAAATATGAGCCCCTCTGAAGTTCTTCTAATATCCTGAGAGCTAAATTAGTGGATCTCATTAAGCATTTGAGCACGACTGCAGTCATTGAAAAAACTAACTTCAAATGAATATATACAGATTGTAGATCGTAAATTAATCCTCTATGTCTCAATACATCAAATGAAGGAGTTCGATACAAAATCATTCAATACATTTATAAATATAGAACCTACTCTGTATAATGTTAAGAAATTTTCTCATTGATATGTGCAATCTAGAACTTTATTGTAATTAAGGACAATTTTGCATAATTTAACAGTTGAAAGTCTATACATGTACCCAAATGTACTAGTTAAGTGTTAGGAAATCAAGGGTACTCAAAAATTTTAGTGGGTGGAAAAATTGGTTAACATCAACGAAACTGATGCTACCCTTGATGGAAAAGTAATAAAGTAAAAATATTATTATTTGGCAATTATGTACAAACAATAAGATCATGAAAACAGGCTCTCTAGAAAATAATCCAGAGTAATATTAAAACTAAAAGAGATGATTCCTGAATTGGAGTCGTATTATACAAAAAATAAGAAAACCTGTAGCATGCTTTTGGGAATGGTGCAAGAAGAGACATCTTGGACATTGGCCAAATCAACTAGTATACCTGCACAACAGGGAAATATAGGTTCACTGAGTATGTTGAAGGGACAATCATTCATTATAACATAATGGATCTCCTTCAAAAAAAAGACAACAAATATTTTTTAACAGGAAAACTATCCAGAAAAACTTTAATTTTTGGAGGCCTTCCACATTGAAATCAAGAATGGCACCATCAATATGCAATATGCACCATCAACAAATAAACAATATGCGCAATATACTAAAAAATGGGAAGTCTAAACCAGAAATGACATTCAATTTAGGAGTTCAAAACCAGGTCTCTGATTAGTTCAGCTATTAGCTTATTTAAAGTAAACATCTACTAATGGCTATATAAGCTCAGAACTGTTCCAATGATTTTAGTAGTGCTATTTATCATCTATTTATTGCTAAGCTTGATTAATAAACATCCCTAACTTCACTTTGGACTAAAGTAAATCTATATAATGGACTGTGGAGACCGTTTTTCAAAACAACTGGGTCCATGAATTAAAACACGAAAACATTCTGGCTTATCTTGAACGCACAACATTAGGCTCCGAACGAGAATTTTTAAACAGAGATAAAGATGGAGCTCTTTAGTTTAACCCACAAGCTAGCAAAGAAGGAAGATAGCACAATGAAAATTCTTACAGTCCCCTTAGTTTTGCAGATCCAGGAACTATTATGTCAGAATGTCCAGGGTGAAAAGAGAGTTTAAGAAACAAAGCTGCACCTAGACCTGGGAAGCAGGGTCTCAGGATGACCTCACAGTAACTTGGGGAGAGATGATAAGATAGGTTTCTGGTTCCTTGGCCCTTACCACTCTTGACAGGACAGGCTTAATCGGTTGTCAAATCAATAACAAAAGCGATGACTTTATATAATAATAATAATAATTATTATTATTATTTTAATTTATTATATTTTTTTGAAGTATTTATTGGTTTATTATTGTGATCATTATTATAATTTGTTATTACTGTCATAATTTTAATAATTAATTATTCAATTTATTGGTGGTTTTATTGTATTATTATTACTGTAAAGTTTATTTATATTATTGTTATTATTCTAATCTTTAGGATGCCAGATATGATTATATCATTGAAATTTGATGTTTCAATCTCGAAGGTTTTCAATGCTAAGCAAATAGGGTAAGAGCTGGATTAGGAGGCCTTCTCCTCCATACGGCATCCCTCACAGTATATACAAGAAAAAACCCTCGATAAATGATTTTTTCATTCATTCATAAATAGTTCTAAATGATAATGATCAATATTTGAACGAAAGTTTGTACGTTTTTTTTTAAAGAGTAAATTGAACAGTTATTATAGTGGCTCTTATCAAAAATAAGGGAAATTTTTTGTTAGACCAAAATATATAACTGAATATGGTGCCTACCAGGGAATAAGGTAAACAAAATTATCAGGAATCGATCAGCTTTATAGGTCTAGTTCAAACTTTCAAAGCCAACCTTTCTATCTTATTTAAAACATTTTACAAATTCATAAGTATGAAAGTTTGGAATTAAAAAAGAATGACCTATTACATTAGAGTATTGAAATAATTAAGTTTAGAAATGTAAAATTTAACGTAATTTTCGGCATATAAAGGAAATACTTCTTTCTATGAAGAAGTTTTTTTCTATATCAGTTGGTTTATATTTCTGAACATTGTAAATCATAATTTTATTATGTTATTTTTCATCAGACGTTCAAAACGTTTATTAATATATATATTTCATGTATGAAGATTGTAAAAGTATGCAATCAGTGATTTTAGCTGTGCTATTTAACAGTGTTTATAATTAATTGTAATTAACATGTAAAAAATCATTAAATGTTGCGACAATTAAAAGTTAATTAATTAACTTACCGAACAAAACAAAATAATGACAGGCGTGGGTCATTATTAGTTACATAAACAATGTAACTAAAAAAAAAAGGTACACTTATAAAGATAACTTTTAAAGAGCCGTCAGTTTTGACGAAAATATTAAACGAAAAACTTTTAAAAGTTTTATTTTTTCTTTGTGATACTAAAGTGTTTCATTAAACTGTCCAATGAAGCATTAAAAATTGCATTATCAGTTGCCAATTTAGTAAGGAAACACTGAATACCTCTTTACAATTACTGTAGTAATTTATTTGTTAAAAACTATGCCAAATATTTTTTTAATATTGTTCATATATGTAAAAAAAAAAATGAAAATTGAGAAAGGGAAAATTGGTAGTTTATAAACAGAAATTGAAAATAGAACGGTTGACATCAATGGAAATAATTACTAAGGAAAATGTCATGACATTTAAGACATTGCGCTGATATTTCTTATTAAATCTCTACATTATTGTAATATGGAGAGAAAGAAGAGCATGACAAATAGAACAAGATGAATCTTTAGGCGAAGTAACAGAGGAGTGTTTTCAACTAACTGCTGGTACCCACAGAAACAACTCAGTATGATACGACGTCATTAATAATTTTACGTGGGTGTAAAATAACTTCGTTAGTTATAATTGCATACTAAATGGAAAACAAAATTTAGAGAGAAGATACTGGTAAGTTTGAGATAGTGAAAGTGTGTTTTTGACGTTGTTTGTGTAGCATATGTATAATACTGTGGGGGGGTGGAAGTTGTAGTAGGCGTTTGAACGCTTTAGAAATCCAGCCCAAGCGCAGAGGTCACCAGTTCACCTTGAAGACTGCTCCACTGAATACAATTAACATTAAGTCTGTCTCCATTTTAGATCTATTCATTAACATAACCTCAAAATGTCCCACACCTATAGTGAAATACCTATGGCAAAAAGTAATTTATATATCTAATTAAATATCATATTACTTAATGTATTCAAATGCATGTCTTGTAGCAATTTACATTAACTCCAGATAGAAATGTAATAAATTCAAACCTGAAATATGTTATAAATACATTCCTCTTTTGAAGATTTTAATGTAACGTAGTCTTAAAATTAGTAACCTTTTTGACGATTTGATCACGGAAACAGTAATTAAATCTAAAACAATTAATTTGGATGGATTGAAACCAAAAGATTAAGTTAAATTAAAGTCATTCAATCTTTAAACAGATTATTTATTTTAAACCTATGTTTTATTAACATCTTCTGAGGAGTAATAAATTTATTCCATATTTGAATTTGTTACGTTTCTGTCTGCAGCAGACAATTGCTTCGTATGTGCTTTTGAATGCATTAAGCAATATAAATACTAAATTAAATAAATACTTATTATAAATTTATCTATATTCATACATTTTTAGTGATAGAAAACTATTGACCGAAACTAAGTGTGCTTCCTTACTCTGTGTGTTACTCTTCTCCGATTTTGGACATGCACATATATGTCCAGTTTGGATCGTCTTTCCTATTTAATAGTGAATATATATACTGGCTTTGAAATTGGAATGACGATTAAAACTGGATATACATAAGTTCAAAATCAAAGATAATTAACACTTAGAACAAAGAAACACACTTAGGAACTAAAATTATTGGACAATCTGTTAGTCCTCAGGAGAAAAGGGAGTGAAACCAAGCTCATTAGAGGCTAACGACATTGTGCACAAGAAATTGAATACATTTCTTCAGAATGTGGTAAGTAGAAGTGATGAAGGATAAGATTTCGCAATAAACACTTGAATAAAATTAACGTCTCAACAAGAAAATCACTTTAAATGGACTAAGATTTAGTCAAATGGTCTTCGTCACTATAGGTCATACTCAGACAAAGTCAACTGTTTTGGCTGAAAGGTCCTAATATTTTTCTGGATTTTCTTATTGTGGTTTATACGTTGAATATATTCTTAAAAATTACGAGAGCCCTAATTTTAACAATGTCTGCTTATGAGAAGACTTGCTACCGATGTATATACATATATATTCGTTACGATGTTGACCAATAAGAGAGTAGAGTTTGTAGGTCCATGCGTGCAGTCCCAGTTACCCGCTGCCCAACGAAGCCTCCGTTATTCCACCAATGGGTATATATATTCCCCGGACTACTCATAAAAAACAATATATATGTATATACGATTTCACATAAACACGTGAAATAACAATCAATGATCAAACCACAATATGAAATGGGGGAAAAAAAGACTAAGATTATTCAACTGTAACATGTAGTCTTCGACAGAGTTGGGTTTTTGACTCTGACGAAGACCGCTTGTTAGAGTTGAAAGATCATAGTCTTTTTTTCCCCCATTTCATATTGTGGTTTGATCAAGTATATATATATATATAATATTATATATGTACAGGATATATATATATATATATCCTGTTCCTTCCTTTACCTCAGACCATAGTAAACGCACCTACCCTATCTCTCACAAGACCTCTTGTACCTCTGGTAACTGCGTTTACCGTTTGGATTGCACCCAGTGTGATTCTTTTTATGTGGTTTTGGCTTCCACCAAGCTAAGCCTGCGTATGAATAATCACAGGTCATCCGTTGGCAAACGCAGTGACCTTCCCGTTGCTACTCATGCCAGTTCTCACGGACTCAGTTTCAATGACTGTTTCCGTGTACAGGTCCTGAGGCAGATTGATCAGACTAATTCGAAAGTCACTCTGAGAGCTTCTGAAGAAGCACTTATTAGTCTTCTGGGCGGTAGATCGGCTCCTGGGCTTAACCTCAATCGTTGATTTTTTTTTTTTAGTTGTTATCAGCTTTTAATTTTATTTTAGTTAAATGTTTTCATTTTTTAATTTTTATTTGGCTTTTATCTCTTTATCTTCCCTGTCTAACTTTCCTCCAAAAGTTGGTTACACTGTTTGAGTGCTTCAGTTCGAACGCCAAGTCAGTCGTTATCAGCCTTTGGAGCGATTCACATCTTTTCCTGAAGACGAGGACATCGAAATATAGTAGTGAGTTCAGTGATTTCCTTTCTATGTGTTCTTTTTAAATTCTAGTTTATATATATATATATATATATATATATATATATATATATATATACACAATTAAAAGAAACGGTCCAGCGGACTTTTTTACAATAAAATAAAAAACGAAGGAAACACACAGAAAGACACAGACATAACTCACATCGATATTTCGACAATCGTCGTCATCAGGAGGTGCGAAGAGCGAAGGAAGAAGAGTCCCGCAGGAAGACAGGGCGGTACTGAACTCGGAAACCGCAGCCAGTACCCCACCACTTACCACCAAGCGGGGGAAGGAAGGGAAGGAAATGAAGAGCCAAATTAAGACGTAAAAGGAACAAGTAAAAATTATAACTATAAAAAATTATAAAAAAGTAGATAAATCAAATTAAAATTAATAAAAATAATAAATAAAAAGTAAAATAAAAAATAATAAATAAATAAATAAAAAATAATAAATAAATAAATAAATCATAAATAAATAAATCATAAATAAATTATCGGTTGAGGTTGAGTCCGGGGGAAGAGCGAGCATCAAGTAAGCATATGTATGCCTCCTCTGAAGCTCTTAGGGTAACTTTATTGTTGGATTCGGGGATCTGTTTCAGGATCTGAACCCTGAAACAGTCATTGAAACTGAGTCCATGCGAGTTCGCATGGATGGCTACAGGATAGTTACTGCGTTGACCGACTGAAGCCCTATGACCATTCATACGAAGGCTCAACTTATTAGAAGTTAAGCCAACGTAAAAGGAGTCACACTGAGTGCAATCCAGTCGGTAAACACAGTTGCTCGAGGTACAGGAGGAATTGACCTGAACCGGGTAGGAACTATGGTGGAGAGGGGAATCGAAGGAAGGATTAGGATTTACAATCAGGCAAGTTTGACAGCCACGGCGTCCACATTGTTTCATTCCAGGAACAGGATTGGAAGGCTGAGGGGAAATATGAGAGAAAATGCTTTTTAGATTGGCAGGTTTACGGTAGGAAATAGAAGGGGGGTGATTAAAGATGGAAGAAGTAGAAGTAGAAGTAGACAGAATCGGAAAAGACTCCTTAATAACAGCACGAAGCTTATAAGCGCCAGGGAAGTAGGTTGTCAGGAAGAAGGAAGTGTTACTTCTATCCCTCTTGGGTCTGGGTTGGTGGGAGATGTCAGCCGGTAAAACACGACTATCAATGAAGGAGCGAGGATAGCCTCGTTCAGAAAATTTGTCCTTTAAGAGGTTAAGGTGATGTCTGCGGTCTTGGAGATTATTGCAGATATTGTGAATACGGAGGGACAAGGATCGAGGTATAGACTTTTTAACATGGGATGGATGGCAACTATTGTAATGGAGGTACTGTTGGGAGTTGGTGGGTTTTATATGTACGGAAGTCAAGAAGTGTCCATTGTCTAAAGTATGTCAACGTCAAGAAAGGTGATAAGTCTGTCGGAGATGTCGTAAGTGAAAGTGATGGAGGGGCAGAAATTTTGAAAGGAGTGTAGGAAAAGTTCTAAGTTATGTTTGCCATGGGGCCAAATGAAGAAAATATCATCAATAAAACGGAGATAAAGGAGTGGAAGAAGTTGACAGGTGGCCAGGAAATCCTGCTCTAATTTGGCCATGAAAAGATTAGCGTAAGAAGGGGCCATAATCGTACCCATAGCTGTGCCTCTGGTTTGAAGGTAATAACGACCCTCAAACTGAAAGACATTATGCTGTAGCACGAAATCAGCCAAAGAGACTAGAAAGGATGTGGAAGGATTAAGGGGTGCGGTTCTGCCATCAAGAAAGTATCGTAGAGCGTCCAGACCTTCAGAATGAATGATTGAAGTATAGAGAGAAGTGACGTCCATGGCAACCATGAGTTTTCTGTTTACTCTTATTTTGTGTTGTCATTTATCTCTTTTTATTTTCTTCTACCTGAAGATGACCTACTATGTCGAAAGCCTGTGTCTATTTCTATAATTTAGTTATATTCGTAGTTAGACCTTAATATATGTTATCAGTTATTAGACTGTGTTATTGCCTCCTGTACTTGGGAAATTTGTTATATTCATTGTTTTGCAGGATAGAAAAGTGATTAGAAAAAAGAATAATTTCTTTTTCACTATAAGAATAATAATTCACTATATTTCGATGTCCTCGTCTTCAGGAGAAGATGTGAATCGCTCTAAAGGCTGATAACGACTCAAGTCGTTATATATATATATATATATATATATATATATATATATATAAAACTTGGCAGTTCAACAGTGGTTCAAGGCAGCCGTCTATCCCAGTTCTCATGGGAACTCAGAGTCAGCATTGCTGACTCGCCCAATAAACTTCATAAATAGGCTAGCGCTCAACCCCTTTTCGAAGATAATCTTGAGAAGCCACCGGAGACGCTGTCACTCGTCAGTCTACCCTTGGACCTTTGGACCACCACGATCTACCTCTGAACCCAGCATGTTTTCGAGTCCACAAGTTTGACGGTGAGGACCTGATACTTCAAGTAGCTTATCTAAGTCTGGTTTGGCCAAAGCTCCATTTATTTTTTAATGAAGACATTATTGTAATTGTGACTCTCTCTATGTAAACATGGTATTTCTCTCAGACTTCCCTGAGTTTAACAAAATTATAACTAATTAAATGAAACGGTTACACGAACTAAATAAGCACTATTCACAAAAAGAACACACATAATTGAAACAAAAACTCACTACTACTACTACATTTCGATGACGAACTCAATCTTCGGAGCGATTCATATCTACTTTCCTGATGATGAGGCTATCGAAATTTAGTAGCAAGTTTCTGTTTCATTAATGTTACTTCTTTTGTGAATAGTGCTTATACATAAATATAATTTATATCAACCCCCCAACCACAATAAGAAAATAGAAAAAAAGACTAAGATCTTTTAACTGTAACAAGCGGGCTTCGTCAGAGTAATCTCAACATATATTATTTCACATATTTATTGTAAAATCTTGTTATAGACACATAAAAAAAGTTGTTTATTTTATTCTAACAGTAGATAATATTCTGTAGAATATTATTATAATGGTTACTATACACCAATCATCTTACTAGTATATTCCATTCATAACAGGCTATGTAAGCAAATTTAGCGAAATATTGTTCCCTATTCTATCCTTTTCTATGCTATTTTGGTAGCTGATATAAATAATCATATACCTAGATTTCTATTAATATTTCCTAATTTAATGTTGTCAAAAACTATTAAAATAATTCCTTACTTTTCATTAAATAATGTAACATCACAAGATACTTAAAATTTGTACGGTGCAATCTTACTTAAGTTACTACATTAATAAATTTCTCATGATAGATATATTTAGTTCTGTTAATATAGAAATTCCTGTGGTTGCGGTCTGCCGTCTAAGAACTGATATTTGCTGTATCAATATAATGTTTTAGATGTTCATAATTTGTTTTAATATCATGTTTATATGTTTTCATAATGTATATATTAATTTTAATAATGTTCAATTTAAATATTTTCCTATAAAGAGGTCTCAAACTTGTTTAGTTAGTATTTCATGAAAATATGTCGAGGTAATGAATATTGGGCTTTAAATATTTACATGTTGGCAGTATGTTTTATTATTTACTGAAAAGGATTTTCTTTTTTTGGGGGGGAGTTTAATGTCATTGCTTCATGCACGATAAAGTAGGGTATGATGGATTACTTACGACGTGGGCAAGCGAAGAGCTGTTTGAGTATACAGTGTGGATTAGGAAATAGGCACTTCACTCTCGGCACACCTGCAAGCACAAATCATGCTTCAATGAACAAAATAACATGCATATGCCTGCTCAACTGCTCAAGTTAATGTTTAAATAAACTGTCTAAAAATATAAACTCACAAACGGAAACAAAACAAGAGCAGAACGACTGGCAGAAATCATTATCTCTATATATTAAGTTGGTGAGTTTGTTTGTTTGTTTGTTTTATTGTTTGTTCACCTATTTTCCGTGGACATAAAGAACTGAAATTAAATATATATTACCTATTACCTGAATAATGTTAAATAAAACAAAATTATCACTATAATATATTCCCAAAATTAGAGCCAGGGTAGCAAGTGTCTTGCCTGCTCGCCAATACAGTAGTGCAAATGTATTATATATGAATGCAACAAAGATATTTTTTTAAATTTAATATTTGCGTAATATAAACACTGGTAATAAAGTATAGGCATGTATTATAAATAAATGTAACAAATATATAATAACCTATTATATTGGAGGTTAGAAATGCACAAATATAAAAAAAAAGTTGAACACAACTGTTAGATAAAATACGAATGTTTTAAGGTAATATTATAAACATACATTCCTTTCATTAATGTTTTGAACATTAAACTTTTGTTCGTTTTAAATATATTTGATTGTGTATATAACTTGAATTGATGTTTTATTTACTTATGAAATAAAGTAAATGATTTTTTCACTTTTAAATGATTTTTATTTTACTAAAGATACTTAATGTGTATATATCTTCAATCATGTTAAGAATACTATATCAAAAGCTTGGGTCATATAAGAATCTGTTTCCGTGACTTAATAACAAGAAACAACAATTAAAATTCTCCCTGTCAATCATGTTCAGTGAATTTATTTTAATAACTATTGCTATAATATCTGAGTGACACGGAGAGTGACGGGTAGTCTAGTAATTATAATATTCCGTAAAACTCAGCATATAATTGATGAATTAGTAGAACGACATCCTCAACAGTTTCAAGGCAATAGTCTTTAATTAGCAATTAAAAACTCCTTTGATATGTGTATTGTGATTTCATTTATTTTTACATATACTAATTATTTATTATCATCACATTAAATTATATGAACATAAAAAAAGTTAAACTTTAGTATTATACAAATAAATTTACATTTACACGTATATATGATTATGTATTTATACTTTTTTCAAAATAACAAAATGCTATTCCATCCAATCAAAATTCGTAAAATTAAAAATGACACAGAAGGTAAATACTAACCGAAAAAAGCAAACAATAAAATATTCATTGACACCTAACGATTTAAGGAGTCACTACCTGTCTTCAGAATGACTCAATTTATCTTCCTGATGATGAGGCAATCGAAATAGTGTACCGAGTTTCTGTGATTTTATTTATGTGTGTTCTATGTGAATCTAGTTTATGTATATATATATATATATATATATATATATATATATTGTTTAAATGAAACGGTGCATAGGACTTTAGATAAAGATTACAAAAAAAAAGGCATTGTCAAGCCTCAATGATTGCAGAAGTATAGAAGTAAGTTATTCCAGTGCGTACTGTATGTTAATTTTGTTATAAATTATATAGACATACATTTCAATACTCAAAATATCAACAATATCAACAGAAAGAGTGTGGACAATTCACTTTCATGTTTTGACCAATTGTCAAGAAGATGTTTTCCCTTGAGCGATACTACAAAGAACAATCCTTGTCGTAGTAACAGTCTCAGTGCTGCCAACATATGCAGGGAGGAGAGGAATAAAATATCAAACTTATATATAAAGAATACGAAGAAACAACAAGAAAACTCACTTCAATATTAGGAACTTGTTATTATTAGAAGAAGAAGAGTTGTACTTGTTAGCCAAACAAAGTACAAACATAGTACAAAGGATTACCTTCCTTGTACATACCTTTTATGTTACCTTCTAATTCTTACCTTGTTTGCTCTCTGATGACATAAATTGAAAGGCCTCAGAGCATTTTTTCTACCTGTTTTCTTTTTTTCCTTGTGGTTTGTTTTCATTGATTGCATCACGTGTTTATTGTGATTCATCTGCATATATATATATATATATACATATAGGTATAATATATATATATATATATATATATATATATATATATATATATATATAGGTGTGTTCTCTAATCGGGGTTCGGTCAATTTTCCAGGATAAAAAATCAAACTCTCGTTGCCAACGTACGGTTTTATTTAAAACCTTTTTTTATCCTGGAAAATTGACCGAACCCCGATTAGAGAACACACCTATTCTATCAAACGGTCGATATATTATTCAATCTGTTATATATATATATATATATATATATATATATATATATATATATATATATTTGAATAACTTGGCAACTTTAAGTCTAGTATGTTTCTTACATACCTTCTCGAGTTTTCTTATATTATTCCTCCATCTTTCCGGTACCATATAAATCAACTCACCGAATGATTTAGTTATATTTCTATTTTCCATATTTACACAGGGCCGACGTTTTGGTCTACACTGACCATTATCAAGGAAAGATGGAGGAATAATATAAAAAAACTCGAGAAGGTATGTAAGAAACATACTAGACTTAAAGTTGGCAAGTTATTCAATGATATATGTTTAAAAGAAGGTCTGCTTCCAAAGTATACCAATATATATTTATATATATATATATATAATACTTTTTCGTTGGAAATACGATCCAAAACGGACGAATATAGTTCAAATTAGAAAAAGAAACATAGAGAAATCAAATAGGGTCTTAGGGTCTCCAACCATCTCTGAACCAGTGCGCTTGGTTTCCCTCTCTTATCTCTCCTAAAGACGGTTCAAACCGAAAATTAGAGACTGTAAGTGTGTTCTTTTGATTTCTCTATGTTTCTTTTTCTATATTGAACTATATATATATATATAATTATATATATAGATATCGACATCAATCGTTTCTTGTCTCAACCACATTTATCCAACACTTTTTTCTATAACGATGTTTGAACCAGCGTCAAACATTAAATCACCTTCAATCCAACATTTCGTCTATAATTTTAGACATTTTTAAAGCATGGTATTTTCTATTCTAAAAAAAAAAGTTTGCATGACCTTTGTATTCAAATCAATGTGCGGCAGGTGATTTCCTTAGGTGATGTCTCAAACAGGTGTTTCAGTCTTCAATCACATGAATTGTTTTTAGTTTTTTCCATTATTTTAAAAGTAAATAATATTTTATTTTTTCTTTCATTTATAAAAGAAAAAAATGCTGATTATTGTTATTATAAATAATTCTAATCATACAGAAATAATCCTTTAATTCATCTACTGCCAAACAATTAATTTTGTTGTGAGATTCTAAGGTTCATTAGTTGATCGACTTGATAATGTCGGATGATCTACTCGTCATATTCTCTGGAAGCTTCATTACTATGTAGTGGATTCAATCTAACTTGAAGCAATAGGCTTCCCAATCAAGGAACAAACTTCGTTCGAGACTACTGGCAATCTACCTCAGTTACTTATCCAAGAAAAGCAAACTTCCAACACACACCTAGTTGTTAGTTAGATCTTCCAAGTATATTTTTTTGTTTAGTTGAATATTTTATATGATCATGTAAAATAATTACTCGTATAAGTTGAACAAGATTATTATGTCTTTAATAGAATAGAATGCGATCTTGGAATTAATAAACTCATATCAATATTAAAGGTATTCCTGAGATTTTTTAAGGATAAATAATATTTGTATAGGAAATGAACAACGAAGACATTATTTTTTAAGCTCAACATTGAATCAGCCACTTTATACGTACCAATACTGATTAAAGGTTTATTTGCTTCAATACTTTGATTTTCATTTGCTCTACATATCAGATAAATACTTTTCATTTTTGCACAGATGCTTCTCTAATACTGAAGCTCCTATGCTTTTCAGCTGCTCATGTTAAAATATTGATTTGTTGACTACTAATTCTAATTGTTTGAATTGGCATGATTTACAAACAAAGGAATAACAACAACCTTAAAGACAATACTAATTTCTAACTTCATTCGTAGTAGCCCATTGTTAACACACAGTATGCAACAGCAGAAAATACGACATGCAATTTGTATGCAATGCTTGAGAAGAGATGAAACTGCAAGAAGTTTAAAACTTGCTCAAACTGACCAAGTTTAAAAAGAAAGACGAACCTTCAAAACTACTTTCCATTACCACTCTGCCAAAGAGCTGGTCTTCTGATTTAATTATAGAGGAAGTAATATTAATTAAACTATATAAGTTATACTTTATCAATGTGGTATTTATATTCTGTTCATCATTAGATTTCCATGTGCTTTTTTTTGGTCTTCTATCGGTTTAATATAAGATATTAATTTATTTTAAGATATTATTTAATATAAGATATTATACTAATGTATGATTTAACTCTAACAAGAACCGCTTGTTACGGTTATAAGATCTTGGTCTTTTGTCAATATTCTTACTATGATTTGGGCATTGCTTTTTATATCACGAGTTTATTCTGAAATCTTGTTATATATTTATATATATACAAGATTTCACATAAACACGTGAAATAACAATCAATGATCAACCAAATTTGAAATGGGAAAAAAAGACTACGATCTTTCAACCGTACAAGCGGTCTAGGTCAAAGTGAAAAACCCAACTTAGTTTTAAACCCATATCATATATTTATATATAATAAAACAAACTGGAATATGATTGCAATTATCAATATGATCTTCGGGTACAATTCTTATTTTGGACTGAGTGTGGTACGAGGGGGATATCACAGACACCAAATTATACACTTATTGATAATATTAAAGAAAATATTGGGTTATAGTCAGTTCAGTAAATGTTGACGACAGGAGAATTATGGAGGGAGAACAACAGTTTCACAAGAAAATGAATTCTAAATGGCAACTTCCTATTTCGTATTCAATGACTTGCAATATCAGTAGGTTGGTTGAGAGGGGTTATTTGCATGCTTGAATCGAGGACGACGACGGCTTGAAGAGGATGCCTCGATAACAGTCTTGTGAAATTCCTTCGTCAGTCCCTTGTTTACATTGATGCATACAATTATAAGACACTATTGCCTTTCATACAGTTTTATCATAATTACAGACATAAAGTAAGATCTCACAAAACAAAAATTACTGTAATTTTGTGTGCCAATCATTTTCCTATTTTGGAAAAGGCAAAAAGACAATGTGATGAAGTTATTCGTCTTCTTTTGTAATCATCATTTAATAATCAAAAGTCTTATTTGTGGCTTCCTGTAATGAAAATAATCAGTATTTATGACTAAATATTCCACAAAAAACACCAAGTTTTTGATACACTGCAAGCAAATTAAGTTTCTAGACTCTGAGGGTCAAATTGTCTAAAAGTCAACTCAATCTTCCGACATTTCAAAAATTTATATTTTTATTATTAAGACTATAAGGAAATACATAATTTATCACTCCTAACTAAGAAATATTGGATTAGAACATAGAAAAAAAATGATAATAATTAAACATACCTTACAACAAGTATAGGAGTCAAAAACGGTATGCTCTAACTCAGGCTATGAGGAGGTTATATAGTGGTTACTGTGGAGTATGAGAATTAAAAAATAAATAGTAGAAAACATTACAAGATACAAAAATTATTAACTCAAATAACATATGAAGAAAGTAAACAAGGATAAAAATAACAAAAAACAGTAGGTAACAATATGTGGAAGCATAGAAGCATACATAGTTACGAAGAAAACTTTTACTGATCTTTATTAGAAGATGAAGCAAGTTTTTCATTCCTTAAAGCATGTGTCACAGTTGCAGCAAGCAGTTATAACAACTTTAACTATTCCATGTTTCACTGCTATTTAATATCAACAGAGGTAATCTCAATTAAAACTGTTTGCGATGTCGACCCAAAGATATATTTTAAATGACCAACTTTTTGACATATAAGTTTATTTATTTTATGTTCAATGTTGATATTATAAGTACAAATATGACTGTTATTAATGATAAACACTAAGCAAGAATGCATTTGTAATGTCACAACAAGGAATAATTAATTTTAAAATCCTTCTGATTTAATAGTAGATATTAACAACAGTTAAAGTTTAATCTTAATTAAACATATTTGAAATTCATGACCAGTATAAGAACGTTTAAAAAGTTATACTCTAATGCAGGAAGAAGACGACAGCTGTCTGTTTTTACCTTGATGATCTTGTTTAACTAACCTATAAAGTTTCTCACAGTGTTTGGCTCAGAAATACTTGATTAAATTTCTTGAAACTTAGCTGAGAACAGAACGTTTCTACTGTCACAAAAGTCAAGAAAAGATTCAGACAAGTTATATAAATAAATCATTTATTTTCTAGTTTCTTATCAGTGTAATAGCATTTATCAAATTACATGAATCCCTGATGTCGCTGTGGTAAGGGAACGATCTGCTCCCTATTTGGTGTTCTATTATTTGTAGGAAATCATGGTACTAAAAGTTTTTTTTTTTATTTTTAAAACTGTCAGTATCATAAATAAGTAAAATAGCTTGTATTTCATTTAGTTTTTTCTTCAATTTTTGTTTAAATGCCAAATTTTAAGTTTGGCAACACTTCTCTTTTAAGGGAATGAGAGTGTAACTCATTTATTAATCAACTTGCCGATTATTTATTACATACTTACTTATTTATTAGATAAGGGTCCAGTTTTAGCGATTCCAGTTTATGTCGAGAGTAATAAATTTCACCATGCTGAAATTTATGGGAATTGTCATTTCATGTAACCTCATATAGGATAGAGTAGACGGCTTTATTTTCTATCGGACTCAGTAAAAATGGTATATGAATTTCATAATATTTTACTTTAAAATCATTCCTTTCGAAGATATATAAAGTTCAGCCCAGGTAACGACATTCCTTTTACAGAAAAATACGATAAATAAAAATAAGTAAAGACTTTACCTTCTTTTAGGAACATATTCTTTTCAATACCACATTAAATTCCCTTTTAAAGAAATATTTTTAATGTATTATATTTAGATTCGCATTATTTTCATAGTTTAAAAGTTATATTAACATTAATACATTTCATATGACACCCATTTAAGATAATATGATCCGCAAATTAATGAAATTGTCAATTTACATTCATTTTTATTCCAGTGAGAAACATGAAATCAATTAAAAATGTATGGTTACTTAACTGAAGTTAATTGGAAGAGGACAGACCTATTGAAAGGAAAGAGAAACTGAAATACCAATGACTGATTTGATTCCTGGAACTAATGTCATTTTCAATAAAGAAAAAGTGTAACAATGGTGAACTCATTTTTTTTTAGGAAATTCAGGTGATTATTTTTTGGTTTAAGACGTAAAATAAAAAACGTTTGAACAAAAGAGATTTGAGTATAGATTTCTTAGAATTGAGAAGGTTAAAGGTAATAAAATTTAAATATTACTGATTATTAAAGAATTTAGGAAACACTGAAGGAATAAAGGGACCATTATTGAGATAATATTAATATCAAGTAGTCTAATAAAGCTACTGTAGACGTCATGAGTAAACGAGACAAAAAATCAAGGTTTTAAGCTTTCAAGAAGATTGGTATAAATTATTTTTTTTTTTTTTTTTTTTTTAGTAGCTTCATTATTCCACTGTTTTTTAATAATACTAACTTGCAGAAATTTGTATTTAAGTTTTTTATTTCATAATGCAAATACACTTTACATTGGATGGACAAATTTCATTATCTTTTAAATGAAATTGCTACATGTTATGTGTACACAGGGATCATCTTTCATTACGTACTCTTTCATATGTCATTGTTTCTACTCTCAGTGACAACGTTGCAGATTTTGATGTTACTTCGTTTTAATCAATCCACTAGGAATGTTGAAAATTGTTATTTTTATAAATTTTTCTGTATTTTATAGTTAAAAGCGAATAATTTTCTTGGTTATTTGAAAAACTTAAACATTTTCCACTCTTTCCTTCATCTCACATATCCCATATGCCTCTATATTAGTACCAAAACTTTCTTTACCATATAAAATCTTGTTTTAGCTTGCTTCTGAAGATGCATATTCAGCTAGTAATAATAGAAACAGTGATTTCCTATGATTTCCTAACCATTGTTGATTGTAGCATCACTTCAAAATATCATTCTACCCTTAATGTTTCATATACCAAGCTATTATAAAAAGTACGTACTGTGTACCGATCTCTCCAATGGAAACACTTCTGGAAACCCGTATTGACATAAGTCAATTCATTAGCTTTATTTTGCTTAATTTGCCCATAAAGTTTAATCCGTTCCCCAGAGACTTACATCCGTCCCTTCATACACTACCCTCCTTTCAACGTTCATTTCAGTCTAACTTTTGAAGATTGAGTGATTGATTCAGCACGAAGATTGAGAAAAAAACTTCTTATTAGAGTACACCAAAAAATCATAAAGTATAAGGCTGACTTGCGATTGGGTTCTTAGTTTTAGAATTCTATTCTTCTTACACATCATATTATCTATTTAAAAGCAAATTTTGTTATTAAATCGATAATTATCAATTCTATATGACTGGAGTTTGTTAAATTATTTTTATGTAAATGTAAACAAAATCAACAGCTTATCCATTGTTTTAAGTTGTCTTCAATTGTTATAGAAGTATTGCCTTTTACAGTGATCACAAATTTATGAACATTATATTATGGTACAATAATTTAATTCTAACGTAGTGTAATCATTTATTATGTGGTATTTCCTCATTTAGGGTAAAAAGTTAATGAAATGGTCTCCACATATAAAAATTTAATGGTATAAACAATGCGTTTCGAATACGTAGTGTTCTTCCTCAGACATTAACTAAAAAATACAATGACGCCAGAGAGGTATCTATAGTATACAGTAAGTATAGTACAAAATAAAATAAAATCGTATTCTCTTTCTTATTTTATTTTGTATTATATTTACTGTATACTGTAGATAACTCTCTGGCGTCATTGTATTTTTTAGTTAATGCCTGAGGAAGAACACTACGTGTTCGAAACGCGTTGTTTATACCATTAAATTTTTATATGTGGAGACCATTTCATTAACTTTTTACCCTGCAACAATATTTATGATATAGTTTGTATACAACATTTCATTTTTCTATATTTATCCGATAATAGTAAAGCAACCTTTTCTGAAGTCACACTCTGTAGCTTTATCCATGTAATAACGACATAAAAGTATTCATCACATCCTCCCATAAGATCCTCATTCGGCCATAATTGCATTATGATTCATCAAATAGTATGATCTGTATGGGTGTGAATAGAAGCTCTCTGAATGAAACTTAAGTTCAATTATTTCACATTTTATTGCAAAACTAAACTATCTGGTTTTTCAGAAAATCTGAATTTTTTTTTTAGTTAATGCTGTCAGTTTCATAATAATTTCTAAAATTAAACACTCTTGTTTAGGAAAAAATAGTTGTTAAGATGATATTTTGGCCAAAAACGTGCATTACAAGGATTCAGTACCTAAGAACAGTAGATTAAATCTACCCGCTACGGCCCAACTTTGGGTAAAATATTAAGTTGGTCTATCAGACGTTCTGGTCTCTCGATATGAGAGCTTTGACACAGATCACCCTCATTGCCAGTTGCAGCTGCGTCTTAAGGTGTCACTAGTATCACTCTGTACTTCCAATTATGTCTACCAGATGGAACTGTTTGCAATAAATAAAAGAGTTGAACCGTAGAGTCTGAATGTAAGAGTCTTTCTCATTTAATCAAACATTACAATCTATAAAAGCCTGTTTTACCGCTTGTTATTAACTTTAACTTATACATTTCAAAATAACCCCCCTCCCCCAACCTCAAATCAAGTTTTATTCTTCCAACTGATATAAACAATACATACACCAATTCATTATTTATTGGTTATCAATATTAAAATTACAATTTCAGCAGTTATAAATAAACTCCCTCAACAAGTAAGCAATTACGCTGTCGGCAGTTAGAATAAATGGAGATTGATACTTCTTATTTTATGGGAAGCCTTAATAATTTAACACTTTCTAAATGCAGCTTATTTTCGTAACTCCTATATATACAGCTCTGATCAATAACAATTATTTATACCCAACTCACTAATTTACAAAACAACGCGTCTTTTGAAAGGATTCAAATATTAAATTCCGTGATTTAACCCTTAAATGAATCAGGAATCTGAAATAGAGTAATAATCATAATATATTAGCAGATCATGATGTTTTATAATCTAGGTTCATGAAAACCAAAATAGTTATTTTAGTGAATTTACATATCAAGTAGAACCATTGAAGTTCTTTTTATCTTTTAAAGTAATACATGCTAATACATCATGGAACAAATCATATGCATATTCAAATTTTTACAGACTTATACCTGTTTTGAAGTATCAAGCATAATTTTTTATTAATTTTCTGTAAGATATAGTCATAATGAAAACAAAAAAATACTC